>JARBWK010000006.1:142053371-142479934 GCA_030556195.1 Anolis apletophallus
AACACACGACAACTGTGGAGTAGGGTGAAAATCAAAAAGAATTTATTCTCTGGCACCAGCTGGTGGGCCTTTTGCTGCAGAACACAGCTGCAAATCAGGGCAAAGGAACCCCGTCACATCTCATACAAAGACATTTATACCTTCAATGGAGCCATTTCAGTTAAGCCCACCCCTTCTTCATGGATAAAACAAACATAATTGGCTGGTGATTACTGTTGTTTACATGACATTTCATTAGTCCAATAAACACTGCATAAATCATTAGCATCATCCCTCTGTCATACCTAAGAATGAGAACAATAGCCATCTATAAGTTATTTCTTTCTCACAGTGCAGTTATCAATGCTGAGTCTCTCTGTTCCCTGAGTTGAAACAATATTTCCGGGCTCCGTGCCAGCAGCGGAGAAGGACGGACTCTTTGCCATGCGCAGTGGTGTTTCCATTCACATTAAATTTCCATAGCTCCAACTGTACTGCTTCCACCCATCTAGCCTATATTATCTCAAATTGGGCACAGGGTGTATTAAATGGCTTGAACTCGCAATGTTAGTCGTTCATTGCAAGTGCCTGTCTGATTCTTGGCACCAAAACCCTCTTTTTCAGAGTTGACACGTAAGTAGCATCACTCTCTGACTGTACTTTTTATGCTCGGAAAAGTACCAAACCTGCTTTACTGTCTCTCGTCCCTGCCAATCGGGTCAGCGAAGAGGGCGGGACCAAGAGCAGGGCCTCTCCAGACGATCTTAAACACCTGAATGGTTCATAGGGAGAGATGCATTCGGACAGAAATAACTCTAATTTAAAGTCAAGCCTACCTTTTGGGAAGATAAGTCCACATAACCAAAGTCTAAGATACTCAGCAATGGAAGATAACTCAACCAGTAATTCATCTCTGTGTACAGTTGAAACGAGTTCCATGGAATTCTTGTTGCCACAGCAGCTAGTGTCCCAGAGATAAGCATTCCCATCTTGCCATCTTGGGTGTTGGCGTGAGTCAGGGCAAATTGAAACCTTTGAGTAACTGGGGCTATGCCTTCCTTAGGACTAACCTTTCTTAATCACAGACGTGTATTCATAATAATTTAAGATTTTCAGACTATTTATTTATTTATTTACTGTATTTGTATACCGCCTTTCTCGGACCATAGGCAACTCAAGGTGGTTAAGAGGGCAAAATTCAGTGCTTACAACGTCATAAATACAATTAAAAACATGACATAATTAAAAACTAAACAAATCAATAAAATATAAATTCTTAGTGTCTCCTTGTTAAAAATGGTGTTCCAGACTCATTGCCTAGTACAGGGGTAGGGAACCTATGGTTTGGGAGCCAGATGTGGCTCTTTTCATTATGGCATCTGGCTCTCCAGGGCAGCCTGGGCCTCGGTTTCCCAGCATGCACCCTTTCCTTCTCCTTTCCTTCTCCTTCTCTCCTTCCTTCTTTCCTCCTTTCCGCCTCTTCCTTCCTTCCTTCCTTCCTTCCTTCCTTCCTTCCTTCCTTCCTTCCTTCCTTCCTTCCTTCCTCTTCCTTCCTTTCTTTCTCCCCCTTCATCCTTTCCTTCTCCTTCTCTCCTTCTTCTTTCCTCCATTCCCCCTTTTCCTTTCTTCCTCTTCCTTCATTTCTTTCTCCCCTTCACTCTTTCCTTCTTCTCTCCTTCCTTTTCCCTCCCTCTCTCCCCTTCCTTCTTCCCTCCATTCTCCCTCTTTCTTCCTTCCTCTTCCTTCCTTCCTTTCTCCCCTTCACCCTTTCCTTCTCCTTCTCTCCTTCCTTCTTTCATCAATTCTCCCTCTTCTTTCCTTCCTCTTCCTTCTTTCCTTTCTCCCCCTTCACCCTTTCTTTCTCCTACTCTCCCTCCTTATTTCCTCCATTCTCCCTCCCCCCCCTTCCTTCCTTCCTTCCTTCCTTCCTTCCTCTTCTATTCTTTCCCCCCAAGTCTTCCTTTCCTTCTCCTTCCTTTCTTTTCATTTCCCTCTCTCCCCGTCTTTCTTTTCTTTCTTTCCCTTCATTATTTTACTTTTCCCTCACTCCCTTTCCTTTCCTCCCTTCCCATTTCCTTCTTTCTTTCCCCCGCCTTGTCTCTCTCCTGCTTTTCTTTTCTTCCTTTTCTATAGTTTATTCTTCTTTTCTTTCTTCCTCTCCCCCTCCCTCCTTTATTTCCTCTAGCTTTCTTTCTTCCCCCTTCTTTCCTTCCATCTTCTCTTCCTTCCCAGAGTCCTGAGCATGCCTTTTGCAGAGCCAGGTCTGAAGTGTCCCGTCCTTCTGCCGGGGGAATCCTTTGCTCATAGTATGTCCGTATAGACTCACATTTTGTTGAATTCAGTCTTAAAATATATTATATATTTTATAAGGCTCTCACTGAAATAAATTTCCGAATATTTTGCTTTCATGGCTCTCTGAGTCAAAAAGGTTCCCGACCCCTGGTCTAGTAAGTTGTTCCATTTTCCTATGTCACTTACTCTGCATTTGCAAAAACCACGTCTTGACTTTTTTCTGGAATGTTAAAAGGGAGGTGTCACGTTGCCAGGGCTCTGCCGTTATTTCTGGCAGAGATGAACCAAACACCCAGTTTGTATCAAAACAGTTTAATTAAAACAGCACCTACTGTCTGGCTGTTTCAATAGTCCAAAATATAAAACATAAAGATAGCACTCAGACACAGAATAAACAAAAACAGCAAGCACTGTTGCAGGTTCAAGATACCTCCGTAGTCAAAAGGTCAGTCCAGTGGTCAAATGCCAAGAGTTCAATAAACAAAGTCCAGGGATCAAGAGTCTATACCAGGGGTGGGCAATTATTTTTTCCAAGGGGCCACACGAGAGCCAAAAAATATTATGGAGGGCCGCACCTAAAGGCGGAACTACGTTCTAATCTACATTATTTATCTATTTATTTATTTATTTACTTACTATATTTACTATATATTACACATCATTAATATTAACATATTAATATATCAAGAAATATTCATATATTATTAGTATTAATATCATAATTATTATATTATAGTATATATATAGACATTATAATATATTGAAATTATAATATAATATAACATTATATTATATTATTTATTATATTATTATAATAAAATTATTATAAACTAATAATAAAAACCACTAAAATTAACTAAAATTAAATTCAAGAAGACAAGGTGCGAACCAAGATGGAATGGCCCAATGGACCCATCCCAGAAAATGGCAAAGCAAACCCAGTCACCGCCGCAGCAGAGAAGAGCAGAGCAGCAGGCGATCGGAGGCTGCAGGCCTTCACTCTCTCTCTCCCCCAGCCATTCCCCAGTTGATCGCCCTGCTATGGAGTGCCTGCCATCCCTGGAGGTGATCCGGGCCTGCAGGGGGAGCAGTCGACAATCTGAGGTGGCTGATTGCCCTGGCGACCCAGAAGATGATCAAGTCTTCCGGGTCGCCAGGGCGATCAGCCTCCGTAGGTCGCTGAATACTCCCACTACAGGCCCGGATCGCCTCCAGGGATGGCAGGAACTCTAAAGCCACCGCTCCTCCAGCCTGTCTGCCGACACAGGCCCCACAGAGCCCGCGATGGGATGGTGGCAGCAGCACCCCTTCCTCTTGGCCCCGCCCCCAACACCCTTCTCCCTGGGCCGGACAGAATCGGTTGCCGGGCTGCATCCGGCCCGCAGGCCGTTGGTTGCCCACCCCTGGTCTATACTATAGTCAAAGGCCAGTCCAGAGGTTCAAGGTTCCAGGGTTCCAAAGGTTCAGGAAACAGGTCAGGATACCAAAAATCCAACAAACCTGGGGGGAAACCGGCAGCATCCACCCCCAAAATAAAACAGATACTTTTCTCCCAAAGATCAGTCCCAAGGCTAGCTCCTTATATCTAGGAACACCCAACTGCAACCTATCTCTTGCATGCCTTAATTGCTTTCACCCATAAACGCTTACTTAGAGATTACTCTACACCGTAGAACTAAGACATACACTAACTCTTCCATCACCAACTGCTAGACCTGCCACCACCAACCACCATCAACTGTGGGATGATACATGACAGGAGGCGGCCAATCAAAAATCTATAGGGAGAGTGTTCCACAGCTGAGAAGGCCCTGTCTCTCGTCTCCACCAAACATACCTGTGACGAAGGCGGTAACGAGAGCCGGACCTCCCCAGATGATCTTAAGGTCCTAGATGGTTCATAAGGGGATATGCGTTCGGACATGTATAAACGTGACTTTATAGTAGGAAAATAGTTTTTCTGATGACTCTGAAAACAACCAGAAAATGTGATAATGATTGACCTTTACAGTAACATGGAAAATACCCCTTCTGATGCACTAGAGGGCAGCATGATTGCAATATTACATAGATTTTAAGGCAATGTACGCATGGGTGGGTCAAAATGTTTTGCCCCCTGTGTCATAAAAGCGTTATGAATGAACATATAACAGCAGAAGTTGCTACAGATCATAGCCTGAACAAGGTGGAACATTGTTGGTGATCAATCTGCCCAAGCCTGAGATGTTGTTTCAGGGAGTCCTTATATCTCTTTTTGGGGCGCCTCTCTTGTGCTGACCCATGGCGAATTCACCGTAGAGTAGTATCTTAAGAAGGCGGTGGTCCTCCATCCTACAGATGTGCCCTGCCCAGCGCAGCTGTGTTCTCAATAGCATGGCCTCAATGCTGGTGATCCCTGCTTGCTCAAGGACAGCAACATTAGTCACATAGTAGTCGGTCCAGTGTATATTTAGGATTGTGCGAAGACAGCGCTGATGAAAGCGTTCGAGGAGTCGTAGGTGTTGGCGATAGGTGACCCATGTTTCAGACTCATAGAGGAGAATAGACAGTATTTTAGCTCTGTACAGTACACACTGATTTTGGTGCTTTGCCTCAGGTGCTTGTTGTTCCAGACTTTTTTGTGAAGCCTTCCGAATGCACTATATGCCTTTGCTAATCTGTGATCTATCTCTTTATCAATCTTGGCGTCTGAAGTGATGATGCTTCCCAGGTAGGTGAACTGCTGAACAAACTTAAGCACAGCTTTGCCTATGCTGATGTGGGGGTGATGGTTTTCTTCCTGTGGTGCGGGCTGGTAGAGAACTTCCGTTTGCTTCAGGCTGACTTCCACCCCAAACAGCTTTCAAAGTAAGTACCACACAATTCAACAGGAAATAACACGTTCAAACCAGGAACATTTTTCCCATAGTGTGATTCAAAGTGCTTGTAGAAGTCTGAGAAACAAGGATAGTCTGAGTAAAATTTCTAGAGGCCAAGGATCCCTGTTGTCTCTTTTTACTTTTATTCGTATTCTACTGGTTCTTTAAAAACTGGTCATTGACTAAAATATAAATGTTCTCTTTTGATTCTTTTTACTGCTGTTCCTATTACTACTACCACTACCACTACTACACTAATGGTTTTCCTTCCTTCTGTTCAGTCTAATGCAATCCCCATATCCACAGGGTTACATTCCTGGATTTCACATGGATGCACAAAACCATGGATAATAATGGACGTTATTGAAACTAGCCACTCTTAGTTCAAGAATACAATACAGTCAAGACAGCGATGGACAGCATGTCAACTGCTGCCAGCGTAATGGGGAATGCAATCTGTGGCCATGATAAAATCTTCCACTTCCCTACAATTTATTTATTTATTTATTTATTTACTTTATTTATATTCCGCTCTTCTCACCCCGAAGGGGACTCAGAGTGGATTACAGGTACACATACTTAGAAGACAATCCCTGCCGTTTCCACATACACACATATAGACGAACAGAGGAAAACTCTGGCCACCAGGGGGAGCTGACACACTCCTCATCACTCAGCGTTCCCAGCGTCCCTTGTTGTTCCTTCCGCATTCCTCAGCGTTCCTGGAGTTCTTTACTGGCCTCATAATTCAGTCAAAATTTGCCTCCCCACTTAATGTGGTACTTTTATCTCCTACTTGACAGATGCAACTGTCTTTCGGGCTGCAAAGGTCGACAGCAGGCTACACTTAAAGGTCAAGCACCCACCTCGACCCAGGCAGGCCTCAAACTCATGACCTACTGGCCAGAGAGATCTTATGCAGCTGACACTTAGCCAACTGCGCCACATTCCCGGTGCACAGATACAAACACTAGTTACCTGTTTGACTGACTGAGTTAGTTGAGTAATTAATTAATTGAGTAATCTATTATCCAGAGTCTGTGCATTGTATGTGAAAATACATTTGCTTGGAGGTGATAATGCAATCGCATCTTGAGACTTGGACAAATAGTCCTTTCCTATGACCAGAAGTGAATGATTGTCCGGAAAGCTATTGTATTCCACTCATGCCCCCACCATGTTAATAAGCGATGAAAGCCCATGCTTTTGAAGTCTTGCATATCAGCTTTCAACTCACAAAAGAGATATTATAAAATAGATAAAGATAGGAAAGGTGTGTCTGTGCTATGGACAGTTTACATTGCAATCTCCAGGTCTGCAGGGGACACATTCCCAGACCTCGCAAAGGCATGCAAACCACAGATAATAGCAAACCTTATTGAAATGAGAGGACATATTTCCTGCTTGGTGGGGTGAGGGGTGGGAGGGAAAGATAATATATAGCAAAGTAACAATTATCCCCAGGAACAACATATTAGTTTGTTAAGATTTTCTTTAATATTTGAATAACTAAACGTTTTTTAACAAAATAAGAACAGTCAGCTTTCCAGATTTGCAAGTTTGGCTTTTACAGATTTGAGTTACATTGGAGGAACTAGATTCCTAGAAATAAATTCTCTCAGGTTATAAAAAAGCAGCTGTTTTTCAATTGCAGCTTTTCCACTTTTACCAGAGCCATGAGCCCTTGACTATAGTGAGGTTTGCAGAAGGCTGAATGCAAGGTGCTGCATTTCAATATTAGTCTTCCTGCACTTTTGTGGTCTTGTAGCACAGTGTTTCCCAACCAGTGTGCTGTGAGTGATCATCAGGTGTGTCGTGGGAAATTGGAACCTCTTGAGTCTTGAATAAGCCATGCCCCTTTACTCCCCGCGGGCCAATCCCGTCACGGTGGCCTTGAACTCCCACCCGGCACCAAGATGATGGCTGCGGAGGTGGCGGGACCATAAGCACCTTCCCTGAGGGGATGCCAGTGGAGTGGAAGTGCCTCGCCTGAAGCGATGTGGTGGCGGGTGTGCCTGGCGGTGCCGGGCTTGGCAGCGGGCCTGGTGCTGGTCCGGTCGGCCGGGGCGGTGGAGCCCTTGAGCCTGAGCCTGGCCCTGGCCAGTGCCACCGCCTCCGCCTTCACGGGCTTCCTCTCCTACCCGCGGCTCTACTGCCTCTTCACCCACTGCTGCCACGACGTGGGGAACAATGGGGCCCGTCTCCGGGCAGGTACGCGAGAGGCCTACCATGCCTCAGAGACTGTGATGTGACAGGAGCCTCATGGGCTATATTATTATTATTATTAATATTATTATTATGAACTATGTATTAACATAATATTATTATTTCCCCTTAGTATATGCTATTATATTGTTATATTACCAGTATTTGTCATAATCATGGTGTATATCGTTATTGACTATGAGAGTAATGATAACAGTCAGGATTAACTCCTGTGCTTTACAGATAATATATGTACCTATAATGTTTATATTATTATAATGTAATACAAGATAACACTTTTATAAATAATACAATATTGAAATTATATATTTTATATTACTTGTAATAGTACTAATAATATTACAGTATAATGGTAGAGCACAATATAGTAAGTTAGAGTGTCATTTTGTGTCATTTTGGTTGGTGGTGTGCCCCAGGATTTTGTAAATGTAAAAAATATGCCGCGGCTCCATGATCTCTATCTCCACAGTTTCATTTATCCCTGCCCAACAATCATTGTTAAGAGTTCAGTAAAAGTGCACTGGTTAATGCCATAGAGAAGCTAGCAAAACATATTTCTTTTAGTTATTGTATTGTTTTATTTATTTATTTACTACCTTTATCTACCACTTTTCTCCCTTGGCCTAAGGCAGGGGTCGGGAACCTTTTTGACTCAGAGGGCCATGAAAGCAAAATACTTGGAAATTTATTTCAGTGAGAGCAATATAATATATATAATATATTTTAAGACTGAATTCAACTAAATGTGAGTTTATTTTTATTTATTTATTTATTTATTTCTCTTGAGTCCCCTTCTCAACCCCGAAGGGGACTCAGAGCGGCTTACAGCAAACAACAATACTGCCAGAGTGGCTTACAATGTACATATAACATTATTGCCGGAGTGGCTTACAGCACACTGAAAAAACAACAATTAACATTACTGTCATAGCACAACATTAGCACTACACATCATATTGCACTACAACATATCGCAATATTGTTAGCAATATTGCATGTAATACAAATATACAAATTATAATATCACGATATAATTATTATATCACATTATCATTGGCAGTATTATACTGTGTTACAATACAACACCACCAATACCAAATGCATATTCCACACATACATACTATGAGAAAAGGATTCCCCCGGCAGAATGACGGGACACTTCAGACCTGGCTCTGCAAAAGGCATGCTCAGGACTCTGCGAAGGAAGAGAAGACAGAAGTAAGGGGAAAAGAAAGAAAGACAGACAGAGGAAATAAAGGAGGGAGGGGGAGAGGAAGAAAAGAAGAACAAACTATGGAAAAGGAAGAAAAGAAAAGCAGGAGAGAGACAAGGAGGGGAGAAAGAAGGAAACGGGAAGAGAGGAAAGGAAAGGGTGTGGAAAAGAAAGGAAAGGGAGTGAGGAAAAAGTAAAATAATGAAGGGAAAAGAAGAAAAGAAAGAAGGGGAGAGAGGGAAGTGAAAAGAAAGGAAGGAGAAGGAAAGGAAGACTTGGGGGGAAAGAATAGAAGAGGAAGGAAGGAAGGAAGGAAGGAAGGAAGAGGGAGGGAGGGAGAGAGAATGGAGGAAAGAAGGAAGGGGAGAGAGGGTGAGGTTGGGGGAATTGATTTTGTCATTAAGGAGTTGTAGTTGCTGGGATGATGAAACTGAACCTAACTTGGCACACAGAACTCCCATGCCCAACAGAAAATATTAGAAGGGTTTGGTGGGCATCAGGGGGCGGTCTAAGGTAATTTTATATGGTAAGCAAACATTATTTTGACGCCCCCCAACATTATTTTGACGCCCCCCCATGTAAAACAAATATACAATTATAATATCACATTATAATTAGTAGTATTATATTGTATCAATGTATATACAATATATAGTACATACTCATACTATATTATATCATAATAATATTATACTACATTACAATATAATTATATTGTAATATATTGACATTATAATATAATATAACATTTTGTATTATTATTATAAAATAATAAATAAAATTATTTATTTAAATAAAATTATCCTCTACTAAATATTTTCATTACTCCTATAAAACTCAAATAACCCAAAATAAAGTAAAATAAAATATTATATATTACTATTTGCCTGCGCAGTTGCGCCTGTCTCTCCTTGATGCCCCTGGCCGGCGTGCACGCACGCGCGGGGAGGTGGGTGGGTGTGGTAGGGTTCACACATGATTGGGCCTGGTGAAGGAGTTCGCCTCAGCGCGGGGCGGCCACTTCCAGAGGTGGCTGTCATGAGGCAATACGTCGCCAATACCCCTTTGTCTCCACCCCCTGCCTGCCCAATTGGGTCACTGTATTTGGCGGCAGGACGGAGACAAAGTGAGAGGGGAAGCATTCCCTACCTGCCCAATAGGGAATGCTTTGCTTACAGGCTTCTGCGCAAAGGAGCTACTGGGCATGCGTGGAGGTTTTCGCGCATGCGCAATTGCTCCTGCGCTCAACTTCAGCTCCGGAGCAACTGCACCTGCTTGAAAACCTACGTGCTTGCCCAGAAGCGGCATCGGAGCGCACGAGGCCGGGGCCCAAAAGCAGGCAGCCGCAGCGGTGCCTGAGGAACATCGGCAGGGCCAGGACGCTGTCTGGCGCCGGCGCCCGGCGGGTGGGGGAATTCGCCCCTTCCCAGATGGTGCCCCATGCAGCCACTTCCTTGGCCTACCTGTGGGCATTGACCTTGAGATTTGGAGTTGTAGTCCACAATGAGGTTTCACCATGTTTTCAAAAAGCAAGAGAAGGATAGGCGGAAAGATCTCCCTTTTCTGCTAAAATGATTCCTAAGACCATCAGAAATATGTGTTTTCTGACAGCCCCCTGCGACACCCCCAGGGGTCCCGACCCCAGGTTGAGAAACACAGCTTTATTCACTGGCAATTATATTCAAACATAAAGACAAACAGAACAGAATAAGAATAATAATAGCAACAAGAACAGAAACCTTGGTTTTACTGTACTTAAGTTTTTTTAGCATATATGGATGTTATTATTTTATTTGAAGTGTGTGTGTGTATGTGTTACTAGATTTCTCTGAATGCTGTTTATTTTTATATTTTCTGTTGTGTCCACATACTTAGGCGGTGAAATCGTCTTCCCACTAGATGTTCTCCAGATGAACTGGGCTCAGCCCTGCATCATTAATCAAACATTAGACAATTGGGTTTGCAGGGCCATTAACAACTGATATTTGGCTCTGGGCAAGATGAAAGTGATCAGACCACCTGGAGATTGTGGGTCTATCATGAAGTAAATGGGATGTGGTAACTTTCACTCTGGAAAGTCCGTCTTTGGAAAGTCCATTTGACGCATGCCCCCATTTTTTTTTGTTCTTTGTTCACTACTCGTGCGCCAGCTGCGCCCGTACCTTGGGAAGTCTGATCTGGCTATGGTCGTCCACGCTCTGGTCACATCCCGAATAGATTACTGCAACGCACTCTACGTGGGGCTGCCTTTGAAGACAGTTCAGAAATTGCAATTAGTCCAGCGGGCGGCAACCAGATTGCTAACGGGAGCTACATACAGGGAGCACACCCCCTGTTGTGTCAGCTCCACTGGCTGCCTGTCCAATTCCGAGCTCAATTCAAAGTGCTGGTTTTGACCTTTAAAGCTCTATACGGTTCTGGCCCAGCTTACTTGTCCGAACGCATCAGCTGCTACGTCCCACCTCGCAATCTAAGATCATCCGGGGAGGCCCTGCTCTCGCTCCCGCGGCTGGTGGGGACGAGGGACAGGGCCTTCTCGGTGGTGGCTCCCCGCCTGTGGAATGCGCTCCCTATTGAGGTACGGTCCACTTCATCCCTCCTGGCATTCAAGAAAAAGGTAAAATCCTGGCTTTGGGACCAGGCGTTTGCACACCAGCACTAGGCAGCATGTTGGATGGGGATTTTAATGAAAATGGATCAAGAGGGCCAATGTTTTTATGGATTGAATATTGTTTTAACTTGGAATGACTGTGTATGATGCTGATGTAATTGTATTTTAATGTATTTTAATTGTTGTGGGGTTTTATGCTGTTGTGATGTGGGCATTAAATTGTGCCGTACTGTAAGCCGCTCTGAGTCCCCCCTCGGGGGTTGAGAAGAGCGGGGTAAAATCCTGAAATAAAAAAAAAACCATATTGCGGAAAGAGGTTGCAATACTCTTCTTTAAACTTCTGTTTCACTCCCTCTTTTTTTCCTGTTGGGAATCTTTCTTCTAAATAATGCAAAGGAAACAAGACCACACCAGTGCTGCTGAAAGAGGCCAGTGACTACATTGGCTTCCAAGAAAGCTAGTAAATCCCTTTCAAGACAATTTCCATATTTAAATCATTTTTAATTTTTGTATATAGTTCAATCTTCTTAAAAATTTGATTCCAGAACTTTTGTGTCTCTTTACATTATTTTATTTATTTATTTATTTATTTATTTATTTATTTATTTATTTATTAGACCTGTGCACCGCCACTCCCAGAGGCTTGGGGCAGTTTACAACATAGTTCAATAAAAACAGGATATAAATAAATATAGATACTCTGTTTTCTCTTCAGATCGTATAAATCTTTCGCCCTTACTATAGATACAGGTAATAGGTAAAACTCTAGATAAAACACAGACTAAAATCACAAGCATTCGAAATGCGTCTTGCAGGCTCTGCAGAAGGTGGCCAGATTTTGCAGAGCCCGCGTCTCCGGTGGTAATGCATTCCACAGAACCGAGGCGATAATTGAAAATGCCCTGCGCCTTGTCTAGGTCAGATGGAAAGACTTTGCACTGGGAATGTCAAGAAGATTCTGGTCTTCTGAACGTAATGATCTTGGAGGGTTATATGGAATCAGGCGATCCCATAGGTACACTGGCCCCAGACCATACAAGGCCTTGAAAGTCAAAAGTAACACCTTGAAAGTAATCCGGTATTCAATTGGCAACCAGTGCAGATTCTGCAGTGTTGGTGTTATACAGCAGCTCACGGGTTCCCCCCGTGAGTAACCGGGCTGCGGCATTCTGCACCAGCTTAAGTTTCCGGATCACAGTCAAGGGTAGGCCAATGTAAAGAGCGTTACAGTAGTCAAGCCTTGAGATGACCGTGGCCTGGATTACCGTGGCTAGTTCGTTCCGTGAGAGATAGGGAGCCAGACGCTTCGCTTGTTGCAGGTGGAAGAATGCAATACTGCTGACATTGGAGATTTATTTATTTATTTATTTATTTATAGTTCACTTTTATATTCCGCTCCTCCCAGCAGGCTCGGGGCGGATCACATCAGGAATACAGGACGGCACGGCGTAACAACGGCGTGCGGCCGGTTACAATCAATAAAAGCATAAAAACAAACAAAGCCACATTAAAACAGTTACAAACGTCAGAGCGTGGGTTAAAAAGGACATACATCTGAGTTATCACCCGGGCACCTAATTAAAGGCCAACCCAAAAAGGGCTGTCTTACATGCCCTCCGAAATGGGCCCAATTCCGAAATGGCTCGGGTACTCTCCGGGAGGGCATTCCAGAGCCCTGGTGCCACCACAGAAAAAGACCTTTGTCTGGTCGTCGATAGGTGGCAGGAGCGGACGGATGGAATTAACAACAGATTCTGTTCATCTGAGCGCAGTGATCTCGGGGGAACATACGGGGTAAGGCGGTCCTTCAGGTACGCAGGCCCCAGGCCGTGCAAGGCCTTAAAGGTCAGAACCAACACTTTGAAGGCGATCCGGTACTCAATAGGGAGCCAGTGCAGCTGCCGAAGAGTAGGTGTAATGTGCTCTCTCGCTGGCACTTCTGCCAGCAAGCGGCTGCTTGCATTCTGCACTAGCTTGAGTTTCCGGATCGTCGACAAAGGAAGGCCAACGTAGAGGGCATTACAGTAGTCTAGTCTCGAGATGACCGTCGCTTGGATCACTGTGGCCAGGTCCCTCCTGGACAAGTAGGGGGCCAGTCGCCTAGCCTGTCGGAGGTGAAAGAATGCGGTCCTGCTGACCATGGAGACCTGGGCCTCCATGGTCAGCGAGGAATCCAGCACGACCCCAGGCTCTTAACTGACGGGCGACGGATTAAGCCGTTCGCCGTCCAGGGTAGGCACCCGGCACTCGTCCAGCCCAGGCCGACCGGGCCACAGTATCTCCGTCTTCGATGGATTCACCTTCAGCCGGCTGGCACGCAGCCAACCAGTCACGGCCTCAAGGCACAGATGGAAACAATCGGGTACGGAGTCCGACCTGCCATCCATTCTCAGCAAAAGCTGGGTGTCATCAGCGTACTGATGGCACTCCAGACCAAAGTCGCGAGCCAGCTGGGCCAGGGCGCATATACACGTTGAATAATAGGGGGGGAGAGGATGGCCCCTGGGGGACCCCACAGTCAAGTGGGAGCCTCCTGGAGACCTCCCCACCCCCTCCACCCGTTGTCCCCGGTCACGGAGGAAGGAGGCCACCCATTTAGGGCGGTCCCCCCTACCCCGGAAGCGGCTAAACGGTGGGTCAATAGTGCATGATCTACAGTATCAAACGCTGCTGTCAGATCTAACAAGACAAGCAGTGCCGATCCGCCCTGGTCCAGCTGGCGCGGTTGGTCTGTAATGGCGACAAGCACGGTCTCCGTCCCGTGCCCATCACGGAAGCCGGACTGGAAGGGATCAAGTCCAGCTGTGTCTTCTAGGAACTGCTGCAGCTGATCCGCTGCTGCCCTCTCAATTACTTTGCCTAGAAAAGGCAAGTTGGAAACAGGCCTGTAACTGGAGGGAGCCGAAGGATCTAGATTCGGCTTCTTCAGCAGCGGTCTCACCATTGCCTCTTTTAATCCCCCTGGGAAGACTCCTTGCTCAAGGGAGCTATTTAAGATCGTGCCCAAGGGGCCACGTAGACCCTCCCGGCAGGATCTAATCAGCCAGGAGGGGCACGGGTCGAGGGAGCAAGTAGTTGGTCTAGCTGCAGTCAGTAACCCATCGACAGCTGCTGCGTCCAGCGGTAGAAACCGGGTGAAGGTGGGCCCACCGGAGGGCGGCGGAGTCTCGAGTTCACTAACTGTATCAAGAGTGGCCGGAATGTCCCGGCGGAGGGTCGAAATCTTGTCAGCAAAGAAGTTCTGAAAAGCCTCAGCCGTTGGAGCCAAACCCCTATCTTTTGGGACAGTAGGGATTGTTGTCAATGACCGAATTACCTTAAATAATTGGGCTGGGCGTGAGCTAGCTGACTCTATCAAGGAGGAGTAGTAGACCTTTTTGCCTCCTTGATAGCTTGCTCATAAACCTCCTTAAATTGTTTATAAGCTGATTTCGACGCCGTCACGGAGACTCCGCCATATGTCCTCTAATTGTCTCCTTTTCCGTTTCATCGCCCGCAACTCCTCTGTATACCATGGCGAGCGATTACTACGGGAAGGAGAGAACGCCTGGGGGGGCGATCTCGTCTAGGGCCGCGGAGAGATTGGTGTTCCAATGCTCCACAAGCCCATCGACCGAGTCGCTGGGGGGTTCCCAGTCCCTTAGAGCATTCAGGAACCTAGTGGGTTCCATAAGTCTCCTTGGGCGAACCAGAATAGGTTCTGCACCCGTACCGGGAGGGGGGGCGAGTCCCAGCCTAACTTCCAGGACCTTGTGATCCGACCATGGAACCTCCATAATGGAGGTTAGGATCACCTGAATTCCGGCGGCGAAGATCAGATCTAATGTGTGCCCTGCATGATGTGTGGGGCCAGTCTTACAGAGCGAGAGTCCTAGTGCCTCCATGGTGGACACTAGGTCCACGGCTGCTGTCGACGGGGAGGTGGTGTCGGCGTGGACATTGAAGTCCCCCAAGACAATAAGTTTAGGGAACCTCAATGCCCACTCCGCAACCACCTCCAGCAGCTTAGGTAGGCTTCCTGCCGGCGCGTCGGGTGCACGGTACACCGACAGGAAGGCTACGCTCTCGCCTAGATCCCACACCAGGCCCGCACACTCCATCCCGGGGATGTTCGCCGTCGGGATCGTCCTGGAATTAATACTGTCACGGCTGAGAATGGCCACCCCTCCCCCCCGCCTCTCTGTCCTCGTCTGATGACTGACCACGAACCCTGGGGATGCAATTTCGTGCAAGATGACATCGTCTCCCTCCTGCAGCCATGTCTCAGTGAGACAGGCGAGGTCGGCTCTCCTTTCTAAAAGGAGGTCCCTGATGGTCCCTGATTTATTTCGGACGGATCTAGCGTTGGCCAGGATCAGAGTTGGAGGAGAGGAAGTTGGGAACTCACCATCTGCGTACTTCGGGATAGCACGTAGGTCAGAGGGAGGGCGAGCCTCTATTGAGTCTCTATTGACAGCAGAGGGTCCAAATGGGCACCAAGGCTTTTTACTAATGATGATGGGCGTAGTGCCTCGCCATCCAGGGTCAGCAGTTGGATTTCCCCATCGCCTGGACGGCCCAGCCAAAAGATCTCTGTCTTTGCTGGGTTCACCTTCAACCTACTGGCTCGCAGCCATCCAGTAACGGCTTCAAGGCACAGATGGATATAATTGGGTATGGAATCCGGCCGGCCCTCCATCCTCAGAATGAGCTGTCATCAGCATACTGGTACATGTACTGGAACTATATACTGTAGAATAATAGTAGTAGAACTACACTGGAAACGACAATGTTTACGAAAATAATCAATATATTATTCAATAGAGTGTAAGACTCGGAACATACATATAGTTTGTACACATATCATATATAAAGTGCAAAATACACAATAAAGCATTCAAGGTGATAACAAAGCACTGCCCACAGTACCTCCATGCATGGTCACACAGATGTCCGAAGAGGGGGTAAAGGAAAGATGTCCTTAGGAAGGGAAAAGAGTCCACAGGATTGAAGGTAAGTAAATAGGTATGCGTTCGTTTTCAATGCGTGGTAGCGCCAATGCGTATTAGTGTAATCCTCCAATGCAGTATCCCTTCAGTGGCGGAAAAAGCGCCAATGCGCTAGTTCCTGTCCCCGTTAGGCGCCAATGCGCTCGGACAAATTGTAATCCAATGTGGGTATCGTGGCGTGGACGAAGATGTTCTGGCAGTGATGCAGAGGGATGCTGGGGCACACCGCGACGGTTGAACTGCAGGGCCCGATCCATTTCGCCACACATGGGCTTTCTCAAGCGGCAAGATGCTTTTGCATTGATATGCATCGCAGGATAGATTAATTCTAATAGAGAGCATATAACATTCAATATTTGCATTGCATATTCTACAGAAAGGAGCATTAAATTATAAGTATATAATACATACCATGCTGTAAGGTAAAGTCGGCGCGATCTATCCTGAGGATCCGAGGGTGCCAGTATGCTAACACAGCCGATATATAAAGGGAACCCAAAGCACTGTAAGTTATGTCAGGAGCGCATTGATTGAGTCCACACTGCCATATATTCCAGTTCAGAGCCAATAATTTGGGATTTTATTCAGTATCCTTGGTAGAATATGCTAGATTGTATTGGATCTTCCCACTCGCAAGGACCACATTGGCCCCATCTACACTGACTATGGAATGCAGTTTGAAGCTGGCTCCAAACCATGGTGGTGGCCAAACGGCAACAAACTCCCACTGAAGTGCGTGAAAGACAGCCTTGAGTCTGCACCGGTGCTTTGTGTAATCACTCTCTGGTTCCAGAAGTTCCTATGGAATGATCTGCACAGCGAACCTGAGGCCGAATCGGAAGCCCTCAGACCCAAAACCATGCAGCAGAGAGTCCCCAGTATCCCTTTTGGCCCATGGCCCAAGTTGCACCAACAGAAAGCCTTTTCCTTCCCTTCTGCCCCACCTGGCTCCATACATCACAACATCAACTTCATTCCTCCCAGCAAGCCCTGCCACCCCTGCCTCCCATTACAGCATTTTACACAGCCAACAGCACATAAAAAGACAATTTCAAAACACATCACATAACAATGGATAAGGACATTTTCCCCAGCATCCACCCAGCCCCCACACATGGCAACAACACATTGATCCCCACAAGCAGACCACACCAAGACACAAGCAAATACATCCCTCCTCCTCCAAGCCACAACAGCCAGGCAACCACCCACAGGCCTAATGCTAGACCGCTGCAGTACCTCAACCCACCACTAGGCCCAAACGCCTTCCCTCTCCCAACCGCTAAGCCCTAAACCAACAAAACCCCTTGCAAAACAATAAAGAAACCCACCCACTCTGCCCCTTCTCCCACTCTGCTCCCATTCTTTCTTCCTCTCTCTCTCCCTCTCCTCTGGCCTGGGGGAAGCCAAAACAGCGGCCGCTTGCTCTTGGCGATTCCCACGCTCTGAGTTCATCTAAGGACAATATGCCCCCACATTTTTCCCATTTCTCATTTTTCCCAATTTCTAACCATTTTTCCTGAACGAACTCAAGACCCTTCTTTGGCTGGTCACAGTCAAAGAGCCCTGATACATCCTGGACTTTGGGGGGAACAGAAAGATGCCTCTGCCTCGGTGGATCGCCCCAGGGAAGCGCTTTGGGGAAGGGATCCATGCGAGCAGGAGGCTTTGGACCAGCAACCCGGGTCCCCGTGGCTGGGATGAGAAGTTCGCAAGGGACACTGATCTGGACTCATTGTTACTGTTTCTCTGCCCTGGGTTTTGCCCCGTACAAGCGGGCTTACCCAAGATTGATGCACCCAGACCCTCTCCCCTGCATTGTAGATTTATAGTTTCCCAAGGACACTTTCCCAGTTTGGTTATTCCCAACCTTTTCCTTACTGCCTCGCGGACTCTGTTCTCCCTAAGACTCTGACACCCTATTGCACTCCAGGAACAACTGTATAGTTCCCCCAAGGACAATGGTTCTTCTACGGAACTATAACTCCCAGAGGAAAACCTGCATTCGACTGGTGTTTTAAAGATCATTTCTCTGGGGAAGTGGGCTGCATGGGGATGATCTACAATGGTTGTTGAGGGGCTTGTCTTGTCTAAATTGTATCCTTATGTGTTCTCCCTCCTGTGTCACTGTAACATTTAAGAAAATGCCCTCAAACAGAGAGTTTCAAAGATTAACGTAATGCAATCTCTTTTCCCCATCCATTTTTCCCTTGCACAAATAATATTTTCGGGGGATGCTGAGTTCCTTCACAGGGACCGCCCTGCAACCTTAGCTCAGGTCTCCCCGCATATGTTTCTGTCACCATCGGAGCTTGGCCACTGATAGAGAATATGCCTGGACTAATTATTATATTCTCAAAACATGGTTGTTTCATTGTGAGATTCGGAACCCCACAGCCAGCCCAAATAGACATTTTTTCGACCACTTTAAACTAAGAAACCATATTTCCCGCTCAGCCAAGGCTTCCAGTCAAAGGAAGTTTCGGCTATGGATGAAGAAAGCCATTAAGGAATTCAAATTGACAATAGACCTGGTGGGCTAGAAGCTCCAAAACGGACGCTCGCCCACCCCAAGGCATTATTTTAACAAAAGGTAACTTCCTCTTTCACCCAGCCGTTCCTTTGTGCCTTTTCCCTCCTCACACAGCCCCAGCTTGATTGGCCCATTCAAATTTAGGCGCAATTTTCTGAGTGGTGCAACTTTTGACACTCAGCTGGTCTGGAGATTCTAACCAATGCGCTGAAGCCGCACGTAGGCAGGGAGGCACACAATTCAAATGTAAATGGATCCTTCTCTATATATTTGCCTGTATTTCACATTAAAGACATGTTTTGCCTTTGGAACCTGGGTGTTTGGCATTTCATCCTTCTTCAGCTGAAAAAGAATCCTTCTCTCGGTTTTGGCGTTCTTCCAGTCTGGGTGAGCCTGATTTGGGTTACGGTGGGATTTATAGTTTTAAGGGATCACCTAGACTCCGGCCGTGATCCTCGCTATCTAGAGGCGGTCAAGGCTCTGTCCCCTTACGGGAAGAGTCCCCTATTGTTTGGTAACAAACCCATTTGTGTGAGGTGGAGCATTCTATGCATTTCCAGGATGCATAGAAATAACATGGATGTTCTAATCCAGTGGTTCTCAACCTTCCTAATACCATGACCTCTTAATACAGATCCTCATGTTGTGGTGACCCCAACCCATAAAATCATTTTCGTTAATACAGATCCTCATATTGTGGTTACCCCCCCAATAAAATTATAACTGTAAGAGCAGGAGGTGCGTGAATCCTTCTGCGCATCGGAAGCTAGAGCGTCATCACTAAAGCTCTAGAGGGGATACTTTTTGGAGGAAGTGGATGGACGGAATGCACATATCTATTTTTAACCAAAAAAGCTGGTGTTTTGCCTTGGAACAAAATACTGCAGACTAAGCAGAAATGGCCGGGGAATAATATGAACCATGTGTGATTAGTAACATGCCACTTGGATCTTTGTTTTTTTTTTTATTAAAAAAAAGGATATTTAGCAACAAATGCCACCACAACCTAACACACTTGTCCAGTCTATAAGAAATCTCTTATTTCTTCTAATTTATTGTGCATTTCTATTATTGAAGGAAGCTATATCAATGCTTCTGGAGGGATGTATTTGTATTAAGGAAGCATTTCACAGCATGCACTTCACAACTGTCTTAAAAAGAAAAAAAGAAGAAGAAAGAATGGGATAAAGTAGCACAGTGAGCAGGCAGAATTATGCCTCCTACCCTGAAGTGTGGCTTCACACTGCCAAGACACCATAGCCACACAATGCCCTGGGCGGTGCAATGTTGCTTGTCATTATGATAGTAAGTAACTGCTATACCATGTCATGCCAATGCAGCAGTGTGCATATATGTCCAGAGGCGGCCCTAGGTAATTTTAAATGGTAGGTAAACATTCTTTTGGTGCCCCCCACACCCTCAAATGCGCATGCGCAGAGGTGGAGTTTCCAGCAGGCACGGAGGCGGAATTTCCAGCAGGCGTGGAGGTGGAATTTCCAGCATGTGTGGAGCCTCTGTATGCTGTAAACTCCGCCTCTGCGCCAGCTGGTAACTTCGCCTCCCGGAGTTACCAGCTGGCGTGGAGGCTGAGTTTCCACATGCGTGGAGCCTCCGCATGCTGTAAACCAGGGGTGCTCATTAGGTAGATTGAGATCGACTGGTCGAACCCAGGACCGAAGGAGGTTGATGCCAGCAGGATGGGGCGCTTCTGAGGGGGCAGAGCCATGCCGCATGAAGCCCCGCCCCTCCCGGCTTCAGCGCTTCCACAGCTTCTGGAGGCAAGAGGGGGTAATGCCATGCCAGTGGTGGCTATCTATGCCATCACTGGCTTGGCATTACCCCCTCTTGCCTCCAGAAGTGCTAAAGCCAGGGGGCGGAGCCAGGCCATGTGAAGCCCCGCCCCCTTCCCCATGCTCCACCCTTCTTCTCCCTCAGTAGATCTTTCAGACTTGGTTTTATTATAAGTAGCTCACATGCTGAAAAAGTGTGGGCACCCCTGCTGTAAACTCTGCCTCCGCACCAGCTGGTAACTCCGCCTGCCAGAATGATCAGCTGGCGTGAAGGCAGAGTTTACAGCATGCGTGGAGGCTCCGCATGCTGTAATCTCTGCCTCCATGCTGGCTGGTAACTCCGCCTTCCGGAATAACCTGCCGGCGTGGAGGCAGAGTTTACAGCCTGCAGCGGTGCTCCCCTGTGGATCTGGTGCACTCGGCAGGCGTCTACCCCGCTGAGTGCGTTAATCCGCCTCTGCACATGTCCCAAGTCCTACATGGCATTGCTGGTCTGAAACTGATTCATGGCAGATATCAGGACAATGTCTGGTGGGATTGTTAATTTCTTGAGACTTAGAGAAAGACTTGCAGGCCTGCACATCCAACAAACAGCCATTTTCAGGTGGCTTTTAGAGTGACCTGTCCACCTTCCCTTGTAGACTATGGCTAATCTTTTAGGAGCTGAAAAAAAATTTCTCCCCAGGTTGAAGCATGGGGTTTTGGGGCCTTCCCTGGTAGTATTCTTTCCACTGTCAATGTGTTGTGATTTCAGCTAGGACTGCAGTTGGAGAGGTCAATGCCCGGTTAGCATACGCTAAACCAGATAGGCCAGGACAGAGAAAAAAAATCACCAGTTTGAAGACAAGCCACAGAGATTTAATACGATTCAGCCAAAAAGGATGCAAGTTCAAGCAATTTGCTTCAAAAGATACAAGCATGAATTCACAGAAAAATACAAGACATCTTTTTTTTATCAGAATATACAATTAACATTTTTCCAGAAAAAAGAAAATGAAGAGCCTATATCTAGGTTGGGAAATTACATGGTATTTAAGAAAGGACATAAACAGATTTTTGAAATCTTAATACAGCTTATACATAGCATCAATAAACATGTTAGCATTTTGCATACTTTAATCAAAAATAACAATGAACATAACAATCACCTGTTAGCCATCTTGTTTTAAACTTTCCCCTCTTGAAACATGTTATGCCCATTAACTTCCCCAGGTGTCAGATTGTTTTCCAAACCCAAATCTTGAGAGCTCACAGGGAGTAGCCCATCCTCTCTCTGTTGTTCAGCAGGGATATTCTCATAAAAAATGCCCTTTGCCCCGAAGCCTCTCCATCATTGTCTTCTTGCTGAGAATCATTAACCAAACCATCATTTCCCGCATCAGAAACATCATGAGAATCATTGACCAAACCATAATTTCCCACATCACAAGAATAATCATTTCCCACATCAGAAGTATCATGATCCCGAAACACAATCACAGGCTGATTCACAACACATATTCTTTCCCATTCTTGAGTGTTCAAATTTTTTCCTAAGACTAGTTTCCAGAGTTCTCAAAAATTATCTTGTTTGTGTTCTTTTAAAAATAATTTTGAAATATCACTTATTGTGCCTTCATTGTTTCATTTTCTTCTTTACTCTCTCTTTGGATTATAATTCCCTCAAATTTCATATAATCTGCACCCCCATTATACTGCTTTCTTATGTCAATTGACCATTTGCTCAGTTGTAAACACTAGGCATGAGAAAAATGAAACGGAAATTAAAAGGATTCGTAAGAGATTCGTATGTAATGGGACTTTTGAGCTTTTACGGATCGCTACGGACTTCCTTTACGGTCCTTGAGGCCAACAATTTGCGTTATGATCGTAATAAATTCTTAATTATTGTACTACGTACTCACTTCTCCCTGTCTTCTCCCCCTCATTTCCTTCCCGCCTTCATTCAGCTTCTTCTTTTTCCCGCATTTCTATGGGGAACTGGAAGTGACGCTGCTGCTAGGTAGGCAATGCATTCTGGAAAGTGTAGTCCTCCATGCTTCCCCCCCTCCTTCTCTTCCCCGTTGCTCTGCTGCCATGCCCCATCGCAGGGGCCAGCTTCACACACACGCGCGCGCGCGCTTCTCCTCCTCTCTCTCCCTGCACTCTCTCAGATGCTTCTCTTCCCCGTTGCTCTGCTGCCATGCCCCATCGCAGGGGCCAACTTCAGCCCTCCAGGTACATATTTTGGACTTCAACTCCCACCATTCCTCACAGCCTCAGGCCTCTTCCTTTTCCTTTCAGCCTGGGCAAACTTGGGCCCTCGCTCCCTCAGGATCGGGGTGAGAGAGGCAGCGAGGAGCGAGGGGGCCTCCTCCTTTTTGCTGCTTCCAAGAATAGAATACCCCCTCCCTCCCTTCCTCCTTCCCTCCCTCCTTCCTATTTGGAGAGTCCCATCTAGAATTCAGTGTGGTTTATTCAAGTTTTGGCCTACAACTCCCAGAAATCCCAGCCAATTTACCAGCTGTTAGGATTTCTGGGAGTTGTAGGCCAAAACCATCTGGAATGCGCATGCTCTGGCATACAATTACTACCCCCCATTTGATTTTAGAATCGCCATTTTTGGATTCGAAACCATGCCTAGTAAACACTCATACCAGGCTGCTAATAGAGCTTTCTGCTAATAGAGCTTTCATTTTTTCTATGTTTGTCATCCATTAAATCCCAGGCTCTTAGTTTCATTATTTATTTATTTATTTATTTATTTATTTATTTATTTATTTATGGTATTTGTACCCCGTAGCTTCTCACCTCCGCAGGGGGACTCAGCACGGCTTACATTTGCAGCACTACAGGCCGCACCACCACAATACAATTTAAAATACACCATATAATCAACGTCATTAAAAAGCATTAAAAACATTTAAAAACATTACATTAAAAACCACTACATACAACAATAATTAATTAAAGCCATCAAGCGGAACACATTGTCAGTCCAGTCAAGTCCAAAGGTACAATTTACATCTGCTGCCCAAAGGCCTGGTCCCAGAACCACGACTAGCTTTTTTCTAAAAGCGAGGAGAGATTGAGTCGATCTTATTTTGTTTGGGAGTGCTTTCCATAGGCAAGGGGCCACCGCCGAGAAGGCCCTGTCTCTCGTCCCCACCAGCCGCATTTGCGATGCTGGCGGAAGCGAGAGCAGGGCCTCCCCAGATGACTGTGAGATGGGACATAGAGGCAGATGCATTCAGACAAGTAAGCTGGGCCAGAACCGTATAGAGCTTTATAGGTCAATACCAGCACTTTGAATTGGGCTCGGAGATGGACAGGCAACCAGTGGAGCTGACACAGCAGGGGGGTGGTATGCTCCCTGTATGTCGCCCCAGTTAGCATTCTGGCTGCCACCCGTTGGACACAACTGAAGTTTCCGAACCATTTTCAAAGGCAGCCTCACATAGAGTGCGTTGCAGTAGTCTATTCGGGATGTAACCAGAGCATGGACCACCGTGGCCAAATCAGGCTTCCCAAGGTACGGGTGCAGCTGGTGCACAAGTTTTAATTGTGCAAAAGCTCTCTCGGCCACCACTGAGACCTGGGGTTCCAGGCTCAGCGATGAATCCAGGATCACTCCCAGACTGCGAACCTGCGTCTTCAGGGGGAGTCTAACCCTATCCAACGCAGGCTGTAACCCTATGCCCTGTTTGGCCTTTCGACTGAGCAGGAGGACCTCTGTCTTGTCTGGATTCAATTTCAATTTGCTAGCCCTCATCCAGTCCGACACAGCAGCCAAGCACCGGTTCAAGGTCTGGACAGCCTCCTTGGTGACAGGTGGGAAGGAGTGACAGATTTGGACGTCATCTGCGTACAGATAACATCTTACTCCGAAACTCTGGATGATCTCCCCCAACGGCTTCATATAGATGTTAAATAACATCAGGGACAATATTGAACCCTGTGGGACTCCACAAGTCAACGGTTGTGGGGTTGAACAGGTGTCTCCCAATAACACCCTCTGGGACCGACCCTCCAGAAATGACTGGAGCCACTGCAAAGCGATAACTCCAAGCCCCATTTCTGCGAGGCGTCCCAGAAGGATACCATGGTTAACGGTATTGAAGGCCACTAAGAGGTCCAGCAGAACTAACAGGGACACACTCCCCCTGTCAAGTTCCCGGCGTAGATCATCTACCAAGGCGACCAAAGCTGTTTCAGTACCATGTCCCGGCCTAAAGCCAGACTGTGTCGGATCAAGATAATCAGTGTCTACCAAGAACCCCTGGAGTTGCGAAGCCACCACACGTTCCATGATTTTGCCCAAATAGGGGAGATTGGAAACTGGCCGATAGTTGACGAATTGAGTGGGGTCCAGTGATGGTTTTTTCAACAGCAGTTTTATAACAGCCTGTTTTAGGCTCGCTTGAATCTTGCTCTCCTGTAAGGAGGCATTAGCCACCACCTTAACCCACTCTGCCAAACCCCCGTTGGCTTCTTTGATCACCCAGGAAGGGCAGGGGTCTAGGATGCATGTGGTAGGCCTCGCCTCTCCAAGGATCCTGTCCACATCCTCAAGCTGAACCAATTGAAATGAATCCATTAAAACCGGACAAGCAGATGCTCGTGTTACATCCTCAGAGACTGCTCTTAACGTGGTGTCGAAGTCAGAACAGATCAGTGCAACTTTGTCCGCTTCACAGCGATCTGCCGAGTTGTCAGGAATCTCGCTCTGAGGCAGATTTAACAGTCCTCTGACAACTCGGAATAGCTCAGCCGGACGGTTCTTAGCAGGCGCAATTTTGGCTGCAAGATATGTTTTTTTAGCAGCCTTTATTGCCACGTCCTAGCTCCTTAAAAAGGAAACTAGACGTGCTTGGACTGACCCACTCCTCTTCCAACGCCACACACGCTCTAGCCGCCTCTTCTTTCGCTTCATCGCTGCCAGCTCCTCAGTAAACCAAGGGGCTGGTTTAGCTCGGTTACTCGAGAGGGGGCGTTCTGGAGCAATCGTGTCTATGGCCCTAGTCATCTCCCTATCCCAGAGAGAGAGAGACCAGAGCCTCGACAGGGTCACTTACCGAGGTGGCGAGAAACTCCCCAAGAGCCGTCAGGAATCCATTCGGATCCATAAGTCTCCTGGGGCAGACCAATTTAGTGGGTCCGCCACCCCTGCGGAGGTGGAAAGGTGCAAGAAATCTAAACCTTATAGACTATCATCCCTCTTTTTTAAACTCTTTTTTTTAAAAAAAAGAAGACATTTTTAATCATCAATACTAGTGTTAGAGAGGAGATCCCTTGCATCAATTTTAATTTATATTATTTCCAAATTTCTAAAAAAAAATTAACAAAAAAATACAAGACTATATATAGTTCTGATAGCTATTCAGACTTCCCTCTCCTGATTGGCTGAAAAAGAGGCAGGCTAGGATCTGCTTCTGGATTGGCAGGGGATCCCTTGATATCACATCCTGCAGGAGGAAAGTATGGCAGTTAATGGTTGATCAGTTCAAAGAACCAATCAATTGCAGCGACGCCCCTGGGAGGGCACACTCCATGAAGAAACAATGTTGTAGAGATATGCAGGTGAGTATTCAATTAACTCAACTGTCTGGTTCTGTGTGAGACAAAGGTGTAGAGCCCAACAGACAAAGGTGTTGGAGTAAAGCACTCAAATACTTGACTGCTAGCATAGAACAGGGGTCCTCAAACTAAGGCCCAGGGGCCAGATACGGCCCTCCAAGATGATTTACCAGGCTCTCGCTGAGGGTCAACTTAAGTCTGAAACAACTTGAAAGAACACAACAACAACAATAACAACAACAACCCAATCTCATCAGCCAAAAGCAGGCCCACACTTCCCATTGAAATATTAATAATTTTATATTTGCTAAAATTGTTCTTCATTTTAATTATTGTATTGTTTTAAGTGTTTTTGCACTACAAATAAGAGATGTGCAGTGTGCATAGGAATCCACTCATGTTTTTGTTTTCAAATTATAATCCGGCACTCCAACAGTTTGAGGGACTGTAACCTGGCCCTCTGTTTAAAAAGTTTGAGGGCCCCTGGCATAGCAGATTAATGAATGCACATCTGCCAAGCCCCCGCTTCTGCAGGAGCAGCAGACTCCCAGCCTCAGATTAAATGGACCGACATCCTGAGCTTGTTTTGTTGGTAAAGAGGAACATACCTATACATGCACACAATGATTCTGATATTTCCCTGGCTTGGGAAATAGCTAGAGGGATATTGGCCAAGTTCCCCTTTCCCAAGAGAATAAACAGGGGGCACGAAGAGGTGGCTGCCTTCAAGTTACAGTACATTTTGATAAACATATTAGAAACAGTTTATACACTTCATATAGTAGGAATTGACACAGTACACAGTATAGAAAAGATACAGGTTCGACAAAAATCTTCTAAGTTATACATTTTATTAAAGGGTTAGATTTGATAGAGTTTTCAAGGTACAGCTGCTGCTAGGTTCCAGAGCCTCCAGCACTTCAGCATCACTATCACTTCCACCATTCTCTTAGAGCTATAATGAATGTATTGTGTTACCTAGTTCTTACCCTCACCTTTTGCTTAACTACATAAGAACATAAGAACATAAGAAGAGCCATGCTGAATCGGGCCTCAGCCCATCTAGTCCAGCATTCTGTGTCACACAGTGGCCCACTAGTTGTACACAGGGATCTCTAGCAGAAAGGAGGGCAAAACCCTCACCTGCTCCCGACCCCCACAACCAGTACCGGGAAATCCTGCCTGCCTCCATCAACACAGAGGTGGCACTTGGATGTCCATTTCAGTAACTACTGATTCCCTTGGTATCCATGAATCTGTCTAATCCTGCCTTGAAGCTGTCCAGGCTGACCGCTGTCACAACCTCCTCTGGAAGTGAGTTCCATAATCCAATGAACCTCTGGGTGAAGAAATATTTCCCTTTATTAGTCCTAACTTTCCTACCTTGGAGCTTTAGGGAGTGCCCCCTGGTCCTAGTGTTGGGTGACAGAGAAAATATTTTTCTTTATTCACCTTTTCTATCCCATGCATGATTTTATACACTTCGATCAAGTCACCTCTTAAACGCCGTCTTTCAAGGCTGAAAAGACCAAGGCGTTGCAACCTGATTTCATAAGGGAGCTGCTCCATCCCTTGGATCATTTTTGTTGCCCTTCTTTGTACCTTTTCCAGTTCCGTTATATCCTTATTAAGGTGCGGTGACCAGAATTGTACACAGTACTCCAGATGTGGCCTCACCATAGATTTGTAGAGAGGCAATACAACATTTGCCGACCTATTTTCGATTCCCTTCCTGATCATGCCAAGCATAGAATTTGCTTTTTCACTGCTGCAGCGCACTGGGTTGACATCTTCATTGAGCTGTCACCAAAACCCCAAGATCCCTTTCCTGGTTTGTCTCAGAAAGCTTTGATCCCATCAGTTGATAAGTGTATTTGGGGTTCTTTGCCCCGATGTGCATGACTTTACACTTGTTTAGGTTAAAATGCATTTGCCACTTTGTTGCCCATTCACTCAATTTCGAGAGATCTTTCTGGAGCTCTTTACGATCAGTTTCATTTTTAACTACCCTGAACAGTTTAGTGTCATCTGCAAACTTTGCTACCTCACACTTTACTTCTACATCCAGATCATTTATGAATAAATTAAAAAGTAACGGTCCTAAAACTGAACCTTGGGGTACGCCACTTCTCACCTCTTTCTATCCAGAGAAGTGTCCATTTATTACCACCCTTTGTTTCCTACAGTTTAGCCAGGTTCCAATCCAGGACAAGACCTGTCTCCTGATTCCATGGCTGAAGAGCTTATTTAGGAGCCTTTGGTGAGGGACTTTCTCAAAAGCCTTTTGAAAGTCAAGGTAAACAATATCGACTGGGTCCCCTTTATCTATGTGTTTATTTACACCCTCAAAGAATTCTATCAAGTTAGTAAGACATGATTTGCCTTTGCAGAAACCATGTTGATTTTCCTTCAGCAATGCCTGTTCTTCTATGTGCTTAGTGATTTTTTCTTTAATAATGGTTTCCATCACTTTGCCTGGAACTGAGGTTAGACTAACTGGCCTATAATTTCCTGGATCACCCCTGGATCCTTTCTTGAAGATCGGAGTTACATTTGCCTCCCTGCAGTCCTCGGGTACAGTGCCTGATCTTAGAGAAAGGTTATATATTTTGGCTAGAATTTCAGCAATTTCACACTTGAGTTCCTTAAGAACTCTGGGGTGGATGCCATCTGGCCCTGGTGATTTGTTGTACTAGTACAGGACTGTCCAACTTCTGCCGGCCCAAGGGCCGGAATTCCGGTGAGTGATCACCTGGGGGCCGCAGCGGGGGCATGGCCGCTCGCTGGGGGCGGGGCCACTCACTGGGGGCATGGCTGCTCACTGGGGGCGGGGCCGCTTGCTGGGGGTGGGGCCGCTCACCGCTCCCGCCCTGCATCCTGCACGGCAGCCCGCCCCTTTTCGGCGGGGCTGGGAGACGTCAGACGCCGGCGGCTCCACCTCATCCTCCTCGGCGCCGGCGTCTGACGTCACCCAACCCCGCCGAAAAGGGGGCAGTCTGCCATGTAGGACGCCGGGTGGGAGCGGCGGCGCCCTCCGCCATCTTGCTGGCTGCTGCAGTGGCCGCCCAGGGAGCTTACCTTCCGGCCACGGCCGCTGCAACAACCAGGAGATGGCAGAGGGTGCCTCGTTGCTCCCCACCTGGCATCCTGCGTGGCGGCCCGCCCCTTTTCGGCGGGGCTGGGAGATGTCAGGCGTGTCGCCGGCAGCGAGCAGGAAGAGGTGGAGGCAGAGGTCGCGGCTTCCCCCCACCCCTTCCTGCTCGCCGGCGGCGCCACGCCTGATGTCACCCAGCCCTGCCGAAAAGGGGCGGGCCACGCAGGACGCTGGGCATGCGCGGCAGCGGCGAGGCGCCCTCCGCCATGTCGCTGGCTGCTACAGCGGCCGCACCGGGAGCTGAGAGGGAGCTCCGGTGCGGCCGCTGTAGCAGCCAGCGACATGGCGGAGGTCACCTCACCGCTCCTGCCCTGCTGCGCATGCCCGCAAGCGGCTCCCGCGAGTGCCCCCCCCCGGCGGCCCCACCCCCCCCAAATTTTTTAAAAAAATTTTTTTACCAAAATTTTTTCTTTCAAAAAATTATTTCTTCCAGGAGGGTAGGCGGGCCACGTCCAAGGGGCTGGCGGGCCATGCACGGACCGCGGGCTGCCTGTTGGGCAGGCCTGAACTAGTACATGTATGAATGGTGATTTATTACTAATTTTCACTACAATGCCTAACATATCTGAGCCAATGTCATGCAACCATCATGTTTCTCAACACAGGTGACTGTACAGCTCACACAGATTGGTTGATAGAAAATTTCCTTCTGTGATGTTTCCTTCAGCCCCACTTTGTCTATACACTGTACCATTGAGGAAGATGCTACGAATGCATACTATTTATTATTAAAGCATGCACATAAAAGTTCTGGCCAATATATATTTAATCCATAACATAATGTCTTGTTGTGTTGGCACAATATCAGAATCAAAAAATGAACTAAACAATATGTCATCCATCCTAGCCATGTGCTTGGAGGCCAAGAAGCTATGAACTAGAGCAGTGTTTCCCAACCTTTTTTGAGCTGCGGCACATTTTTTACATTTAAAAAATCCTGGGGCACATCACCAACCAAAATGACACGAAATGACACTCTAACACAGTAATACATATAGCTAATATGTTTTTAAATGTGTTCATACACTCAGTGTGAAACCTGGGCCTGTTTCGATGAACACAACATAGATATCCTGGCAGGAATGGCAGAAAGACACACACGAAGGTCTTGCTCAACAGATGTCAGTCTCTCTCTGTGTTTAGTTTTTATCGCAGTCACCCGGTCCTCACGGAAAACGTACCCAGTCCTCAGGGAAGCTGGGTGGAAAGAGACCAGCTAGACGGAAGCACACTCTGAGGCAGAGAGTTCCACTGCTGAACAGCTCTCATAGTCAGGAAGTTCTTTCTGATGTTCAGGTGAAATCTCCTTTCCTGTCTATTCTTCCTAGTTTCAAGGCCAGCAGAAAACAAGCCTGCTCCCTCTTCCTTTTGATACCCTGTCACATAGTTATACAAGCCTCATCAGGGTGAGCTTCCCAACATTGGATCACTTTGGTTGCCCCACTTGTCTATTTTCCAACAGACCTCACAACTCCTGAGGATGCCAACCATAGATGTGGGCGCAATGTCAGGAGAGAATGCTTCAGCAACCCATGAAAGCCTTCGACAACATATTGTTTTGTTATTGTTTTTACTTGAATAAATAGAACCGTCCAATTGCAAACCTGAGGGGAGGGCACTGCTTTGATTTACCTATATAAATAACTCGAATAATCCTCGAGAGGCCTGCCTTCCACTCCCTCGGAGGCAGGCCTGCGCTTCTGCGTGGGCCTGTCTGCATGAGCACGCCTCCTTCCTCCCTTCCTACCTTCCTTGGGCAGAGACGAAGCTGGCTGGTCCTGCGTCGCGCCGTGCCCGGGCGTGGCCGCCTTCTTCTTTTTCGCCATGATGAACAAATGACCTTGTGAGAGAGTGCTCTGTTTTGAGCCGGACCTGACCTGCGTGAGGAAGGCTGCCCCGCCCATCCAGGAATGGGGCGCACATGGCAGGAAGGGAGGGAAGGAAGGAGGGGGTGCGCGCTCTCTTCCTTCTGCTCGCTGGTTGGCTGCTGAAGAGCCTCACGCTGCCCGTCCGTGCCCCTCCTGCTCACCTCTTCTTCTCAAACTGCAGTTAGCGGAAGCGGCCTATTTCCACCTGGCCCTTCCTCCTCCCCCCGCAAGCAAGAGCAGCAGGAGTTCGACAGGAGGAGGAAGAAAGGGGGGAAGAGAAGTTTTCTCACGGCACACCAGGTGATCGCTCACAACACACTAGTGTGCCGCGGAACAGTGGTTGGGAAACATTGAACTAGAGCAGGGCTGTCCAACTTCTACCGGCCCAGGGGCCTGAATTCCGGTCACTGATGACCTGGGGGGCCGTAGGGTCTGCCCCGGCTCCGCCCCCTCCCTGCCCCCAGCTCTGCCCTCTCCCCAGCCCCCTTATTTTAATTTAATATTAAATATATTTAATTCCATCCTCCCCTCTCCCCTTATTTTTATTTAATATTAAATATATTTAATTCCATGCTCCCCTCTCCCCTTATTTTTATTTAATATTAAATATATTTAATTCCATGCTCCCCTCTCCCCTTATTTTTATTTAATATTAAATATATTTAATTCCATCCTCCCCTCCCCCCTTATTTTTATTTAATATTAAATATATTTAATTCCATGCTCCCCTCTCCCCTTATTTTTATTTAATATTAAATATATTTAATTCCATCCTCCCCTCTCCCCTTATTTTTATTTAATATTAAATATATTTAATTCCATCCTCCCTCTCCCCTTATTTTTTTATCTTTATTTCATCTTTAAATATATTTAATTTTATATTTAATACATGGGAGATGGGGAGGGAATGAGGAGCCCCTGAGGAGCCCCCTGCTTTGGCCTACCTTTTCCAAACGCGCAGGATCAAGGAGTACCCGGACGATGAGAGAGGCGATGACCGACTGAGTCGAAGAAGGTCCTAATCGCGTCTGTGGGCCTCAGCGATCCAGTAGTAGAGTAGCCGAAGAGTATCGCGAGAATACACAAGCCACACGGGATTTTGCTGTCAATGCCGGCATGATCTCGCGTTGACAGAGAAATCCCGTGTGGATTGCGTATTCTCGAGATACTTGCTCCGAACCCGGAAGTAGGTATTTTTTTTAAAAATATATTATTTATTTTATTTTTCAATGTATGTTTTATTAAAAAGCTTAGGGGGCCATAGGGAAGGGGATGGGGGCCGTATACGGCCCCAGGCCGCCAGTTGGGCAGCCGTGGACTAGAGGATAACTAGGGTAGAAAAACAAAATTGAAAAGAAAAAGGTTTTTTCATGCATCTCCCCCCTTCTTATCTCTACTTTTTTACAGTTACATAATCATCATCATCATCATCATCATCATCTTTATTTGTACCCCCGCCCCATCTCCCCGAAGGGGACTCGGGTTGGCTCACATGAGGCCAAACCCAAACAACAAATTACAACAAAATAAAACCAAAACATCAGCAGTAAACATAATAAAATGCATACATATAAATAAAAAGCAATATACAACTAGATATCTAAAATCACAGAAACAGGGCGGGCCGCAGGCACACATATAAAGTGTTAAAAAGGGCCAGAGAGATAGCACAGCGGTAGAACAGCTGTGCTGGCAATCTGAAGGTTGCAAGTTCGATTCCCGAGCTGGCTTGGACACCCAGCTGTGAACCCTGTCCACTGTTCACCCAGCAGTTCGAAAACATCCCAGCTGTGAGTAGATGAACTGGGAACCTCCTAAAAGCGGGGGAGGATTCTTCTCAGTAAGGACTTTACAATGCCTGGATAAATAAAGATCGGCTGTCGGAAGGTGGAATGCGGAATAGAGGAACAGAGACCCTCCCTCATGAGGATGAAGCAACAGCACCCCCTTGTGATGTAATGACGCACCTTGTGACACAGCCAGAAATAAGAAAAATAATCCTTCAAAAATTGTATGTGTTGTATTGTAACTGTACGTCTTCCGGCAGGGATTGTCTGCCGTATGTGTGATGTAATCCGCTCTGAGTCCCCTTTGGGGTGAGAAGAGTGGAATATAATTAAAGTGTATTATTGTTATTATTATTATTAAAAACTCTGGGTGAGATTAGTGGAATAGCATCCTTTACGTGGGGAAAAACATCCTTTATGGGGGAGAGGGGATGGACTCCAAGAATGGGGGCATTGAAGAGAGCAATGGTAGAAATTAAATAACTACTCTCTGAAGGCACAGCGGAAAAGCCAGATTTTCAGGTATTTTTTTGAAGGTCTCCAGAGTGGGGGCTTTCCTAATCTCTCTGGGCAATACAGCTGTTACCCAATACAGCACATCCCAGAACTCAAGATGGGAAGTTGGCAGGAAGGATCTCAGACATTACAGCACAATCTTGTAACAGAATCAAGTCTGATTTTGGGGATACTTTTAATACTGGCTGTGTATGGACAGTGCTTTTGCTTTTCAAACAGAAATAAAAAAACAATAGAGTCCACAAGATCTTTGTTCTACATGGTCTATTATTCAGGCAGACGCCCCTCTTCCTCGAACTTACATGTTGTGTTAACATATTGTCCATACTCCAGGGAAAAAGGCAGACATTATATCACAACCTTGTGATGTATTGACGCAATCAACTACTGTCTAGAAGACTAAAATGAACATGTGAAACAGCAGTTTCAGTCTGGACTAGGACTTAAGGAGTCAAGGTTTGTATCCTCACTCAACCATGGAAGCCTCTGGGTGGGCTTGGGCAAATCATAATGGTTGAAGACTCTTGATGATCTACCCATAACCAAATGTTATATCAGAAAAGTTATTGTTAATAGGACAAAAAAAAAGGAGAAATGAGAAATACATATTGAATCCCTTGGTCTGTATCTGAATAAATGTTGTTTGCCATTCACTTAGTGGCATTTATTTTCCAAAGACCTTTCTGTTTTGCTGATCATGATTAAGCATTTACTACTTTTTTTTAATAAAAAAAAAGCTTACATGAGTGCTTGGCTGTGGCCTTCTGGTATATATCATTTGTTCATATTGAATGTGACAATGTGAAAGGATTCCAGGGAGAACAAAGAATAACGTTTCAGAGCCAAGCAATACTTGTGTGTCAGAAGATATTCTGGCACTGTGTGATGACAGCTATGGCATGCCAAACTACATAATGTTTTCTTGATACATCTGGTGATAGTGTCAACAGGAAAAAAACACATCAAGAGTGTTGAGATCGTCTATGAACCATCAAGAGTGTTAAGATCGTCTGGAGAGGCCCCGCTCTCGGACCCACCACCTTTGCAGGCGCGTCTAGTGGGGACAAGGGACAGAGCCTTTTCTGTGGTGGCCCCTGGCTGTGGAATTCCCTCCCAAATGAAATTAGAACTACCCTCTCCTTCCTGACTTTTAGGAAACTGGTGAAAACATGACTCTGCAATGAGGCCTTTGCAGAATGAGAGTGAAAATCGCGAATCGACTAAAGTCATTAGCCACTAGATATGGACCGAATACACGGATTGAGTTGGACTCGATTTTACTTTGGCGCAAGCCTTTTTATGTATTTATTACATTTGTAATTGATAATTATATTGTGAATTTATGATATTTTTAGATTTTAAATGTTAGCATTGAATTCTTGCTCTTTGCGGTCTGAGTTCCTCTACGGAGGTGAGAAGATCGGGGTACAAAAGTATTAAATAAATAAATAATATTCCACAATGCTGTCAGAGCAGAGAAGTTTCAAAAATTCTTCACAGAGAAGATCACTGCACTTCAACAAGAACTGTCCCCTATGACCGAGTCCGCTAATGAGAGGGAGGTAACATGAGCTTCAATTAGCTTCAAAATTGACCAATTTACATTACTGGACACAGAAGCTGTCTGTAAGATTCTATCTACAGCAAGACCAACTACCTGTTCCTTGGATCCTTGTCCTTCTTGGTTGGTCAAAGATTGCCCAGAGGGGCTCCGGGTCCCTCTGATGCACATAATAAATAATTCCCTGGAGCAGGGAATCTTTCCAGATGCCCTGAAAGAAGCTATAGTCCGCCCCCTCTTAAAGAAATCCACCTTAGACCCTGTGATGTTGACCAACTACAGCCCGGTCTCTAACCTCCCATTTCTTAGTAAGATGATTGAACGTGCGGCAGCGAATCAACTTCAGAAATTCTTAGGCGACATGGATGGCCTGGATCCATTTCAATCTGGCTTTCGTCCCGGATACGGGACCGAGACTGTTCTGGTGGCCATCTCTGATGACATCCGTTGCCAGCTAGACAAGAGTGGATCGGTACTGCTGGTGTTGCTCGACCTCACCGCAGCTTTCGATACAGTAGACCATGATCTACTGATCCAACAATTAGCTGCTACTGGAATTCAAGGATCAGCAATAACATGGTTCAACTCATTCTTGTGAGGGCGAGTGGAATGGCTGGGCCAAGTATCTGAGAAATCACCTCTTGACTGTGGAGTACCCCAAGGCGCTATTCTATCGCCAATGCTGTTTTACATCTATGTTCGACCTCTCGCCAAACTAGTCCGGAGATTTGGATTAGAATGTTTCCAATATGCTGATGACACCCAGCTTCTCCTAAAACTAGAACATGGAACAACTTCAGTACCAGATAACTTCACCCAGTGTCTTGGAGCGGTGACAAGATGGCTACGTGCCCATAAATTGAAAGTAAATCCAGCAAAAACTGAAATCTTGTGGCCTGGCCACCCATCAGAATTGGTTGGTCTATTACCATCTTTTGAAGGGGCACCGTTAGCTCCATCCCCCACTGTGAAGAGTCTCGGTGTTATCCTGGATTCCAAAATGACGATGGAAGCCCAGATTGCCTCCACTAGTAAAAGGGCCTTCTTTCATCTACGCCAAGCGAGGCAGTTGGCGCCTTATTTACCAACAGAGGCGCTGGCTATGGTAATCCATGCCACGGTTACGTCGAGGCTGGATTACTGCAATGCTTTGTATGTGGGCTTACCTCGAGCAACAATTAGCAAGATCCAAATTGTGCAAAATGAAGCTGCTAGACTCCTCACAAAAACATAAATGAGGTACCATATAACGCCGTCTCTGCAACACTTGCATTGGCTGCCGGTTGAACACAGAGTCCTGTATTAGACCCTGGTCCTAGCATTCAAGGCCTTTCGAGATCAGGGCCCTTCATATCTAAGAGACCATTTAATGCCACTCCACCACCAGAGACTGCCACGGTCAGCTCATGAGAATCTTCTCTATGTCCCTGGCCCTAGAGAGGTCCATTTGGAGTCCATAAGACAGAGATCCTTCTCCATTGTAGCCCCAACTTTGTGGAACTCCCTATCACCAGACCAAAGAGCCACTCCTGATCTACATACATTTATAGGGGCACTTAAGACACGACTCTTCAGAAGAGCCTATGATTGTTAAGTAACAAGCTGTGACTTAGGGGTGTTTGAGCTATAAAAAATTTGATTCTAAACTACAAATTGGGGGGATTTTCTTTGATTAGTAATAGAAATAGATACAAATTTCCCCCCCAAAACTAGTAATTGGAACGTAATTAATAACGAATTTTTAAAAATTATTCGTTAATGGGAAAACAGGTCTGACGCTGTTGTAAGCACAGGCAAATCAAGGGGGAAACATTTGCCTTCACTTTTTGGAGTGCAATTGACTGGAGCTGAAGATTTATAACATATAGCAGGGCTGTCCAACTTCTTCTGCATTCTGGTCACTGATGACCTGGGGGGCCGTAGGGTCTGCCCCCGCCCTGGCTCCGCCCCTGCCCCGGCTCCGCCCCCACCCCTCCCCCGGCTCCAATTTACTTACAATTCCTAGTTGCATTATTAATTATAAAATAAATATAATATTTTACTAACATTAAATGCAGGGGGGCATTCAAAAGGGGCATGCATACAATTAAATATAATATTTTACTTACATTAAATGCAGGGGGCATTCAAAAGGGCCATCCATACAATTAAATATAATATTTTACTAACATTAAATGCAAGGGGGGGCATTCAAAAGGGCCATCTATACAATTAAATATAATATTTTACTAACATTAAATGCAGGGGGCATTCAAATACACAATTACATAAAAATAACATAAAGGTTAGCCTACCTTCCCAAACGCGCGGGATCCAGGAGCAGCCAGACCACGAATAGAGGCGACGACCGAGCGAGGCAGCAGCCGGGAAGGTACAAATCACGTCTGCGTGGGCCGCAGGGATTAAGTAGCCGAGATTTCGGCAACAGGAGTATCGCGAGACTACGGAAGCCACACGGGATTTCGCTCTCAACGCAGGCGAGATTTCGCGTTGAGAGCGAAATCCCGTGTGGCTTCCGTAGTCTCGCGATACTTGCTCCGAAACCCGGAAGTGGGTAATTTTTAAAAATATTTTAATTTAATTTATTTTTTATTTTTATTTTTTATTAAAAAGCTTAGGGGGCCGTAGGGAAGGGGCTGGACAGCCCTGACATATAGAAATGGTTCCACCAACTTTCTGCATATTGATGAAAGTACAGAGAGTGTAATATACTAACAACATGATAGAAGCAAGCTATATCAACAAATAATCAATAAATGCAAATGAAATACACAGATACAGTATGAGCTTCTTCTAACACAGTGGTTCTCAACCTGGGGTCCCCAGATGGTTTTGGCCTACAACTCCCAGAAATCCTAACAGCTGGTAAACTGGCTGGGATTTCTGGGAGTTGTAGGCCAAAACTGGAAGCAACTGGAACAAGCTGAAAACTAAATAAACAAATACTCAGAGGTATATTTTAAGAAATATATCTTTCTATTGATTCGTCAAATTCAATATCAAAAAGAGAGCAACAGAGCAAAGGCACCTTCAAATATACATTTGATTACTGACATACATTTATACAAATTATTAAAGAGTAATTCAACATATTAGCTTATTACAAAGTCCTGAGTCAAAAGAGGATTCCCTCCCCCTAAGCAGGAATCAGCCAGGCTTTGAAGCTGCCTGGCCGTGTCCCAGAAGCAGCACTCTCTCCTGACATTTCACCCACATCTATGGCTAAAGGCACCCTCAGGGCCAGCTAACATTAAGAACATAAGAACATAAGAAGAGCCATGCTGAATCGGACCTCAGCCCATCTAGTCCAGCATTCTGTATCACACAGTGGCCCACCAGTTTCACACGGGGATCTCGAGCAGAAGGGAGGGCAAAACCCTGACCTGCTCCCGACCCCCCACAACCAGTACCCAGGGAAATCCTGCCTACCTCAACCAACTCCGAGGTGGCACTTGAATGTCCATTTCTCAACAGAGGATTCCCTCCCCCCAAGCAGGAATCAGCCAGGCTTTGAAGCTGCCTGGCCGTGTTCCAGAAGCCTCTCTCTCAGCCTCTGTCTCTCTCAGCCTCTGTCTCACCTCTCTCTCTCGCACCTCTCTCTCTCAGCCTCTCTCTCGAGTGAGAGGGAAGGAGAAAGCAGAAGCAGAAGCAGCAGATGCGAGCAACCAATGCCAGATAGAATGGATCCGACCACGGATCCATTCTATCTGGCATCCATTCCTCGGGTCTGGCACTGTTTTCTGGCTGCAGGAGCCTGCTGCGTCTGTGTAAGTGGGCCCCAGAAGCCCTTTTTGGGGAGATTTACTGTATATTGCTTTTGTAAGAAGCTCTCTTCTGGCGAGAGGAGAAGGGAACTGAGGGGGCACAATATGAACTAATACAATAAATAAAGAAAACCCCAGCCCCCCAAGTTTGGTGAAGATATTCCACTTCCTGGTTGGGCATCTTGGGTCAAAAAACTATGAAATTAAAAATAAAAACGAAAAAAACCCGATATCAAATAATTTATAACCCCTAGTGACTATGTAGCCTGTTTATTTTTATTGTGTAAGTCGCCCAGAGCACCTTTGGTGGAGGGCGACTCATAAGAAATAAAGTTAGTTAGTTAGTTAGAAAAAAATAGGTTTTGTTCCTATCTGCCCTTGCAAGCAATCCGCAAGAAAATTGGAAACCGCATCCAACAACCTACTGCCAATAACATGGGGAAAACAATCATAAATCGATTTTTTAAAAAGAAAAGATGAAAAGTAACATTGCTATCTGAGGTTTTTTTTTGAAAAAGACAAAACAAAAAGCTAACAGAAGTGTTATCTTTATACCTTAATAAAACGGAATGTTTGTATGTATTAGGCATGGTTTAGAACCCAAAAATAGGGAATCGAAAATCAAAGGGGGTGTGTGTGTGTGTGATTAGTAATAGAAAGACTTACAAAAAAATTTCCAAAAATTTCTAAAATGTAACGTAATTACTAACGAAATTCGTTAGTACTTCTAAAGTAGGCAAAGCAGGGAAACAGGACTGACACTGTTTTAAGCACAGGCAAATCAAGGGGCAACATTTCCCTTGGTTTCCTTGCAGGGAGATATAATGCATTAATATATTATTATTAATATTATAAAAGGACAGGGTTTCTTTGCAGGGACATATAATGCATTAATATATTATTATTATTAATATTATAAAAGGACAGGGTTTCTTTGCAGGGACATATAATGCATTAATATATTATTATTAATATTATTAAATAAAATAGTTGCCCACCTCTGGTGTAGGCCTTGCTAATCTGTAGAGTTCTCCTCACTCCAGCTTTTCCCCATTCAGTTTTACCATAGCACTCTAGGATCTCCGTTTGAACTCTATGGCTTTTCTTGATTCTGAACTCTTCCTTCTCCTCTCCGTGCTCTTTTCACTCCTGCTGCCCTTCTCTCAGCAGTTCTTATGTCCTTCTGCTCTGTCCTTCTATCTAAACCCTTTTCCTGGAGGTTTAAACCGCTTTTTTCCTCAGTCCTCCAGGCCCCTCTAGGAGTCCCGATCTGGATCTCTCTATCATTTCCAGTTCCTTTTTCACTTCCTGGAGGAAGGCCTTTCACTCTAATTAGGCTCCAAGCATGGAAAGGCCCCGATTTGACTGTGAGTAATGTCTGCAAAGCTATTTTGGAGGGGCAAATTTACCTGTTGGGTGGGCATCCAAATATTTATTAATCTAACGAAAATTTGGGCCCAGGGAGTGCGGAAAAGAAAGTCCACTTCCGGGATTGCCACTGCGATGCGTATAAACTTGAAAGCCCCATACATACGAATCCCTTCCGATTTCATTTAATTTTCATAACTTTTTTATCATGCCTAGTATGTATGTATGTGTGCGGAGGGCGGAAGGGCGGAAATGTGGCAGCGTTCTGATTGGCAGCCAATTTCACAGGCCACAGCAACCAGCGCGGGTGATGGACCTGCACCAAACTTGGTACACATAACCCCCCTAACCCCCTTTAAGTCCTGGTGCAGTTCGGGGACATGACCCACGGATTATGGGATTTGTAGTACATTCTAACACTTTGGTTCCCACAGACCACTGAGGCCACCAAAAAGGACCAATACAGACCACGCTTAGCACACACAGCCCCCATGACCCACTCTATGTCCTGGTGCAGTTCGGAGGAGGGTGGACCATGGATGATGGGACTTGAAGTACCTCTACTCACTTCCCAAGTCTGCTGCAACCCTCATCCAATCACTGATCGAGACCAAACTTGGCAAACATAACCCCCATGACTGCCTTCACGCCCTGGTGAGGTTTGGGGGAGGACTGACAATGGATGATGGGATTTGTAGTACTTTCACACCCCTCTGTTCCCACAGACCACTGTGGCCCCCAACAAACACTGATAAAGACCACACTTGGCACACAGAGCCCCAGTGACCCACTCTACATCCTACTGAAGTTTGGAGGGGGGCAGAACATGGATGATGGGACTTGCAGTACCTTCTCTCACTTTCCAAGACTGCTACAAACCTAATCCTATGACTGATCAACACCAAACCTGCCACACAGAGCCCTCATGACCCACTTTACATCCTGGTGCAGTTTGGAGGAGGGTGGACCATGGATGATGGGACTTGAAGTACCTCTACTCACTTCCCAAGTCCGTTCCAACCCTCATCCAATTACTGATCGAGACCACACTTGGCACACATAACCCCTATGACTGGCTTCACATCCTGGTGAGGTTCGGGGAGGACTGACAATGGATGATGGGATTTGTAGTACTTTCACACCCCTTTGTTCCCACAGACCACTGCGGCCCCCAACAAACACAGAGAAAGACCACACTTGGCACACAGAGCCCCAGTAACCCACTCTACAGCCTACTGAAGTTTGGAGGGTGGCAGAACATGGATGATGGGACTTGCAGTACCTTCCCTCACTTTCCAAGCCTGTTACAAACCTAATCCAATGACTGATCAACACCAAACCTGGCACACAGAGCCCTCATGACCCACTCTACATCCTGGTGCAGTTTTGTGTGAGACGGACCACGGATTATGGGACTTGAAGTACCTTCACTCTCTTCCTAAAACAATGCAACCTTCATCCATTCACCAATACAGACCAAACTTAGCACACAGAGCCCCCATGACCCAATCTACATCCTACTACACTTTGGGGGAGGGTGGACCAGAGATGATGGGACTTGCACTACCTTCAGTAATTTCATGATACCACTGCAACTCCCAATAATGATGGATCAAGACCAAACTTGGCACACAGAGCCCCCATGACCCACTCTACATCCTGCTGCACTTCTCAAATCACCCGGGCACCACCGGGTCCCCAAGCTAGTTAAGGAATAAGAAAGGATAGAACCCCAAGCCACAATGCGCTATATTCATGCATAAGACAATTTCATTTGTAAACCAAGGGCAGATTTTGGGATCACAGTTATGGATTTTGACATAATCCTTGGATAAGTCGAGAGTCATACACATGAGGAAAGAGTTAGTACCACCGCAGATTTCCCCTGGCCATTTCCCCAGGCGAACATTCAAAAAAGCCAGAAGCGACACCATGGCAACTGGTGGTGCTTACTGCTTCCTTAGATTATCCAAAGATGGAGTAATCTTTCACCTTTTTGCCATTCTATTCAGATGGTTCCTTTTTAATATAAGAGTTAAGGTATAGTATTTACACTGATCTGTGGACAAGTCAATACTATTTTGATTTTTGTTACTTAAATTCTAAACTTAAAAATGAATATCTAGAGTAAACCAGATTTCTATTCCAGCTCTCCACCCTCAATATCAAAAGAACTGAACAAATATTTAAGTTTGAGAGAGCTAGATTTCATGAGTTGTCATTCCCGTAGAGAAGAAGTGACTGCTGTGGAATGATGTGAGGCACATGTGTCAAATTCAAGGCCCACAGGCCAAATCCAGCCCTCCATATCGTTTTATGTGACCCTTCAGTTGCTGGACTAGAACTCCTGTATTCTTCCTCATTACACATCATGACGATTGCTGATGGGAGTTGCGACATAGTAACCTATAGAAAGCTGCAGCTTGCTCTGTTTAGTCAGGAGAGTGGGACTGGGGGGAGGGCGTGGGTACCATCCTGCACCTTTGGGTGCAAGATGGCAAGGGGGACTCACCTCCAGGTAGTCCCAGGACCGCCCAGAAGTGAGTCCCCACAACCCCAATGCCCCATTAGACCCGAGACTTTCAGGATGGCTCAGATCTAATGGGGTATCTAATTAATTTGGAATTACTTCAGTTTTTTAAAATTAATCGTTTTTACTGGAAACGTTGTATGGATGCCTCCGGTCAAAACCCAGACAGGTCCCAAGATACAGGATTCTGTCGATGGGTTCTTAAACTACTTCACTTAAGGGAAGATGTTCAAACTGGTTTAACCGTGTGGATCAACATAATGATGTTCATGAAATTACTTTGAGAGCACAACTGTAAACATGTTCATGGTCAACATCTGCATGTTAAAAAGCCTAGGTGTCCAGTTGGACTCTCTTGCTGTCAATGGAGACCCAAATCTCCACTGTCAGCAGAATCGCGTTCTTCCATCTGCAACAGGCGAAGCGTCTGGCCCCTATCTGTCCCAGAACGATCTAGCCACAGTAATCCAAGCCACGGTCATCTCTAGATTGGACTACTGTAACGCTCTTTACATTGGCCTACCTTTGTCTGTGATCCAGAACCTTAAGCTTGTGCAGCATGCAGCAGCCCGGCTACTCGTGGGGGAGCCCGCGACATGCCGTATAACTCAAATCCTGCATGATCTGCACTGGCTACCGATTGAATGCTGGATCACTTTCAATGTGTCAGTTCTTACTTTCAAGGCCTTATATGGTCTGGGGCCAGTGTACTTACGGGATCGCCTGGTTCCATACAACCCCCTGAGATCACTACATTCAGAAGACCTGAACCTACTAGCTATACCCTCTGTCAAGTACTCTCCATGATTTGAATGCATTTCACAGGGCTCATTCCTATTTTGGCAGCAAGCTTTTACCATCATTGCTCCAACCTTGTGGAATACACTGTTTTTATGCATTGTGAGATCTTTATGTTGTAAACTGTCCATGATCTGGGAATGCATGGTGTACAGGGCATAAATAAATAAACAAAAAACAAACAAACAAATAAATTTTGACAGTACATTGGAACTGCCTGTGAAAGTCTCCAAAATGCCCTATTGTGAAATCTGATTTATACTTTTACAGGCATTTTATGCATTTTGTTTTATCGTTTTATGTTGTAAACTCAACCCCGGGGACTCTGGGAGTGGTGGTACAAGTCAAATAAATAAATAAATAAAACAATAAATAAAATGTCCATGTAAATTGAACATTAGTATAAGTCTGAGACCAAAATAAATCTATTCTACAGAAATCTGATTCCTACTAAACAGGCATGGCTTGTCAGGTTTTTTTTTAATTTTTTAATTTCAAACATATCTATATTGTACTTCTCAACCCCCGAAAGGTCTATCCATTGGCAGTTCTCATAAGTTCCGGGAATGTGACGCAGCTCGCTAAGTGTCAGCTGCATAAGATCTCTCTGACCAGTAGGTCATGAGTTTGAGGCCTGCCCAGGTCGAGGTGTGTGCTCGACCTTTAAGTGTAGCCTGCTGCTGATCTTTGCAGCCCGAAAGATAGTTCCATCTGTCAAGTAGGAGATAAAGGTACCACATTAAGTAGGGAGGCAAATTTTGACTGAATTATGAGGCCATAAAAATAACTCCAGGAATGCGGAAGGAACGAGGGATGCTGGAAAACACTGAGAGAAGAGGAGTGCGTTAGCTCCCCCTGGTGGCCAGATTTGCCTTTGTTCATTTATATGTTCGTTTATATGTGTGTAATATGTCAAAGTGTATGTACTGTATTGTGATAAACGGCAGGGATTGTCTGCTTGTATGTGTACCTGTAATCCGCCCTGAGTCCCCTTCGGGGTGAGAAGGGCGGAATATAAATAAAGTAAATAAATAAATAAGTAATTGCAATTACTGCTCGGTCAGTCCAAAAGATAAAGATATTTTTACCTTGTTTTTATGCAAGTTGCCCAGAGCACTTCGGATGGAGGGTGACTAATGAAATAATAAAGGATGATGATGATTTGAGCTTTTTTCTAAAGGAGAGGAGAGAGGGAGTCACCCTGATATTATTGGGAAACGTGTTTCATAGATCGTAGAGAGAAATAATTTTTGCTGGTATCATCTTGTTGGAAACCATGTGTTTCCCATAACCAAAAGATTCCTGACCCTTCACAACAAAAAAATATTGCCAGTTTTCATTATCAATACATTAATAGAAACCAGACCAAGATGGAACACTGCTTGCATGACAAATCTCAATGACATCTACTTAATGCTGTCATGACCATCAAGGGACCACTGGCATGAGGATCCCCCCCCCCCAAACAACCCCCCAGAACTTTCAATTTCCTGTAAGTGATTTTAGGGTGTTCTGTGAGCAATAATTCGGGAATTTCCTTATTGGGTATCTTGCCTTGGAGCGTAAGATGATGGCAGCAGCACAGAAGAATAAGGGAATTCTTGTTCTGAATTTGGGCAAAAGTCTATTAACATCTGAATAGAGTTTCTTCCAAATTATTAATGAATCTGTTAAACAAGGTAGAGGAAAGGATGCAGCTTTGTCAGACTCCTCTAGACATGGATATTTCTCCAGAAAACGTTCCCAAGTTGTAGTGGCTTTAGTAGTTAGTAGTAGTATAATAATAGTACTTGGTACCATGTGATGTGTATATATACAGTATTGTGTTTTTTTAAAAATTATTTTATGTAGTTTTAAGTCAATAGAAATTAAAAAAAACTAGACAGAGAACAGGGATGGAAGCTTTTCTCAACTTCCTTTCAACACTCTGAATAACACTATGTAACAAAATTTGAAAAAAAATCTGTTCCTGATTTGAAAGTATTGTTTCCTGTTTAAATGTGTGGTGATCCTGGACTCATCCCAGGTCTCAGCGGTGGCCAGGAGAGCTTTTGCACAGCTAAGGCTCATGCGCCAGCTGCGCTCGTACCTTGGGAAGTCTCACTTGGCCACGGTGGACCAAGCTCTGGTTACATCCTGTATAGACTACTGCAACGCTCTCTACATGGGGTTGCCTATGAAGACTGCCCGGAAGCTGCAATTAGTTCAATGCTCCGCAGACAGATTACTAACGGGCAGGCATGTAGAACGGGGGGGCTTCACCGAAATTCTCAGGGTGGTTGAGAAGGCCTTACTGGTACATTATTTAAACTGTTATGTTTATTCATATCATGATCTGATCACCATGCTCATTATATCCCACATTAATGGGGTTATTGGGATAATAAATACAAAGTTTGCTGGACCCTCTTCCACCCAGTCTCAGCCCCCGAACCAAACTCAGCCCCCCCAAACCAAAATCCTGGCTACGGCCCTGCTAACGGGAGTAGGTTACAGGGAGCACACAACTCCTTTGTTGCGCCAGCTCCATTGGCTGCCAATTAGCTTCCGAGCACAATTCAAAGTGCTGGTTTTAACCTACAAAACCCTATATGGTTCTGGCCCAGTTTACCTGTCCGAACGGATTCTCCCCTATGAACCACAATATATGGACTGAATACATGGACTGAGTTGGACATGATTTTACCTTGGCGAACGGCTTTTTATGTAATTTATTTGGTAATTTTATTGTTATTTATGATGTTTTAGATTTTAATGTTAGCATTGAATTCTTGCGGTCTGCCGGTCTGAGTCCCTCTTCGGAGGTGAGAAGATCGGGATACAAAAGTTTTAAATACAGTAAATAAATAAATAAATAAATAATACAATAGTTGTGATACTCCAGAAACTTTGTTTTTTTGGCTGCCACAAACTACGTTGAATTGGTTGAGGCTCTATGACATTCATTGAAAAACTATAACAAAATATGCCCCAATTTAAGAAACTTTCCCCATGTTTTTATGATAGAACCAAATGACATTTATAACCCAGGAACAAAAACCGTGTTACATAGTGTAATTTTGTATACTTCTTTGTCTCTTATTTGCCACGAGGTAAGATGTCCCAGTATTGTAACCTTGTTTCCCTATAATTTTGGTTACAATCATAGAGGAGTCATAGGGCCCTTCCACACAGCCATATAACCCAGAATACCAAGGCAGAAAATCCCACAATATCTGCTTTGAACTGGGTTTAATGAGTCCACATTGCCATGTGGAGATGGTGGTGAAAGGCTCAGGCAGGCCCGGATTAAGACCTTTTTGCGCCCTAGGCCACACTTTGGAATTACGCCCCCTTTCGCGCGCTGCCACTGAGGCCCCGCCCCCGGAGGGAGTGATGTTGCTTGGGCCTCACCCCCGGAGGGAGTGGCGTCGCTCGGGCCCTGCCCTGAAGGGAGTGACATCGCTCAGGCCCTGCCCCCGGAGGGAGTGACGTTGCTCGGGCTGCACTCCTCCTCCCTCCCTCCTTCTGAGGACATGCCGAGTTGTCCCACAGGCAGCGGCAGCTGCACTGCATGAATGGAGCGCCGCATGGAAGGGTGCCACACAGCTGCCGCTGGGACAACTCGGCGTGTCCTCAGAAGGAGGGAGGGAGGAGGAGTGCAGCCCGAGCGACGTCACTCTCTCTGGGGGCGGGGCTTGAGAGATGTTGCTCGGGCCCCACCCCGAGGGAGTGACGCTACTCGGGCCCCGCCCTCGGAGGGAGTTAGGTCACTCGGGCTGCACTCCTCCTCCCTCCCTCCTGAGGCCACGCCAAGTTGTCTCGCGGGCAGCGGCAGCTGCGCTGCATGAATGGGGCGCCGCGTGGAAGGGCGCCGCACAGCTGCCGCGGGGACAACTCAGCATGAGTCATTGTCAATTTTTTTTGGCCTTGATCTGGCGCCCCCCTCAGCTTACGCCCATAGGCCACGGCCTTGCTTGCCTAATGGATAATCCGGGCCTGGGCTCAGGATGAGGAGATGGTGGTGAAAGTTGATGTTCCTCAAATTTACCTGAAGTTGGGGAAAATCCGTTTAAACTGGAAAGAATGTGATACACAACAGAAGCTGTGGTTCATTTTGGGTAAATCTAGGGTTTTGGACTCATGGCACAAGCATTCTGTTTAAAACTACTCTCTTCTCTAGAATTTGCTGTCCTGAAGTATTCATGCATTATCACAGAGTCATGTTTTTAAAAATTCTGTGCTGTCGCTTAGGTTGAGCCAAATGATCATGTTTCCTTGGTTTTTTAAAAAAAATGTATCAAATGACAACTGGAAATGATTTGCATTATGATGTGAAAGTGCTATTGCTATCCCTTGCACAATGACTCCTCATACCTTCCAGAAAATTTAATTTTGATGGTATGTTTTACTAGAATTCACAGAACCATGCCACCTGAGGGAGTTGGAGTGTGAACAAGTAACTTTTCCAAAACTCCGTATCTCAGTAGCACAAATGGCTTTAGGGAAACGGAAGGCAAAAATATCAATAACAGAGCCTATATTGGCCCTTTGTACATACAAGTTCAGTTTCCATGCCTTTAAATGTATTTTAAACAATCTCAAAAGCAAGCCTTGATTTTGCCATTTTTTAAAATAAGAGACACAATTTTAGTACACCATTGGTTTATAATGGAATTTGAGCATCTACTGAGTTTTGTATCCATGTGGGATCCTGAGACCAAACCACAGTACTCAGGCCCCTTCTACACTGCCATATAAAATCCAGATTATCTGTTTTGAACTGGATTATATGGCAGTGGAGACCCATTTATAACCCAGTTCAAATCAGATAATCTGGGATCAGATCCTGGGATGTAGGGCAGTGTGGAAGGGGCCTGAGAACCCGATGTATGTTCTAATACAGGGCTGTCCAACATCTTTTGGGCCAAGGGCCGGAGTCCTGGCCACTGATGACCTGGGGGGCTGGAGCAGCCCGCTCCTTCCCTGCGCGCCGGCGTCCTTTTTAATAAAAATAAGGCTTAAAAATAAATCACCAAGCCCCGCCAAAAGGGGCGGGCCATGCAGGACACCGGCGTGGTGACGTCAGACGTGGTGACGTCAGCGCGCCGTCAGGAGCGGCCCGCCTCCCTCCCTCCAACAGTGATCAGCCAGGGCGGCAGAACAAAATTTCCCCCGGTTCTGCTGCCCCGGCTCTTGAGGAAGGGCTTGCCGAGGAGAACCCTCCTCCTCAGCTTATCTTCAGCTAAAGGCCACAGCCTCAGACGCGATTTCCCGCTTCCGAGGCTGGCGTGTGCCTTTAGCTGCCTGAGGAGGGCTCTGCTTGGCTCTGCCCTCTCCTTAAAGGGACACGCCAGCCTCGGAAGTGGGAAATCCTGAGGCTGGCGTTTGGGAAGGTAGGCTAACCTTTCATATTATTATTATGTAAAGGCATGGACGCCAGCCTTATGAAGCGGGAAACCCTGAGGCTGGTTCCCCTTAGTAAAAGATTATATTTGATTCCATGGATGCCCTTCCTTAAAGGGTGAGCCTTCTCTTCAAGCACCCTGCGCACCGATCGGAGTAAAAGATTATATTTGATTGTATGGATGCACTTCCCTTCCTGAATTGTAAGTTCCGATTGGAGCCAGGGGAGAGGTGGGATGGAGGAGGATGGGGAGTGGGTGGAGCTGGGGTGGACGTCAGGCCAGGGCTGGCGCCAGACCCACCCAGCCCCGCCCCAGGTCGAAATTTTTGCAGGGTAGGCGGGGGCCGTAGGGAAGGGGCTGGGGGCCGTATACGGCTCCAGGGACGCCAGTTGGACAGCCCTGTTCTAATACATGGTAATATAATCATGTATGTACATTTATCAGAAATAAAAAGGCCAACTGTAAAGATGCTTGCTGCCAAACATGTAAAGGATCTTGCTATTATCAACTGCCACTAAAATATGTAAGGACTCTCTCTATATTTCCATTAGCTGCCACCTTTCACCACACTTGGCTAACCATTAGGAAGATTTTGTTTTTGAGGCTTGTGTGTGAAGTAACTACGAGGAGAGATATCTTTGATAAAGAACTGTAAAGTTTATTCAAACAATGTTCTAAGCGTGGAGGTTTCAGAGTTCAAGACTTAGGTGGTTACAATATCTTATTAGAGACACAGATCTTAAGGTTACTAGGTTTCTAAATACAAAATTTGACTTTATTTCTCCAAATACTGACTCAACAATATTATAGATACTCTGCCACAATAGGCCTTTTATCTATCTTCTAGGTTAGCTTTCCAGCCTAACCTACAAACAATGGTTCTTATAGGTGTTCTAAACCTAACTGCCTTCCTGCAGTATCAAAACACAGCCTTTTCTGTTATCCTCAGAACAGATAACAGCAGCTTCCCAAAACTGCTACCAGCTAGTCTAACCGCTCCTGACTAACAGAAGAATTTCCAACCTGTCAGAAACCTGCTGACTTCTTCCCTCCCTCCCTCTCCCCCACCCTCGTGTTCTCTACCCATGTCTATTGTACTTTGTGTTGTTGGGTTGCCATACCTAAAACCCTAGAGCCTACGGGATGAAGCGGTATACAAGTGTGATGAAATAAATAAATAAATAAAGCTAGTGTTAGGCTCTGCCTCCTGTTGCTATGGCAAGGACACTTCTCAGAGGCCGGGCACTCTAATATCCCTGTCAACCCTTTAAAGTTTGCCAAATTTTTACCCTTTCAACATACATACATACATATAAATATCAACCATATTTAAAACCTGTAACAAAGAAATATGACTTCACCACACCAACCAAGCGCTCAAAAAAGTTATTTGCAGGATATGTACCATGTGTTCGTCACTAATTAGCACAACTACAAATTCTGTTTACATACTGTATATACAATACAAATTGTATGCAGAAGTGTTAGAAAAGGGTAAGTGTGTAGCACGTAAGGGCCCTTCTATACCGCCATATAATACAGAATATCAAGGCAGATAATCCACATTATCTGCTTTGAACTGGATTTGAAATAATCCACTTCAAATCAGACAATCTGATTTTATACAGCTATATAAAAGGGGCCTAAGGGGCCTTCTAGACAGGCCCTATATCCTAAGAGCAGATCTCAGGTTTTCTGATTTAAACTGGATTATATGAGTCCACACTGCCAGATAATCTGGGAGAAACAGAAAACCTGGGATCAGATCCTGGGATATAGGACCCATCTGGAAGGGCTCTAAGAATATAGTATAAGTATATAAAAACTGAAGAAGCATTCCCCTTCTACATAGCTGTATAAAATCCAGATCATCTGCTTTGAACTGGATTATCTGATAGTGTGAACTCAATACGGTCACTGACCAGTACAAAGCGGAGCACAAATTCCCTGGGAAGTGAAACACAGCTCAACAGTAAAGCAGATAGATAGATTAGATAGACAATAAAACAGTTTAAGATCACATTTTAAAAGCACAGGTTAATGTAACAGGTATGGAACCAAAGGGGAGAAGACTGATAGGAGGGGTCAAAGCACTGGCGGGGGGGGGCACTAAGGGGATGGAAGGGGCACATTACAAGTCTAATAACTAGGCCTGGGCAATCATGGCTCTAAATGGTTCTAAAGTACTTACAAAACTAAAGTTCTGGTGGTGAACACTAGGTGGCGCTGGTGCTTTGCTTCTACAGTGTTGCTAAAGTTCTGGTGGTGAACATTTCAGAACTCTAACAAAACTTTCAAAACCCCATTATTATTACATTATTGGCGATTTTTAAGACAGAACCAATTAGGAACTGCCATTTATAACGAAATTTTGAAAAAATGCACAAAGTATGCAGCCATCCAACTGGCATGCCAGTTTGATGAATCCTATGGAACATGTTTCCAATTCTCTATGGTGCTTGAGAAAAGTCCCTTGGAGCCCTCTGCTGGGGGGAGAGTGGTCATACACTTTCTGCACTTGGGGAATTTGCTCTGTCACAACCTGGATAATTGCGCTGTGAGCTACATGTATTGAGTATATTGTGGTATCTCCATGGAGAAAGTTCTTCGACTCTCCATAGAAGGGCATAGTGGTTGTGCCACTGCCACTTTGCGAACTGAGACCACACACTCTGTTGTAAACACTTGCAGAGGGTCTTGCTTATTGTTTGGTGCTCTTCCACATTCTTCTTATGGTCTTTTTCTGCATCTTATAAGCAATATTGTTACCGTATTTTCCGGCGTATAAGACGACTGGGTGTATAAGATGACCCCCAACTTTTCCAGTTAAAATATAGAGTTTGGGATAAACTCGCCATATAACATGATTTATTTATTTACTATATTTCTATACCGCCCCTCTCAGCCCGAAGGCGACTCGAGGCGGTCTTCCAACGCACACCAAATAAATTTTTTTTAAAGCATCAGATTTTATTTCAATATGGTAATTTTCCTATTATTGTACCTCCTTCTCTGCCTCTCAGATCTCGCACCTGCGCACCTGCACTGCTTCACTGCAGTCTTCAGGAGCAAGATCTGAGAGGCAGAGGAGGAGGTACGGTAAGAGGATGCAAGAGGTATGTCTTTCTGGGCCCAGAGCCACTCTATCTCTTTTTTCCATACCCCGGGTGCCCCGGACACCTGCAGCTTGCTCTGCCTTTCACTTACACCTTCCCAGTGAGGCACCCCTTCACCTCACCATCAAGACGGCATTAAGTCCACGAATGCTGATGAGTGGATTTTCTTCTACCGTACTTGTACAGCGTCACCCTTGGCCACGGTGGTCCACGCTCTGGTTACATCCCGTATAGACTACTGCAACGCTCTCTACGTGGGGTTGCCTATGAAGACTGCCCGGAAGCTGCAATTAGTCCAGCGCGCAGCAGTCAGACTACTAACGGGAGCCGGGTACAGGGAGCATACAACTCCCCTGTTGCGCCAGCTCCACTGGCTGCCAAGCACAATTCAAAGTGCTGGTGTTGACCTACAAAACCCTTTACGACTCCAGCCCTGTTTACCTGTCCAAACATATTCTCCCCTATGAACCGTCAAGAGTGCTCTTGGTCCCACCACCTTCACAGGCGCGTCTGGTGGGGACGAGGGACAGGGCCTTTTCTGTGGTGGCCCCCCAGCTGTGGAATTCCCTCTCAAATGAAATTAGATCCACCCCCTCCCTCCTGACTTTTAGGAAGCAGGTGAAAACATGGCTGTGAAATGAGGCCTTCGCAGAATGAAGGAGGAGATCGCGAAGCGATTAAAGTCGTTAACCACTTGATACGGACCGAATATATGGACTAAGTTGGACTTGATTTTACTTTGGTGAAAGGCTTTTAAAATGTATTTATTGTATTGTTTCTGATAATTTTATTGTAAATTCATGATGTTTTTAGATTTTAAATGTTAGCATTGAATATTGCCTGTTTGCCGGTCTGAGTCCCTCTTCGGAGGTGAGAAAGCCGGGGTATAAAAGTTTTAAATAAATAAATAAAATAAATTAAGGCTTTCATACAGTCTCTGCATATGGCAGGGATGCGGCCACTGCCATTTTTGAGCTCCCCCCACCATATACGGCAACCACAGATTCTCCAATCCAGATTGGAAGTTTCAGCACCCGCTCTGTAAGACGACCCCCAGCGTATAAGACGACTCCTGGTGTATAAGTCAACTCCCACGTATAAGACAACTCCTGTGTAGAAGACAAACCCGGACTTTTGAGAAGATTTTCTTAGGTTAAAAAGTCGTCTTATATGCCGGAAAATATGGTAAATATGTCTACATTTATGTGGCTTTTCTCCAGTTGCTCCTGTACCTTTGTTTCACCCAGGTTGCTAGTTTCCTCCATGTCCTATAAGACACTTCTCCCACGTTTCCCTCCACTTGAAGAGCCACCTGCCATTCTATGAAGTGAAGCCATATTAAATACATTAAATACTGGTTTGGGAAGAAACATTACACAGACATACACATTTATATACATACTTTGAAAAAATGGTGACATCGCACTTTTTAGATATAGAAGCCACCAAGAGAAGTAACCTTAACCATTAATAATAATAATAATAATAATAATCTTTCTTTATACCCCACCACCATCTCCCCGATGGGGACTCGGGGAGGCTCACATGAGGCCAAGCCTAAACAACAGATTACAATAAAATAAAATAACACAATAAAAACTTAACTTAACTTACTTAACTTTATTTCTTATGAGTTGCCCTCCACCAAAGATGCTCTGGGCGACTTACACAATTAAAATAAACAGGTTACATAGTAACAGTTTGTTACTTAACAATCATAGGCTCTTCTGAATCATAGGCTCTTCCTTACATACCTATTGTAAGGAAGACGCCGCTTTCAGCATGCGTCCACTTGTGAGGAATATTTTTCCTCAAACTGTCTGTGGAGAACTGTGTCAGGCCAGGGACCCAAACGCCCTCTGACTCTATTTATTAACTTTTGCTGCCACCATTCACCACACTTGGCTACCCACTGGGAAGAATTGGTTTTCAAGGCTTGTGTGTGAAGGAATCACAAGAAGAGATGTCTTTGTCAAAGAACTGTAATGTTTATTCAAACAGTGGTTTAAGCGTAGAGGTTTCAGAGTTCAAAGCTTGGGTGGTTACAATATCTTCTCAGAGGTATGTTTCTTAAGGTTACAATACACTAACTATGGAGATACAACTTGATACTATATCACTGCACTCCTAGAACTAACAACTCAGCAGTTTTTACACTCTTCTGGTCCTTAAAACCAACTGTTCTCCTGGCAGTTCAAACACAACTTCACTACTACTCACTCTCTCAGAGTAGAGTCAGCCTTTACTTCTACTCTCTCCCAGAGAAGAGTCAGAGTCTTTTTAAAACCGCTGATAGCTGGCTAAAACAGACTCCCTAATTCTCCACACACCTCTGTCCTTCGCTGTCAACAACCAACTGTAAAAGTTTGAATCTGAAGATTCTAAAGCCATTTGCAGGCTCCGCCTCCTGTTTCCACAGTAACGGAAACTCTTTGGAGATTCTGCAAGCGAATCTCTCCATTAACCCTTTAGGGTTTGCCAAGTTTTATCCTTACAATATACATACATATATATATATATAAATATCAACCACATTAAAAACCTGTAACAAATAAATAGGACGTCACCACATGTATACATACATACATAGCGGGAAAGCCGAGTTTTAGGGTGTTTTTAAATCTGTTTGTCCTCCAACCACACCACACCCAATCCAATCATAATCCTGATTTGGAGAACACGTCTTAAAAGCTGCTTTTTCAACAAAAGTATTGATTAAAAAGGGGTTAAGTTGCATTAAATTGCATTCATTTTGCCATCATTAGAACATCATGTTTTTCAACAGCACTGGGAATGAGATAAAGACGAGCCATGTTTCAGTTGTGAATTCAGCCAGAATATTCCTAACCTAAGAAAATTCTATTAACTTTTCCAAAGCTCTGCATCTCAGTAGCCTTTGGGGAAACGAAAGCCAAAAATATAAATAATAGAGCCTAAATTGGCCCTTTGTATGTACAGGCTCAGTTTCCATGGATTTAATAATATATGCCTTAAAATGTTTTTTAAACAATCCCAAAAGCAAGCCTTGCTTTTTGCCCACCCCCCCCCCTCTCTATATATATATTAAAAGAGAATGTTTGCGGCGGGAGGTGCGGAGGGCAGGAAGTGCGGAGGAATATGTGGCAGCTTTTCGATTGGTTGCCACTGTGAGATTATTTGCATAAAGAGCTCTGATTGGCCAGCCTCAGAAATCCAACATTCTACGGCCCCAGACAGAGGGGATTGGTTGCCACTACAATGGTATTTGCATAAAGGAATCCGATTGGCCATCCACATTCCAACATTCTAAGGTGACTCAAAGGGAAAAGAAAAGGCCTCAGGCAGTCAGCCACTGCGGCCCACAGCAATGACGGATCAGGTCCAAACTCGCCAAACAGGGGCCCAATGGCCCACTTCACAACCTGGTGTGGTTTAGGGCAGGATGGGCCACGAATTATGGGATTTGCAGTACCTACACCTCATTCACTTCCCAAACAACACTGTAGCCCCTATAAATCACAGACTAGGCCCAAACGACCCAAGACAGAGAGGATTGGTTGTAACTGAAATGGTATTTGCATAAAGGACTCCGATTGGCCATCTACATTCCAACAATCTAAGGTGACTCAGAGGAAAAAGGAAAAGCCTCAGGCAGTCAGACACTGCGGCCAACAGCAGTGATGGATCAGGACCAAACTAGGCAAACAGGCCCAATGGCCCACTTCACAACGCGACCATCACCCAATGCCACAATTACAAAATACAATACAGAGCCCCCATGACCCACTCTACATACTGGTGCTGTTTGAAGGGGGATGGACCATGGCCAATGGGACTTGCAATACCTTCACTAAGTTCCTGAGACCACTGCAAGCCACATAAACATCAAATAGGAACTAACCTTGGCACACAATGCCTTCCTCAAATAACCCGGGCAACGCCGGGTCCCCAAGCTAGTATATATATATCTGTATCTGTATATCTGTATCTGTATACCTTTATACCCACTCTACGTCCTGGTGCAGTTCGGAGGAGGTGGACCATGGATGATGGGACTTGAAGTGCCTCTACTCACTTGCCAAGTCCGCTGCAACCCTCATCCAATCACTGATCGAGACCAAACTTGCCATACATAACCCCCATGACTGCCTTCACGTCCTGGTTAGGTTTGGGGGAGGACTGACAATGGATGATGGAATTTGTAGTATTTTCACACCCCTCTGTTCCCACAGACCACTGCGGCCCCCAACAAACACCGATAAAGACCACACTTGGCACCCAGAGCCCCAGTGACCCACTCTACATCCTACTGAAGTTTGGAGGGGGACAGAACATGGATGATGGGTCTTGCAGTACCTTCCCTCACTTCCCAATCCTGCTACAAACCTAATCCAATGACTGATCAACACCAAATCTGGCACACAGAGCCCTCATGACCCACTCTACAGCCTGGTGCAGTTTTCTGTGAGACGGACCATGGATGATGGGACTTGAAGTACCTTCACTCACTTCCAAAAAACAATGCATCCCTCATCCATTTACCAATACAGACCAAACTTAGCACACAGAGCCCCCATGACCCAATCTACATCCCACTACACTTTGGGGGGGGGGGGGACGGGACCAGAGATGATGGGACTTGCACTACCTTCAGTAATTTCATGATACCACTGCAACTCCCAATAATGATGGATCAAGACCAAACTTGGCACACAGAGCCCCCATGACCCACTCTACATCCTGCTCCACTTCTCAAATAACCTGGGCAGGGCCGGGTCCCCAAGCTAGTGTGTGTGTGTGTGTGTGTGTGTGTGTGTGTGTGTGTGTGTGTATATATATATATATATATATATATATATATATATGAGACAATTTTAGTACACCATTGGTTTATAATGGAATTTGAGCATCTACTGAGTTTTTTATCCATGTGAGATCCTGGGAACTGCCATAAGTCAACAGGCAACTTGAAAGTGCCCATGCACACACTGAAAACTGCAACCCCAAATTTTCAACAGTTTGTAATAAGCAATTACACTTAACTGCTACAGTATGACATCCTAAAACTGAAACCAGCATATACATAGCCATCTCAACGAAACCTCCTACACTAAGCAATGCCTTTCATGGCAACCATGTGAAATTGCTTAGTGCATACTGAAACCTGAAATATGTAGTAAAGTTGCACAAATTTTGTTGCTCAGCAGTTATTGTAGGCAACCTCAAAACCTTCACACAAGGTGACAATTATTCATTTTTCTCCTTTATAGGCATAGTTCTATAGCTTTTTCCAGTTCTCAATCCAAAACAGAGAAGAGCAGCACTTTCCTTATACTTTCTCTACCCAGTGAGTCAAAGGAGGAAGTTTTAAGATCAAGTCAGAGGTTGCTGTTGCTCTAGCTATATGAATAGGTTTTTAATTGATTTTAAGGGATTTAATTGTTGATTTTCAATACTGTTAATGTTTAATTCCATTTAAATGTTTGTATATTTTTAGGTTTTAGAATATATTGTATTGGTTTTATTGTGAACCACTCTTTTCAGTCTCTTTTTCAGGCCTCTTTCACACAGTCATCTAGCCCAGAATATCAAGGCAGATAATCCACAATATCTGCTTTGAATTGGATCATCTGAGTCCACATTGCCATACAATCCAGTTCAATGTGGATTTTATACAGCTGTGTGGAAGGGGCAGATTTAATTTCACTAGGGAGGGAGATCCATAGCTGAGGGGCCACCACTGAGAAGGCCCCGTCTCTCATCCCTGCCAAGCACACATGTGAAAGAAGGGATATTGAGAGCAGGGCCTCCCCAGAAGATCTTAATCTACTTGCCAGCTCGTAGAGGGAGATATGTTCAAACAGGTCAAGTGGGCTGGAACCATTGAGAGCTTTATAGGCTAAAGCCAGCACTTTGAATTATGCTGGTAAGAGACTGGCAGCCAGTGGAGCTGATGCCACAGGAGGGATGTCCTCTCTCTGTACGCTGCTCTGGAGAGACTACAAATCTCAAGATTCCTTAGCATTGAGCCATAGCAATTAAACAGCATCAATTTGCATTAATTCTACACTGAAGAGGCATCCTCAGTGAGTCAACCCTTTCCTATTAAGTTTTTATTCTTGACTAGACTCTTGGACTGCTTGCCAAAGATTTGCTTTATTTCTATTACCAATGTCTGATGATTATTACTATGAATATCTATCACCCTGACATGAAGGAGTGTAGATTGGCTTTTGAATCTACTTAATGGATATGTATCAAATTCTATTTTGTTGCATTTATAATATAGTGAATTATACTATATTATCGCTTGTGTAGTTACCCTGTGTGGGTTGCTTTTTTTTGCTTGCTTAGAATAGCTTCCCCCTTGTTTCCTAAGGTACAAGGAGGTTGCCACAGGCCATGCAACAGCTAAAGAAAGTATTAAAAACAAGCACTTCCTCATTACTTACTTTCCCATACCACCAGACCATGCCACAGCAGCTTGGGAGTAATCCTGGATTCATCGCTGAGCCTGGAACCCCAGGTTTCGGCAGTGGCCAGGGGAGCTTTTGCACAGTTAAGACTCGTGCGCCAGCTGCGCCCGTACCTTGGGAAGTCTGATCTGGCTACGGTCGTCACGCTCTGGTCACATCCTGAATAGATTACTGCAATGCACTCTACGTGGGGCTGCCTGTGTGTGTGTTGTAAGCCGCTCTGAGTCCCCTTCGGGGTGAGAAGGGCGGCATATAAATGTCGCAAATAAATAAATAAATAAATAAATAATTGTGTGTGTGTGTGTGTGTGTGTTGTAAGCCGCTCTGAGTCCCCTTTGGGGTGAGAAGGGCAGCATATAAATGTCGCAAATAAATAAATAATTGTGTGTGTGTGTGTGTGTGTGTGTTGTAAGCCGCTCTGAGTCCCCTTCGGGGTGAGAAGGGCGGCATATAAATGTCGCAAATAAATAAATAATTGTGTGTGTGTGTGTGTGTGTGTGTGTGTGTGGTAAGCCGCTCTGAGTCCCCTTCGGGGTGAGAAGGGCGGCATATAAATGTCGCAAATAAATAAATAAATGAATAATTGTGTGTGTGTGTGTGTGTGTGTTGTAAGCCCCTCTGAGTCCCAAAATAAATAAATAAATAATTGTGTGTGTGTGTGTGTTGTAAGCCCCTCTGAGTCCCCTTCGGGGTGAAAAGGGCGGCATATAAATGTCGCAAATAAATAAATAAATAAATAATTGTATGTGTGTGTGTGTTGTAAGCCGCTCTGAGTCCCCTTCAGGGTGAAAAGGGCAGCATATAAATGTCGCAAATAAATAAATAAATAATTGTGTGTGTGTGTGTGTTGTAAGCCGCTCTGAGTCCCCTTCGGGGTGAAAAGGGCGGCATATAAATGCCGCAAATAAATAAATAAATAAATAAATAAATAAATAAATTGTAATTGTGTGTGTGTGTGTGTGTTGTAAGCCGCTCTGAGTCCCCTTCGGGGTGAAAAGGGTGGCATATAAATGTCGCAAATAAATAAATAAATAAATAAATAAATAATTGTATGTGTGTGTTGTTGTCTGAGTCCCCTTTGGGGTCTGAGTCCCTGAGTCCCCTTCAGGGTGAAAAGGGCAGCATATAAATGTCGCAAATAAATAAATAAATAATTGTGTGTGTGTGTGTATGTTGTAAGCCGCTCTGAGTCCCCTTCGGGGTGAAAAGGGCGGCATATAAATGCCGCAAATAAATAAATAAATAATAAGCCGCTCTGAGTCCCCTTCGGGGTGAAAAGGGCGGCATATAAATGTCGCAAATAAATAAATAAATAATTGTGTGTTTGTGTGTGTGTGTGTGTTGTAAGCCGCTCTGAGTCCCCTTCGGGGTGAAAAGGGCGGCATATAAATGTCGCAAATAAATAAATAAATAATTTTGTGTGTGTGTGTGTGTTGTAAGCCGCTCTGAGTCCCCTTCGGGGTGAGAAGGGCGGCATATAAATGTCGCAAATAAATAAATAAATAATTGTGTGTTTGTGTGTGTGTGTGTGTTGTAAGCCGCTCTGAGTCCCCTTCGGGGTGAAAAGGGCGGCATATAAATGTCGCAAATAAATAAATAAATAATTGTGTGTGTGTGTGTGTGTGTGTGTTGTAAGCCGCTCTGAGTCCCCTTCGGGGTGAGAAGGGCGGCATATAAATGTCGCAAATAAATAAATAAAGTTTCCTTGTTTGTTGTTGTTGAGATCTGGTGCCAGATCAGGAGACACTGACCACAGAAGTCATCTCGACGGGGGATAAAGCTTCAACCCCTCCTTAATTTTTTTTCCAGTTGGTATAAAATAATATTTTGTAGTGTTCATCAAACTAGGTTTGCAGATGCCATGAGAAACCTCCTTGCACCACCTGTCTCGCGCAGAGGGAGGCAGACAGGCAGCAGAACTAGGCTCCAAGCAGTGGACTCTTCCAATCGCCCTCTTCCAATGGGTCAAGCGCCCTCCGTTTGGGGAGGGGAGAGAAGGTCTCCCATCATCCGTGACGCGGAATGGGAAGCCCCAAAGCCGCCTCGAGGGAGGCGGGGCGAAAGTGGGCGCTCCTGGCTCAAACGGAGCCACCAAGGAGGGCGGACGCTCACTCCGACTCCGACCCACAGCAGCCGGCGATGGAGCTTCTCCGCTCTTCCCTCGTCGCCCGTTGCGCCCTGGCTGTGGCTCTTTGCGCCTTGGCGGCGGCGCTGTCCAGCCTGGCCATCGTTTTGACCAAGCTGCTTACGGCCCAGCAGCAGCAGCAGCAGCAGCAGCAACCTCCGGCACTGATGCGATCCCCTCCGCAGCAGCAGGTAACCCGAACTCTGGTCTCATTGTGCCACTCCCAATGCCTGGGATGCCTGGCAGAAAATCCCACATTATCTTGAGTGTTCAAAGCAGATCTTGTGGGATTTCCTGCCTTGATATTCTGGGTTTTAGGGCTGTGTGGAAGGGCCCTCACATCACCCACTTCAAAGCAGACATTGTGGGATTTCCTGCCTTAATATTCTGGGATATCTCTCTCTCGGCATTACTTCGCGACCAAAGATTCTTTGGAAGGACTCATCCCACGCTTTTTACAAGCGCGTTGATGACTAAAAAGGCCAATCTGAGATAGGCAAGTTCGGATGCAGAAAGCACAGTTTCCTTGGCCTATGTTGTTTCCGAGTTGTGGTTCTTTCTGCATTGTCGTTTCTCTTCGAGACCCGTTCGGCGTGTCTTCTCGAAAGAGGCCACAGCATTGTGGATAGTGCGTCTCCATGCCTCCCGATGTGAGGCCAGGGTGGACCATTGTTGGTGATCAATCTGGCCGAGCCTGAGATGTTGTTTCAGGGAGTCCTTATATCTCTTTATGGGGGCGCCTCTCTTGCGCTGACCCGTGGCGAGTTCACCATAGAGTAGTATCTTTGGGAGGCGGTGGCCCTCCATCCTAGAGACGTGCCCTGCCCAGCGCAGCTGTGTTCTCAATAGCATGGCCTCAATGCTGGTGATCCCTGCTTGTTCAAGGACAGCAACATTAGTCACATAGTCGGTCTAGTGTATGTTTAGGATTGTGTGAAGACAGCGCTGATGAAAGCGTTCGAGGAGTCGTAGGTGTTGGCGATAGGTGATCCATGTTTCAGACCCATAAAGGAGAATAGACAGTATGATAGCTCTGTACACACTGATTTTCGTAATTTGCCTCAGGTTCTTGTTGCTCCAGACTCTTTTATGAATCCTTCCGAATGCACTATATGCCTTTGCTAATCTGTGATCTATCTCTTTGTCAATCTTGGTGTCTGAAGAGATGATGCTTCCCAGGTAGGTGAACTGCTGAAAGGACTTAAGCACAGATGTGCCTATGCTGACGTGGGGATGATGGTGTTCTTCCTGTGGTGTGGGCTAGTAGAGGACTTCCATTTTCTTCAGGCTGACTTCCAGCCCAAACAGCTCTGCAGCTGCTGCAAAGCAAGATGTTAGGCACTGCAGGGCTGCTTCTGTTTGGGCGACAAGCGCAGCATCGTCAGCAAAAAGCAGCTCACGGACTAGATAGTTTAGAGTCTTAGTGCGAGCCCTCAGAAGGCTTAAGTTGAACAAGCTACCATCAGTACGATAGCGTATATATATGCCATCTTCTTCTTCGAGGTCTGCCATAGCCCTTTGGAGCATCATGCTGAAGATGATTGTAAATAGGGTTGGTGCAAGAACACAACCTTGTTTCACTCCATTAGTTATTACAAAGGGCTCCGAGAGAACATCGCCATATCTGACTTGACCGCGCTGGTCCTCATGTAACAGGATAATCATTTTGAGGAATTTGGGGGGGACATCCTAGACATTCCAGGATCTGCCACAGACCTTTTCTGCTCACAGTGTCGAAGGCTTTGGTGAGATCGACAAATGTTACATAGAGTCCTTTGTTCTGCTCTCGACATTTCTCTTGCAGTTGTCTAAGAGCAAAAACCATATCTGTGGTGCTTCTATTAGCTCTGAAGCCGCATTGGCTTTCCGGGAGATGTTCTTCTGCAATAGCAGGAACTAATCTGGTCAGGAGTATCCTTGCAAGGATTTTTCCAGCAATGGGGAGCAGTGTTATACCTCAATAGTTTGAGCAATCGGATGTTGTTCCTTTTTTCTTATACAGGGTGATGATAACTGCATCTCTGAGATCTGATGGCAGTTCACCTTTTCCCCAGCAACTCACAAGGAGCTTGTGGAATTTAGCATGAAGTACATGACTCAGGTCCCTTCCACACAGCTAAAATAAATCCCACATTATCTGAGAGTGGAATCAGATAACCCAGTTCAAAGCAGAGATAGTGGGATTTCCTGCCTTGATATTCTGGGATATAGGGCTGTGTGGAAGGGCCCTGAGTCAGGGGAATGAGTGATGCTGCATGACCATTCAAAGGCAGCAGACTATTCTAAAGCCATGTATTGCCGAAGGCTTTCATGGCTGGAATCACTGGGTTGTTGTAGGTTGTTCGGCCTATATGGCCATTATCTATCTATCTATCTATCTATCTATCTATCTATCTATCTATCTCCTATACTTTTACTGAGAGCCCCTGGTGGCGTAGTAGGTTAAACCACTGAGTTGCTGAGCTTGTTGAACGAGAGGTCGCAGGTTCAAATCCGGGGAGTGGCGTGAGCTTCCGCTGTCAGCCCCAGCTTCTGTCAATCTAGCAGTTCGAAAACATGCAAATATGGGTAGATCAATAGGTGTCAAAGTCAAAGGCCAGAGCAATCAGGAGCTCTGACCTTGAAAACTCTGCCATGTGATCACAGTAGAAGCCAATGCCCGTGGCCTTGGACATGGCCAGTGGGATCCGGATTCCGACCCAGCCTAAACAAAGTGCAGCTGGCAGCTGGGATGGCATACAACTAGAAGGTCACAGGGTGATGCAATGTGGCACCAGGGTTTCAGGATGATGCAATGTGGACCAGGGTGATGGTGGCCCCGGGGCCAGGGCTGGGACCGGGGTATATATGTAGGGTGTTGGTGGTGGGAAGCCACTTGATCAATAAAGAGCTGAATCTACCGGATGGAGTCCGCGTGATACTTCCTTGAAGTTGGAGAGGCCTGACAAATAGGTACCTCTCCAGCGGGAAGGTAAGGGCGCTCCATTTAGTCATTCTGGCCGCATGACCTTGAAGGTGTCTATGGACAACGCCAGGTCTTCGACTTAGAAATGGAGATGAGCACCAGGACAATCGATAAGAAACTATTGAATCTTAAATGAAATGTTGATATCTTCAAAGACTTTGGGAAGTCAATTTTTTATTTCTATAACTTTTAACTTTTATTTTTTAAAATTATTATTGTTTTATTCTTCCATTTTCTTCTTCTTTTTTTGTTATTTACCTCCCTTTTCTTCCCTCCTTTCCTTTTTTTCTATGCTTCTGGCTTTCTTCCCCCTCCCTCCTTTGTCCAGAAAGCTCACTCACTCACTCTTTCTTTCGAAAGACTAGGGGACTTCATTTATCGGGAAACACGGTATTATTTTATTCTTCCATCCTTTTTTGTTATTTATGCTTTTCCTCTTTTTTTTTCTATCCACTGTTGCTATAAATTCTTTCAAAAATTCAATAAAAATATTCTAAAAAGAAAAGAAATGGAGATGAGCACCACACCCCAGAGTCGGACACGACTGGACTTTATGTCAGTGGAAAACCTTTACCTTTTAATACTTTTATCCCGCCCTTCTCACCCGCGAGGGGGGACTCGGGGCAGGCTCACCAGTCGTGTTTGTGATGGCGGTAGGATCGAGAGCAGGGCCTCTCCAGATGATCTTAAATTCCGTGATGGTTCATAACAGGACAGATGTTTTAGAAGCATTCTCTCCTGACATTTCACCTACATCTATGACAAACGTCCTCAGAGGTTGTGAGATTTCCTGCCTTGATATTCCGAGGTATAGGGCTGTGTGGAAGGACCCTGAGTCAGGGACCTCACAACCTCTGAGGATGCTTGCCACAGATGCAGGCGAAATGTCATGAGAGAATGCTTCTAGAACATGGCCATATAGCTCAAAAAACCTACGACAACCCAATTCTAAAGCCAATAGTCAAGCATCACACTGACAGTGAATGGGGGCGACTCCCAGCAAAGGAATCAGGGCCCTTCCGCACTGCCCTATATCCCAGAATATCAAGGCAGAAAATCCTACAAATCTGCTTTGAACTGGGTTATCGAGCCCCTGGTGCCACAGTGGGGTGAAGTGCAAAACTGCTGAACTTGCTTACCAAAAGGATGTATGTTCGAATCCGGGGAGCAAAGTGAGCTCCTGCTGTTAGCCCCAGCTTCTGCCACCCTAGCAGTTTGAAAACATGTAAATGTAAGTAGATCAATAGGTACAGCTCCAGCGGGAAAGTAACAGTGTTCTATGCAGTCATGCCGGCCACATGACTTTGGAGGTGTCTATGGACAATGCTGGCTCATCGACTTAGAAATGGAGATGAACACCAATCCCCAGCGTCGGACACGACTAGACTTAATGTCAGGGTAAACCTTTACCTTTATCTGAGTCCACACTCAGGTCCCTTCCACACAGCTAAATAAAATCCCACATTATCTGAGAGTGTGATCAGATAACTCAGTTCAAAGCAGAGATTGTGGGATTTCCTGCCTTGATATTCTGGGATATAAGGCTGTGTGGAAGGGTCCTCCCTGGCTCTACTTAAAAATGCCAAGCGTGTAAAGTCGTGATTCTGGGTTGAGTGGGAGATTCAAAGGAGGTTGTATATATATTACAGCAATCCTGTTCAATGGATGAGTATAATACATACACCCGAAAGAATAACCAACTTTAATAAGAGCGTCTCCAACAGATGTGGGAAGTGCGGGAAAGAATTAGGCACTTTCTTCCACCAATGGTGGTTTTGTAAAGAAATTCAAAAATTTTGGGAAAAAATACAGAAATATACACAAAAATTACTAAAAATAACTTTCCCTCGTGCCCCAGAGACATATCTATTAGGCCAGTGTTTCCCAACATTTTTGAGCCACGGCACACTTTTTAACATTAAAAAATCCGGGGCACACCACCAACCAAAATGACACAAAATGACACTCTTAACACAGTAAGAACGGCTGGGGGATGGTGGCCTGCTGGGAGCAGCTGCTGGGAGTGCCGAAGCCGGGGGAGGAGCCAGGCCATGCCATGCCCCGTCCCCTCACCTCAGCTTCAGCTCTCCCACAGCTTCTCCGGCCATGAGGGGGCAGTGCCAAGCCAGCGGTGGCAGCACCAGCACAATGCTGGCTTGGCACTGTCCCCTCAAGGCTGGAGAAGCTGTGGGAGAGCAAAAGCCAGGGGAGGGGGCGGAGCCAGGCTGTGCCGTGCCCCGCCCCTCCCCCCCAGCTTCAGCTCTCCCACAGCTTCTCCAGCCTTGAGGGGACAGTGCGAGCGAGGGGTGGGAGTTATGGCCCCCGTCCCCGGTGCCGCTCTCTGCCATGACTCCCACCCCTCGCTCGCTGAAGCCGCGCGGAGTAGGAGGAGCATGAGCGGTGGACGGGCTTCAGTGGGTGGGGCTCCTCCGCCACGCGGCTTCAACGAGTGAGGAACGGGAGTCGTGGCGGATTGGAGGTTGGCTGGGGAAACGGCCGGAGGAGGCGGCGCCCCGGCCCCTTCTTCTTTTTCTTCACTGCCGCACAGCCCTTCCTCCTCTCTCCCCAAGCAGCAGGAGTTCGGCAGGAGGAAGGGGGAAGGAAGGGGGGCAGTAAGCTTTTCTCGCGGCACACCTGATGATGGCTCACGGCACACTAGTCTGCCATGGCACACTGGTTGAGAAACACTGTATTAGGCATCTCAAATACAAAAATAAATAAAAATCAAGACAAAATGCTTTTCCTTATGAGCACGGCAGCCATCCAGTCCACCCCGCTTCTGCCATGCAACAAAAGCACAAATAAAGCACACCCAACATTAATAATAATAATCTATATAAATAAAATGTAATGTTAGTTTGTGGGATTAACATAACTCAAAAACCACAGGATGACTTGACACCAAATTTGGAAGCTCCACACTTATCAGGCCAACGAGTGACCATTACTCATTAAAAAAACAGTGGAAAGGACTTAAAAACCAAAACAACAAAAAAGACATTACAGCGCATGCGCAAAATCACTCCTTGCAAGGTTCTCTCCCCCCCCCAATGCCCAGGCAAGAGGTAGAGAAGGAAGGAAGGAAGGAAAAAGGGAGGGAAGAAAGGAGAGAAAGAAAGAGGGAGGGAAGAAAGGAGAGAAAGAAAGAGGGAGGGAAAGAAAGAAAGAAGGAAAGAGGGAAGGAAGGATGGATGCAAAGAGTGAAGGAAGGGAAGAAAGAAGGGGTGGAGAAGGAAAAAAGGAGAGAAAAAGGAAGGGAAATAAAAAAGGGGGAAGGAAAGAGGTAGAAAACAAAAATACTACTACTACTACTATTCAGCTTTTCTTCGCGAACGAAGATTCAGGAAGGACTCATCCCACGCTTTCTACAAGCGCATTGAGGGCTAAAAAGGACAATCCGAGATAGGCAAGTCCGGTTGCAGAAAGCACAGCAGAAAGTCTCCTTGGGTGATGTTGTTTCCAGGTTGCGGTTCTTTCTGCATTGTCGTTTCTCTTCGAGACCCATTTGGCATGTCTTCTTGAAAGAGGCAGCAGCATTGTGGATAATGCATCTCCATGTCTCCCGATGTGAGGCCAGGGTGGACCATTGTTGGTGATCAATCTGGCCGAGCCTGAGATGCTGTTTCAGGGAGACCTTATATCTCTTTTTTGGGGCGCCTCTCTTGCGCTGACCCATGGCGAGTTCACCGTAGAGTAGTATCTTTGGGAGGCGGTGGTCCTCCATCCTAGAGATGTGCCCTTCCCAGTGCAGCTGTGTTCTCAATAGCATGGCCTCAATGCTGATGATCCTTGGGAAGTTGGATGTGTCTTTCAAGCCTGTGCAATGGATTTTTCTGGTGGAGCGCAGCGTACACAGAACTGGCCTCACCTTTTAAACCAAAGGTTCTTCTGCCAGGGCCTAGCAAGCTTGGACGGTGGCAGCGAGGTCCTTAGGTCGTAGGTTTGATTAGAGTTACCTTCTCTTAGATGGTCGACCTTACAGGTTAGATGAGCACCATCTGCCCGGGTTTGAATTTAGAGTTTTCCTTCTCTTCGGATGGTTGTCCTTGAAGGAAGATTTGCAGCTTCAAGATGTTTGGAGAACGAGAAATTTGAAGGAAAAAGACTACACATTTTATTCTGCCCGCCATTTGGTTTGGTCTCGTATCGATATGATTTGGGCATCCAAGACACTAAATACAAAGATAGACAAGGTCAAAGTGCTCCCAAGACAAAACTCAGATCATTGCCCATTAAGGATGGTGCTATATGGAAAAAAAAAGGAACGGAGATGGAAATTAAACAGTAACCTGCTCCAAACTGACAGTGAGATTGAGCAAAATAGAAGTTTGATAAAAGAATATTTTGATTTAAATAATAAAGAAGAACCTAGTAAAGAAATTATTTGGGACGCTAGCAAGGCGGTGATGCGGGGATACCTCATCCAACAAGGTACAATAAAAAATAAGAAAAGACATGAAAGAAATAATAAACTAAAAAAAGAGCTAGAAGAAAAAAAGAAAAATTCTTAAAGCTAAAACCAGGAAGTAAAAAACCCGTCTAGAAATTGAAGTAATCAGAAGAGAACTTAATGAGACGCAGATCTCTCAAATGGCTAGGAACTTACGATATATGAAAATGAATTATTTTGCAGATATCAATAAACCAGGAGATTCCTGGCCAAGAAGCTAGCAAAAGAAGACAGTCCCAACACATAACACATTTGTTAAGCGGTGGAAAGGAAATTTTCTGGAGGAAGAGATAACTCGACACTTCGAGGAATTCTAAAAAACTATATAAAAAAGATAACATAAAAATAGAGGATGTGATATCGTATATATCAAAACAAAAGTTGGAGAAAATAAGTGAGGACCAAAGAAGTATATTGAACAAACCAGTAGACCTGGAAGAAGTCAAAGATGCTATTAAAAGACTCCCACTCAATAAAGCCCCCGGCCCGGACGGCTTGACAGCAGTTTATTATAAGACCCTAACAAACGAATTAGCCCCTCACCTTAAGGAACTAATAAATAACATACTAGCGGGTGGTTTAATACCGGAATCGTGGCGTGAGGCCAGCATAATATTGATCCATAAAGGGAAGACAGACGTAAGCCAGATGGGAAATTACAGGCCAATATCGTTGCTGAACAACGATTATAAAATCTTCACATCAATTTTGGCCAAAAGGTTATCAATCTTTATGAGTGAAACAATCCAGGAGGATCAGACGGGATTCCTCCCAAATAGACTGATGCGTGATAATATCAGAACGATTCTGAACGCAATCGAGTACTACGATATCAACAGACAAAAGGAGGTGGGGGTTCCTGTTTTTAGATGCCGAAAAGGCATTTGATAATGCGAACTGGGAATTCTTGCTGGAAACAATAAAAGAGAGAGATATGGGTTTCCAATTTACCAACGCTGTAAAAGCAATATATTCCAAACAGTATGCTAGGATTATAGTCAATGGGAACACATCAGACAAGATCCAAATTCAAAAGGGAACCAGGCAGGGGTGTCCTATTTCCCCCCTGCTATTCATTTTGACACTAGAGCTGCTATTACAGGCCATAAGATCTGATAATGTACTAAGAGGGCTGAAGGTTCAGGGCGAAGAATACAAACTTAAAGCTTTTGCCGATGACGTGGTGTTCATCGTAGAAGATCCAGTAGAAAATATCCAGCATTGGACTTCAAAAATTCAAGAGTTTGGAGAGGTGGCTGGTTTTAAAATTAACTATGAGAAAACAAAATTATTGACAAAAAATTTAAAGAAGGAGGCAAGAGATAAATTACAAGAACAATCGAATATTCAAGTTACAAACAAAGTACGCTATCTCGGTATTAACATCACCTCACAAAATAATCAACTAGCGAAGAATAATTATGAACCAACATGGAATGAAATAAAGAAGAAGCTGGCAAGCTGGAAAAACCTGAACCTAAGCCTCCAGGCGAAAATCGCGGCAGTGAAAATGGATGTGTTACCGAAAATGACATTTTTATTCCAATCGATACCGATACTTAGAACTAATTATTACTTTGAGATTTGGAGAAAAGACATACTTAAATTTATATGGGACGGAAAAAGCTAGGATAAAGTACAAAAACCTAACAGACAAGAAGGAGCGAGGTGGCCTGTTCCTCCCCAATCTACAACTTTACTATCATGCGGCAACACTTTCATGGGTAAAGGACTGGGCAACGCTAACCAAAAGAAGGCTGTTGACTTTGGAAGGGTTTGATGTTAGGAGGGGCTGGCACGCATACATTTGGTATGGCAAAGATAAGGTTGAAAAACAATTTACTAATCATTACATAAGAGCTGCCCTACTAAAGGTATGGAACAGATACAAAGATCACTTCTATACAGCGACCCCTATGGATTTCCTCGCTAGGAAGCGCAGCACAAAGAGAGCTGTCCTCAACGAAATGGTGCACATACAAAGATTTAATTGTAAAGAGGGAAAAGAATGGAGACTGAAAACCTTGGAAAAGTTAAGAGAAGAAGGCATAGACCTTTCATGGTTTAACTATCTTCAAATCAAAGATTATTTTAGTGGAGACAAAAAAAATAATTTTTGTTATAGACAGACTACCTTGGAAGTGGTTATGCTAAAAGATAAGAAACAGATTCGAATATTGTATAATCAACTATTAGAATGGGACAATCGAAACGGAAACTATAAAAGAAAACATGATCAAGTGGGCGCAGGACTTCGGCACTCCATCTTGTTGAACGAATGGGAATCAATCTGGAGAAAAATTTGAAATATGCGGGCGCAACGCCGATTTCAGAAAACTGGACCAAATTGGCACACAGCCAAGCAATCTTGGGGACCGAATTAGAATTTAAGCCGGAATATTATTTACTAAATTTGACGAATGACAAATTAAATATTAACAATGATAAGATTTTTTACTATATGGCTGCGGCAGCAAGGGTTGTGCTGGCCAGGAAATGGAAGCAGGAAAATGCCCCTGAACCAATCGAATGGGCGGAAAAATTAGTGGAATTTATGAATATGGAACAACTGAACTGTTTAGTTAATAATCAAGGTCCTAGGAACAAGATCAAGTGGCAGTCCGTCATAGCCTACCTATCCAAAGCAAGGATTTAGGGAGGAATGGAACAGATAAAAAAAAAAAAGACTGTTGGTGATCTAAGTGTAAAATTGTAATTACAAGCGTCAAGCGAGGACTAATCCCCAGTCGTCCGGACGGGAGGACAAGAACTTTTTTCTTCTTTTTTCTATTCTCTTTTCTCTTTTTTCCTCTCCTTTTTTCCTTCCCCACTTTCTCTCTATTTCCCGCTACTCACTAATCTATTTCCATTTTTCTTCTTTCTCCTTTTTTTTTTCATTTCTTTCTTTCTTTCTTCTCTTCTCTCTTTCTTGTACTACAAATTGTAAAAACCTCAATAAAAAATAAAAATATTTTTTAAAAAAAGGCTAGAAAGCCCATCCTGCCCATTGACGCTCTTTGTCAGACCCTTCGGTTGTAACCTGTCTGGCATGGGAGGCCCTACCGGCGGCTATTTTGCCACAGCCAACATAGCTCACAACTTCATTAGGGTACACAAGCCTCTCCCCCACGACAAGCGGGCAAAAATGGAGAGGAATAATAATAGTAATAATAATAATAGCAGCAAAAACTCCAGGAAGTAGAGAAACCGAAGGAAAAAGGATCTGGGTGGCAAAGAAGGTGAGGAAAAAAGATTTTTGGGGCAAAGGGCCAAGGGAAAAAGGCTTTTGGTGGCAAGGGAGGTGGGGGAAAGGAGAGGAGCAGGAAAGAAAAGCGAAAGCTTGGAGTAGGAGGAGGAGAATGGGGGAAAGGAGAGAACCATAGAGTCCCTAAGGATGCTTCATGGAGAGCGTGCTTATCCCTATATTGAAGTCACTCCACTAGGTGCCAATTAGTTTGCGAGCAAAGCACAAAAGTACTTTTACAGCTCCAACCAGCTCCCATAATTCCATAAAATTGCCATGCGTTAAAGTAGTGTCAGTCTTAGGGTTGCCACTTTTTGATATAAGAAATAAGGGACATTTACCTAAAAATATGGGATTTTTCACAAAAATAAGGGAGACTTCATAAAACATAACTGAGGTTATGTTTCACCTTCTTTTTTCCTGCGCTCCCAGGGAAACCTCCTACTGCTGCCTCCGCGAACCCGGCACCTCATCCCCTCCCATGTGTCCACCTCCTCCTCCTTCGCCGTCGCGGTGGCCGTTACACAAGGCCCAGAATCCCCAGCAGGCTCGAGATGCAAGCGGCCGTGTGCGCGAACCTCACTCTGACACCCTCTCTCCGCGAGCGCCTCCTGCCACCGCCCCACCCCTTCCGCCCTCCCTTCCTTCCAGGAAGGCCCGCCTCTTCCAGTCCATCACTCCTGGCGTGCACAACCAAATCACCCCTCCCCCTTCTGCTCCCCTTCTGCGCTCGCCTCTCTTTATGCTCAAGAGGGAGGGCTAGACTGGCCAGGGAAGGCGCCAAAATGGCGGCGCTGTCGACTTGGGTGAGTAAGTCGGACCAGGCCCGGTGTTTGTGTGGGGAGAGCGGCAGCTACCAGGCATTCACGTAGAGCAGTGTTTCCCAACCAGTGTGCGGGGGCACACTAGTGTGCCGTGAGCGATCATCAGGTGTGCCGTGGGAAATTGGAACCTCCTGGGGGGGGGGGGAGTCTAGTGTGTTGAAGTATAAAAACCCTAAGAAACCTACCTCGATACAGTCACAAAATTACAAACACCCCCCTCCCCACCCATTGTCTAGTGGTCTCTCCCTCTCCATGCATTGGGAAGGCCCGCCTCCCTTTTCCCAAGTAGAGACCTCCTCTTGCCTCCTGGGGGTTCTGTGTGGGAAGTTTGGACCAGTTCTATCACTGGTGGGGTTCAGAATGCTCTTTGATTGTAGGGGAACTAAAACTCCCAAATGTCAAGGTCTATTTCCCCTGAACTCCATCTGCATTCATATTTGGGCATATTGAGTATTCATGCCAAGTTTGGTCCTGATCCAACATTGTTTGAATCCACAGTGCTCTCTGGATATAGCTGAACTACAACTCCAAAACTCAAGGTCAATGCCCACCAAACTCTTATAGCATTTTCTCTTGGTTATGGGAGTTCTGTGTGGGAAGTTTGTGTCTTTCTGCCATTCCTGCCAGGATATCTATGTTGAGTTCATCGAAACAGGCCCAGATTTCACACTGAATGTATAAATACATTTTAAAAACATATTAACTATATGTATTATTGTGTTAGAGTGTCATTTTGTGTCATTTTGGTTGGTGGTGTGCTCCAGGATTTTGCAAATGTAAAAAGTGTGCCGTGGCTCAAAAAAGGTTGGGAAACACTGACGTAGAGCTCTCCTTTCCTCCCTCCCTCACTGCTGGCCCAGCCTCGCCTCACCTCCTGCTGCCACCTGTCCTGTCCTGTCAATATGGGACAGGAGCTGAAAATACGGGATGTCCCGTATAATACAGGACAGATGGGAACTCTAGTCAGACTGTATTAACTCAACAATGTAGATTCAGTGTGTGAGGATTTTTTTCAGAGTCCCCTCCCTGTTCACTTGGACTAACTTCCACTATTTTCTCCTGCTTTTCCAGAATTATGCCCAGCTGGTCCTAAAACTGCGCGAGGACTGTAAGTACCTCTCCTTTCTTCCAAACATGTTTGGCCACTTTGAATCACTTAGACATCTGGAAAGGGGGCCCCTCTAACCCTGACTGCAAAAGCAGTTTCTCCACGCAGATGATTAGATAGGAAATCCTGGTGCCAGTTTGAGGCCGGGATGGTGATGACACAAACCACAGAGCATTGATGTGTGTTCAGGGCTTTCTTTCACTTCTTTTGTGGGAGTCTGTTGTCTTACGTTTGGAGTTTGAAGCCAGCACTGAACTGCATTAAAGTAGCTGTATAAATGGGGTCATTATTCATTGAACTGTACCAACACCAGCTTCCAAATATAAACCTAGTATCTATGGATTCTGAGAATTTTCTCCCCACAAAAGTAACTTTTCCAAAATCTGGACATAGAATGCTTTACAGCAGTGTTTCCCAACCAGTGTGCCATGAGCTATCATCAGGTGTGCTGTGGGAAATTGGCACTCCCCCCCTCCTAGCAGCCCCCTCACAAGTTTCCAAGAAACAAATTGAGCCTCTTCGTTTGGATTTTTTTTTACTATTTTACTGGATTTTTCGAGAGTTGCCTCCCCCCCTCCCCCAAGAAACTGTTTATAACAGCTTCATGACAGCCATAGTTAACTGGAAGCAAGTTTCACTCAGTGTGAAACTTCACAAAAGGTCTGGAGAACAAGCTCTATGAGGAGCGGCTTGAAGAGCTGGGCATGTTTAGCCTAAAGAAGTGAAGGCTGAGAGAAGACATGATAGCCATGTATACATATGTGAGAGGAAGTCATATATATATATGTTGTGTTCATCGAAACATGCCCAGGTTTCACACTGAGTGTATAAATAGATTTAAAAACATATTAACTATATGTATTACTGTGTTAGAGTGTCATTTTGTGTCATTTTGGTTGGTGGTGTGCCCCAGGATTTTGTAAATGTAAAAAATGTGCCGCGGCTCAAAAAAGGTTGAAAAACACTGCTTAACAGAAAGGGTAGTTGGGGGCAAAGTTCAGACCTGGAGACAGTTCTAGGCCTTCATGGCCGTTTGATGCTCTTCTTAACTACTGCAGATTCCCTACTCAACCCATTTTCTTGATCTATGTGTGAAAATGGAAAGTAGTTTATTAGGGAAGAGTGGAAGGAGAACAGCTAGAATCCTGTGTTGTCAAAGGCTTTCAAGGCCGGAATCACTGGGTTGCTGTATGGCTATGCTTCAGAAGCATTCTCTCCTGACATTTTGCCCACATCTTTACATACCAACACCTCACATATGGAAACTGGGACATAAGAATTTGTCCATGACATTAGAAACCCCATATTTGTGGGGTTGACTCCTGCAGAGTTGATTAAAGCTTTCTCTCTAAAAATCTCCAAGTCACATCAGAAAGAATGACCATTGGCCATTTAGACATCATATGTCGTAAGGAAGCATTATTTATTTATTTATTATTTATTTCCGGATTTTACCCCGCTCTTCCCAACCCCCGAGGGGGGACTCAGAGCGGCTTACAGTAAGGCGCAATTCGATGCCCACACAGTAACAATATAAAACTCCAGAACCCTTCAACAATTAAAATACATTAAAATACATTAAAATCCAATTACCTAAACATCATGCACATTCATTCCAGATTAAAACATTGTTCTGTCCATAAAATCATTGGCCCTATTCATCCTCTTTCCATTAAAATCCCATCTAAAGTGCTGCCTTGTGATGGTGTGCAAACGCCTGGTCCCACAGCCAGGATTTTACTTTTTTCCTGAATGCCAGGAGGGATGAGGTGGATTGTACATCGATAGGGAGTGCATTCCACAGGCGGGGAGCCACCACCGAGAAGGCCCTATCCCTCGTCCCCACCAGCCACATTTGAGAAGTAGGCGGGAGCAAGAGCAGGGCCTCCCTGGATGATCTTAGATTATGAGGTGGGATGTAGCGGCTGATGCGTTCGGACAAGTAAGCTGGGCCAGTACCATATAGAGCTTTAAAGGTCAAAACCAGCACTTTGAATTGAGCTCGGAATTGGACAGGCAGCCAGTGGAGCTGACACAACAGGGGTGTGGTATGCTCCCTGTATGTAGCTCCCGTTAGTTATCTGGCTGCCGCCCGCTGGACTAATTGCAATTTCCGAACGGTCTTCAAAGGCAGCCCCACGTAGAGTGCGTTGCAGTAATCTATTCGGGATGTGACCAGAGCGTGGACGACCGTAGCCAGATCAGACTTCCCAAGGTACGGGTGCAGCTGGCGCACAAGTCTTAACTGTGCAAAAGCTCCCCTGGCCACCGCCGAGACCTGGGGTTCCAGGCTCAGCGATGAATCCAGGATCACTCCCAAGCTGCGCACCTGTGTCTTCAGGGGGAGTGTAACCCCATCCAACACAGGCTGTAACCCTATGCCCTGTTCGGCCTTACGACTGACCAGGAGGACCTCTGTCTTGTCTGGATTTAGCTTCAATTTGCTAGCCTTCATCCAGTCCGACACAGCGGCCAAGCACCTGGATTACATTATCCTGCATCAATTTAAACATCTTTCTCCTGATGTGGGCAAGATTATTCACAGTTCAGCACTCTCCAAAAATTTACATGTGTATTTGGTGCTGTTTCCTTCACAAACGTTTTTCTCCTGTATAGAAAATGCTGTTTTCAGCGCAAAAACCCCACACGTCAATTTAGTGCAGAATCAGTCCTGAACTGTGAAGATTCATTTTCTTCATCAGAGTTTCCTAACACTCAACAAAAATATCATTTTCTGAACATTTGAATGTGTTCTTTCCACTGCTGTTGTCAACAGTGTGCATCGTAATGACAGAGCTTGTGTACGACTAAAAGCTTTTGTGACACTACAGGAATGTAGGGGTTCAAATAGTGGTACAAAGTCAAGCACTAAAAGGGAAGTCCTGCTTGTGTTGTTATATTATTTGTTGCTGTCATCTTTTTTTTCCTACAAAGACGTTTTTTGAGAGTGGTGCTCCATCATCACTGGACTTTACTTGGATTTTGATGCTATTTGGATTTTCCTCTGGACTTCATGACTCATTGTCTGCTTCCTTTGTTTGAAAGGTTTATTCATTGAACATGTATCCCTGAAGCCTGTATATATTGGGATCTATCAGTTTTACAACTGTTATGTTTGAGGGCAGTTGCTCCTTTTCACTTTGCTTTAAGTCACTGTACTGAACTGTATACTAGAAATTATATACTATATGCTCTTTGGATATTATACTTTATCCTTACATAGATAGTAGGACTGGTTGATCAAGAAAAAAATGGTTCAAAACTCATTTTGGATGTAAAGGGTGCTGGCACTTCAAATATGATTGATTTTCGAAAAATTTTGGGGAAAATTCAAAATTAATTTGTTACAATTCCAAAATTTCAGAATGGCTTCGTTAATGGCGGACATGCATGTTTAACCAAGTTTAAACATGACAGCATTGTTGCACCTCAGATCGCGGACAGCCCCCTAGATCACACACACCAGGCAGATGCAATAAATGTACTTTTATTTAGAATAAGAAATAGTCCAAGATAGAAGATGTAAGGCAAAACAAGTAAATCCAAAGATAGTCCAAGAAAGTTCTGTAGCTGGCAAGTCCGACTGACTTAAACCCCAAGGAACAAAGATAGGTGGACAAGGCAAACCGCTCCTGCGGTCAGCCGTAAACTTAGAGCCTTGAGCATGTGTCCTTCCAAGCTAAATGTAGCTTCAGGTCTGACTAGAACAGTCCTAGCACAAACTAATAAAGAGAATTATTTTCTATGTGACCAACGCACCCCCTTTCTCAAATTCCAATCTTTCCGGGAGGATCTGATGCTAGCCCTCCTGTCAAATTCCTGCTCATTAGCGCCCCCAGGTGCAGTGCTATCATGCTGGGAAACTCGATCCTCCCTATCCTCAGAATGCTCGTCTGACAAGGGAGTGAAGAAGTTCTCGTGGGAATCAAAGTCGCTGGGCCTTTCACTGTCTAATTCAGAACTGGCATCCATGAAGTCATCAATATCTTCATCTTCAGGCCCATACCCATGTAACCATCCATCATCCCAGGCTAATTCTTCATCTGCAGACCCATACCCATCTGGCCACCCCTCATCTTCGATCTGACCCTGATCAGCTTGAACCTCCGGTGTCTGTCTATGGCCACTAGGCTGGAACACCACAAGCATCCGGGTTTGGAAGCCCATGCCTTCCCTCCCCATCTGAACTGCCCCATTCAGATGGGGAGGAAAGGCATGGACTTCCAAACAGGGTTGTTCAGATGGAGAGGGAAGGCATGGGCTTCCAAACCCAATTTGAAAGCCCATGCTTTCCCTCCCCATCTGAACGTAGCTGTTCAGATGGGGAAGGAAAGCCTGGGCTTCCAAATACAGTTTGAAAGCCCAGGCCTTCCCTCCGCTTCTGAATGGGGCTGTTCAGAAGCGGAGGGAAGGCATGGGCCTCCAATCCCGGGTTAAAAGCCCAGGCCTTCCCTCTACTTTTGAACGGGGTGGTTCAGAAGCGGAGAGAAAGCATGGGCTTCCAAACCCGGAAAGAAAGGCCAGGGAAGGGAAAATCCTTTCCGAAAATGGCGATTCCTTTCCGAAAATGGCGGCGGTGGCTTCGAATTTGGTAATTACTTTCGGGTTGCTTAAACCACTTCAGAAACGTTTCAAAACTAATTTATAATCGAATTTAATACGAATTTGATCGAGATACAAAACACCTAACCAAGCCTAATACATATATTTTGTTTGTTCTGACATCGAAAAAGTATTCTGGGACAGTATATAGTAGTATACTCATTTCATTCTTTCCCTTTGTTTATAGCATCCATAGTACCGAGGAGGACGCTGGACTGGTACACCCATTCAGTTAAAGGAGCCTTTCTTGGCATGGGATTTGCATACAACAACAACTCTAAGACGCTTGTGGTTAAGATGGCTGGTCTTTACTGTATCTACGTCCAGATTAATCTTACCCATCATCTTGACAAAGGAAATATAATGAATGCAAATGTCACCATCGATCATCAGACAGACAGCAGTTTCGGTTCCTCTCGCATGCTGCTAAACCTGCCCTTACATCGGGTTTACAATTCAAGCAAAACGCTTCATAACTTCAAAGCTGTACTTCATCGACTAGCAGAGAATGACGCTCTCAATGTAATAATACGTGCAGACTCAAAACAAAAAGCGTCTCTTGTGCCACGTGGTAGTTTTTTCGGTCTCTTCCAGGTACATGAAACCTAGGAGCCCCCAAAGTGATTGGAATCAATAACTCTTCCGTTGTTATGATATTTATTAAGGCTGGTTGATCCCAAAAAAAATGGTTCAAAACTCGTTTCAGATGGTACAAAGTCAAGCACTAAAAGGGAAGTCCTGCATGTGTTGTTACGTTATTTGTTTCTGTCATCTTTTTTCCAATGAAGAAGTTTTTTGAGAGTGGCGCTGGCGCTTCGAATGTGATTGCAAAAAAGGACGGGAGCCAAACAAGCAAGGTCAAAACTCAATGTATTATATTTATGTAATAATAATATCAATTTCAATAAACCATATCTTCTGGTATTTTTTCTTCTTAATATTTAAATGAAGTGAAACGGATTGATGGTATACAAAGTAAATATTCCTGTGGTAGTAACTCACGGCGAAGAGTCTCAGAGCTGACGGTATTCCAAAATAAATGATTAAATCCAATCGTAATCCACAGTAAGATCAAAGTTTGTAATCCATAAAGATAACTTGAATTACGAAGCTCTGAACCGGTCGACGGTCAAGGGCCAAGCCGTTTCGCCCTTCCGGGCTTCCTCGGGACCTTTGGACTGATCCATGTGAAGAATAATCCGATTCCACTTGATCCGGGATTCTAGCTGAAAGTAATATATAATGAATATAGTATACATACAAAAAATCCCATTAAAAGAACTACATAGGAAAGCTGAGCACAAAACATCATTAGGATACATACCAATAATATTGTGTAACAATCATGTGTGGACACAGCCACTTGGTCAGTATTCCCGGACAACAAAGCTACAACACAGGTTTCCTTAAGTACAGCTAACCATAATACAGCTGAGAAGCATTTAAATTAGGAGTTCATTGATAGATAATCTATCATTAAGGCCCAGACGAGACTCTGTTTGTAGGTTAATAATCCAGAAATTTTCTCTTTGCAATAGGCGCTTCTTTAAATCTGTATGAGGGAGGGGCTCGATTCTTTCAAGAACACTACATGACACACCTTTATTCCTCTCCTTACCTTTATTCCTCACCTTCCAGTCCTCCTTCTCATATTGTCCTACCAGATTTTCTTGTTAAGACACTGCTAGTGTTTGTTTCAGGATTAGATAATTCTCTTTGTAGACCCTGTCTTTACGTATTATATATCGTGTAAATCTTGCATTATATCACATCTAAATTTTATTTTCATATCATCTGTGGTTTAGATTTTTTGTCTGGTTTTCCTCTTTCCTTTTTGGTTTTTCCTGGTTTGTTTTTCCAGATCCGTAGGGAAGCCATGGGCTTCCAAGTCCATGCCTTCCCTCCGGATCTCAATCCGCACGGCAGGGAAGGCCAGGGAAGGGAAAACCCTTTCCAAAAATGGCGGTGGTGGCTTTGAATTTGGTAATCTACTTCCGGGTTGCTTAAAGCGCTTCATAAACAGTTCAAAAGTAATTTAGAATTGACTTCAATACGAATTTGATGAAGATACGAAAAACCTAACAAGGCCTAATATTTATTTATCATGTCACGAGCGAACCAAACAGTTGTATTGTATTTTTTTAAAACCCACAAAGTTTGCAAACTTGGCATTCTATTAAATGTCCTTTGACCAGTAGCTAGCCACTTGGAGTGCCTCTGTTATGTTGTTATGATGAGACCGGAGATGTTCAAGAACAATGGTGAAACATGGTTCCTCCAGTTGAACCGTCATAACTAAAGACATTTGGAGGATCCTGTGGATAACTGTCTAACCTTATCACTCCATGGCTTTTAAAACACCCAGGGTGCACCGAAAGATACTACACCTTACTGCTACTTTCGGACTCCTGTTCTGCAATAACTCACAGTGTTGCCAAGTTCTGTGTGGCTGCAATTAATATCAGACGGTCGATGACTGACCCCACAAGGCAATTTCCTGCCGGGAATACAGCTAGAGTAATTTGTTATAACTGAAATGCTGTAAATGTTCCCTTCTCATCCCCCTCCAGAGCCTCCCAGTAGCTTGATATCTTCTTTTAGACACATACCTGCTCTTTAAACTGTAATTTAACTTGTTTTAAAATCTATTTTCTTTTTATAATATGTTTTTAATCTTCTTTTATATTTGACCTACTTGGGAACTGCGTTTCCCCTCCCTTGGACATTTGTGCCCCATTCTATCTGCTGGTCATAGATCATAATAAATCATTGATTGATTGATTGTCTTGGCTGAAACTACCCTCAACATCTTCTTCTTATATAGCCTATCACTGTACAGGCAGTCCTCAAGTTACAAACATCTAACTTACAAATGACTCATAGTTAAGAGAAAAATCTACTCCTCGGAAGGGGAATCCACTCCTCGAAGAGTTATTATCATGGTAAAAAGTGTCTCCACTGAACTTTCTCACCAATCCTTGTTTCCAAAAGTCACATTTTCAAAATCTAATTATCACATGGACAGAGAGTGAGGTGAAATATTCTGAATAGGGACACAGACAGCAAAACAAGCAGCACAGGGGTGTTAATCCTTCCCTATGATATCCAAAGCATGTAATATTATATTTATATATATAATATTTCTTCAAGATTGGTTTGACATTGACTTAGGTGGTCAGTGTAGATGTGCCACAGGATTTCCAGGTCACTTCTACACTAACACTTTAATCCAGCTTGAACCTGGTTTGGGAGGAACTGGTTTTGCTGCACGAGTGATCAGATTGCCAATGCCATGAACCAGTTAGAGGCCAGAAAGGTGATATTTGCTAGGGATTCTGGCCTCATGTATTTCCCCCCATTTCTTCCAGAAATGTGCATCAGCATACTGGGGCATATGGGTAAAGAAAAAAAAAGAAAACAGGAGAGGTATGTCTATCTATATATCTGTACTCCTTTCAGGGGATTGTTTAGCTCTTTCCTGTCCAATGACCTTGGGACATTTGGTATTCTTTACTGCTCTTTAGGAGGGGCACCCTGCATTTTGTTGAGCCGATTTCTTCCTGGACCTGGAATACACTGGAAGCTTTCGAGCAGTGGTTCCTAACCTGTGGGCCATGGCCCATGGGTGGGCTGTGAGACCTAAAATCGGGTACGCAAGACATGTGGATAATAATACACACTAACCAATTTTTTTTCTTGGTATCTTGGGTTTTTAGGTCTGTTCCTATGGTTAGGTTTTTAGGCCTGTTTCCTGTTGCGCCAGCTCCATTAGGTTCCGAGCACAATTCAAAGTGCTGGTGTTGACCTACAAAACCCTATACGGTTCCGGCCCAGTTTACCTGTCCGAACATATTCTCCCCTATGAACCGTCAAGAGTGCTAAGATCATCTGGAGAGGCCCTGCTCTCGGTCCCACCACTTTCGCAGGCGCGTCTGGTGGGGACGAGGGACAGGGCCTTTTCTGTGGTGGCCCCCCAGCTGTGGAATTCCCTCCCAAATGAAATTAGATCCGCCCCCTCCCTCCTGACTTTTAGGAAGCGGGGGAAAACGTGGCTGTGCAATGAGGCCTTCGCAGAATGAAGGAGGATATCGCGAAGCGACTAAAGTCGCCAACCACTTGATATGGATTAAGTTGGACTTGATTTTACTTTGGTGAAAGGCTTTTAAAATGTATTTATTGTATTGCATTTTATTGTAAATTTTATTGTGGATGTATGATTTTTTAGATTTTAAATGTTAGCATTGAATACTTGCTGTTTGCTGGTCTGAGTCCCTCTTCAGAGGTGAGAAGCCCGGGGTATAAAAGGTTTAAATAAATAAATAAATATTTGGGGGTGCTGATTCAGAAAATTGCATCAGATAGACCACATCAGCTCTAGATTATAAAATACGTTTTTTTGTGGGCAAGTAGATGGCAACTACTGGATGTCATATGTTCTGTATCAGAAACTAGACCTGATGTGGTCTATCCAATGCAATTTTCTGAATCAGCACCCCAAATAACCAAACCAAATCTAAAGTTGACCAAAAGCTGATTCATATCTCTTTTGGTACTAATGTTGGGGAGTGATCCCTGGTCCAAAAAAAAGGTTATGAACCACTGTTCTAGAGCCTCCAGGGTAACTATGGTCAACTTCCAGTGGATGCTGACAATAAAATCACCCCAAATTTCTAGAGGTCTTTACAATGAACATTTTAATCAAATATATGAATAACCAGATCTACAAAAGTTAAACCTGCAAAGGCAGAGTACCAATAGTATGTATATGTATCTGCATATCTATATAAAGCAGCAATATAATGAGCTATATACGAAATTTGACACATCTGCACCATACCGAAAGTTCTTAGCATTCAATGAGGTGGCAATGCAGGACTTCATTACAGGGACTTTTCTGCCCATTCTGCTCGTTAGTCTTGCAACATTTACGTAGATGCAATCTTAAAGTTCTAATTTTTTTTCAAAAAAATTAAATAGATGTCAATACATTGTAGAAATTACCGGTATACCACAAGAAGTGTATCCTTTTTGGCCCCACCGCAAATATACTACTGAAAATACCATACTAACTTATTCAAGGTGATAAGGGCCTAATGCTTAACCCTGTCAACTGCAGTTCCTCCCTAGCTCCAGCTCTCCCACTCCTTCTGAACCCAACTGGCCTCTTCCTTAGGGTTTCCTCATCCACTGGGTCAAGCCAATACTCATAGGGCTTGCAGTTTCACTTCCTCGATGACAGCAGAGTAGCAGTTCTGAGTGCAGCCAATTGTTCTCCTAACATGCACATAGTCCTCTCACATACTGACTCACACTGTCAACTGAGAAACTATTTGACCAAGGTGCCATGGCTAAACCCAAGGTTTTAGGGCACATGTTGGCTGTAAACTGGGATTGAGCACAACTATCCTGGTGTGTATTTCCTTTGTATGATAAAACTAAAGCAAGTCATAAGAATGATTGTGAGTATGGAGTAGATTTCGGTCCAAGTTGCCTTTATGGTGTTCTCTGCATGAAGGGTTGTTTCGAAAAGACCTATTTATTTATTTATTTATTTATTTATTTATTTATTTATTTATTTCAACCCTGTCCTTCTCAACCCTGGAAAGGGAACTCAGAACAGCTTACATTTGGCACAACTTGATGCCATTAAATATAACAAAGCAAAAAAGAACAATTAAAACAATAAATAGAACATTAATTTAAACAATAAAACAGTATTAACTGCCGTATCACCATTCCAGTCAAATTCCATATCCAAAGTGCTATTTATGCTATTTATGCCTGCTATCAGGAAGCCTGATCCCAGAACCACTACTTCAATTTCTTCCTGAAAGGCAGGAAGGGATGAAGCCGATCTTACCTTGTTGGGAAGCGAGTTCCACAGGCGGGGGGCTACAGCCGAGAAGGCAATGTCTCTCGTCCCCGCCAGACATATTTGCGATGCTGGCGGGAGCAAGAGCAGGGTCTCCCCAGTTTATCTTAAACTGCAAGGCAGGATGCAGAGGGAGATGCATTCAGACAAGTAAGCTGGGCCAGAACCGTATAGAGCAGTGTTTCCCAACCTTTTTTGAGTCGTGGCACACTTTTAACATTAAAAAAATCCGGGGGCACACCACCAACCAAAATGACACAAAATGACACTCTATCACAGTAAAGAACGGCTGGGGGATAGTGGCCTGCTGGTAGCAGCTGCTGGGAGTGCGAAGCCGAGGGGCGGAGCAAGGTTGTGCCATGCCCCGCCCCTCTCCCCCGGCTTCAGCTCTCCCACAGCTTCTCCAGCCTTGAGGGGGGCAGTGCCAAGCCAGCGGTGCCAGAGCCAGCACAATGCTGGATTGGCACTGTCCCCTCAAGGCTGGAGCAGCTGCTGGAAGTGCCAAAGCCGGGGGAGGGGGCAGAGCCAGGCCGCGCCATGCCCTGCCCCTCCCCCTCCCCCCCAGCTTCAGCTCTCCTACAGGCCGCACCATGCCCTGCCCCCTCCCCCCAGCTTCAGCTCTCCTACAGAGGAAGAGCATGAGCAGTGGACAGGCTTCAGTGGGCAGGGCTCCTCCTCCACGCAGTTTCAGCGAGCGAGGGGCAAGAGTCATGGTGGGAGTCATGGCGGATTGGAGGCTGGCTGGGGAAACGGCCGAAGGAGGCGGCACCCCGGTCCCATCTTCTTTTTCTTCGCCACTGCCCGGCCCTTCCTCCTTCTCCCCCAAGCAGCAGGAGTTTGGCAGGGGGGGGAGGAAGGGGGCAGAGAGCGTTTCTCGTGGCACAGCAGGAGGTCCGTCACGGCACACTAGTGTGCCACGGCACACTGGTTGAGAAAGACTGGTATAGAGCAACCTTTTTAATGCTGCGCCCCCTTAATACAGTTCCTTGGGTTGCGGTGACCCCCAAAAACACAGAAAGGTCTGAGAACAAACTGAGTGGGAAATATGTATGTATTCACCACTATGCAAGAATTAAATAGTTATTATCAAAAAGATATCAATATCTGAATAGAAAACATATCAAATATTATAACAGTTATATTCTCATATGTATTTCAACATTCAAATAGAAAACACAAAAGTCAATCATTACAGGAAGGTATTTTCCCACTACACATTAATATAATGTAAGAAGAAACACAACTGGTAACAAACTTGCCCAGTGTTTCACATGCGTAGTCCCATCTAGTTCTGAGTAGAGTACGAGTAGAAACCTGCGATTGTAGAAGGGGATCCGAGCCACTCGGATAGGAATCAACTGTTCCCAAAAGATTTGTAATCCTGGGGTGATTCGTCTGGTATAGACCGCGACGGTACAAAGTAGACGGCCACGACCGTTTCGCCGTTAGTCCGGCTTTTTCCAAAGCGGTAAACCCGTGGTTGCCCGGATTCACATGGAGTTGTGGTTCGAGAGAGATATCAACACGTATTTCACAAGTAAGGGGTCACCTTCACGGTCTATACCTGATGAATTGCTATACAATATTAAAAACATCTTATAACAACATATTAAAATACATAAAAAGTCGAATACACACTATAATTAAATGGGCTCAAAATATAAATATGTAAATCCAACCAAAACAATCAAAGATGTGGACAAGGGGTTTGAACTGTACTTTGAATAGTAATCTGAAAGATTTTTTACAAGATGATGTACAACTCATATTTGATACTGGAGAGGCTTTCTAAGATGTGTAAGGCCGGCGCTTTTGAGCCGCCCCGAGCCTCCCGGGAGTGGCGGCATAGAAGCCCAACAATAAATAAATAAATAAATAAATAAATAAATAAAGGTCAGCTGTAATGAATGTTGGAAATGTGAGACAAGTCTAGAAATATTGGACTCAAAAACATTTGATGCTGGAAGATATTGCAAAGTAAATTTAAGATGCAATCAGAGCTTTCTTTGTTAGGGATGCTGGATGGTTATCTAGATCAGTGTTTTTCAACCTTTCTTGAGCTGCGGCACATTTTTTACATTTACAAAATCCTGGGGCACACCACCAACCAAAATGACACAAAATGACACAAAATGACACTCTAACACAGTAATACATATAGTTAATATGTTTTTAAATGTATTGATACACTCAGTGTGAAACTTGGGCCTGTTTCGATGAACACAACATAGATATCCTGGCAGGAATGGCAGAAAGACACAAACTTCCCACACAGAACTCCCATAACCAAGAGAAAGTACTATAAGAGTTTGGTGGGCATTGACCTTGGGTTTTGGAGTTGTAGTTCACCTATATCCAGAGAGCACTGTGGACTGAAACAATATTGGATCAGGACCAAACTTGGCATGAATACACAATATGCCCAAATGTGAACACAGATGGAGTTTGGGAAAAACAGACCTTGACATTTGGGAGTTACAGTTTCTGGGATTTATAGTTAACTCACAATCAAAGAGCATCCTGAACTCTTGCAACAATGGAATTGAACCAAACTTGGCATATTGAACTCTCATTACCAACAGAAAGTACTGAAAGGGTTTGCTTGGGAATTGACCTTGAGTTTGGAAGTTGTAGTTCACCTACACCCAGAGAGCAGCACTGTGGATCAAACAATGTTATGTTATGTTGTTGTTTGTTTTCTATCCAGAATCACAATGTTGGAAGGAGGCTCGCCACTTTAAGGTCCCTAAAACAGGCATGGAAAAACTTCGGCCCTCTGGGTGCTTTGGGCTTCAACTCCCACCATTCCTAACAGCCTGAGGCATTTTCCTGCTTAAATGGCTGAGGTGAGAAAAGGAAAAGAGCCTGAGGCTGCTAGGAATGGTGGGAGTTGGAGTCCAAAACACCTGGAAGGTCCAAGTTTGTCTATGCCAGCTTTCGACAGAGACCTCTTCCTCCCCCTTCGCGCCCTTTCTTCCCCCTCCTGCTGAACACTTACTTTTTCTTCTACACTGCTGCTTCTGCCGCCATTTTGATCTGAGGGGGCAGCGTGAGCGTGTTCAGGAGGGGAGGGGGGAGGGAGGAAAATGTGACCCGTGCGGACGCTACTGCGCAGACTTGCCCCAGAGCAAAGCGAGGCAAAGCGAGCAGAGCGAGGCTGGGAAGGAGGGAGCCCGAGTGGAGAAGAAAAAGTGTTCGGCAGGAGGGGGAAGAAAGGGTATTGGAGGTTCCAATTTCCCACGGCACACCTGATGATTGCCCACGGCACACTGGTTGGGAAACACTGGACTATGCTACTAACTTTAAGAAATATTGAGACCTATTAATCTCTTTTTCACAACAATGATGGGAAGATATATCAACTGCATGATTCATGAATTAGTCATATGTTGGCTAAAGTAGAAAAATAATTGCATTATTATTTAAACTGAATAGACAAATAAGGTATCATAACCATTAGATTGAGAGTGGGAAGTTTGTAATTTCATTTGTTTACTTGTACCTTAGTCGTAGTGCACAGCATGTAGTTGTGTACAGGTTTTGGTAGCTTTATACATCTAAAATGTCTATGTTTTTTGTTTTATGTTAGTTTGAACAAATCTTGTTTTAAAAAGCAACTATGCCGCCTTATGTAGATATGATGAGGAACTAGGGGGAACCCCAAGGCTAGGGAGCCGAGAAAGAGAGTGGAATTGCTTAACCAATCCTTCCATTTCAGATATTTCTGTTTGCATCACTGCTACATCTCTATTGAGAAACATCAGCAAGAGAAACACATTCAGACTAAGAAAACCACATCCCCTTTGAGGAGCATTTTGAGAAAAACAGCTTGTCTATCATTCAGCATTTTCCCCTTGCTCGAAAACCTGAGATGTTTTCCTCTACGTTGCTGCATAAAGCTCTGAGCTGGAACACATTCGCTCCGCCTGTTCATCTGGTCCTTTCACCACAACACCCATTTATCTATTTGGAAAGTAAAAATGTTTTGTTTTCCCTTCGATTTCCAACCAAAGTGGAAGTTTCTGTTTAGGTAGGAGAGCTGAAATGAAAATTCGAAGTTGAAATGTGAGTTAGGTAAAGGTAAAGGTTTTCCCCTGACATTAAGTCCAATCGTGTCTGACTCTGGGGAGTGGTGCTCATCTCCATTTCTAAGCCGAAGAGCCGGCGTTGTCTGTAGACACCTCCAAGGTCATGTGGCCAGCATGACTGCATGGAGCGCCATTACCTTCCCGCCAGAACGGTACCTATTGATCTACTCACATTTGCATGTTTTCGAACTGCTAGGTTGGCAGAAGCTAGGGCTGACAGCGGAAGCTCATGCCGCTCCCTGGATTTGAACCTGTGACCTTTTTTCGCACTCCCTGGGCCCAAAATTTCGTTAGATTATTAAATATTTCGGATGCCCACCCAACAGGAAAATTTCCCCCTCCAAAATAGCTTTGCAGACATAACTCACAGTCAAATCGGGGCCTTTCCATGCTTGAAGCCTAATTAGAGTGAAAGGCCTCCTCCAGGAAGTGAAAAAGCTCAGCAGCTCAGCAGTTTAACCCACTGCGCCACCAGGGGCTCTTGGTGGGTTTGCATCTTCTTTTTTTAGGGTATTTTTTTACACATAAAATAAAACATGCAACCGGGGGATAGGAGGGGGGAGGGTAGAAAGGGTAAGGGGAGTGAGGGGTGTACACGAGGGAAGTGGGGAATTGACATTGAGACTGTTACTCCCGTCCAGTCCACAGGGTCAAAGGGCAGTCCTTGCATGTTTAGTGCCCTACCACGGGCCTTAAATCAGTTCCACGTCACCGTCCTGTTCAGCTCCTTAGGTTCTTGCCCAATTACTACTTCCTTAATCTCTGGGGTTCACATCCTTCAGATATTGTCTTTTTCCCAAGCGGTCCTATTCTTGTAACTTTGGTCTGTAATCATACTCTTTAAGCTGTCCAGGTCCATTAGCTCCCTTACTCTAAGGAGCCAGCAGCTCACCGACAGAGCATCTCGGTTTTTCCAGTTTTTTGCAATCTCTAATCTAGCTGCTGCCGATAAAAAGAAAAAAATCTTATCATCATTCTGCTCCCAATCACTGTCCGTGATATTAAGTAAATAATAATCAGGTCTCATTGCCAGCTTTCTATCGAGAATGTTTTCCACATGGGTGTGTATTTTCCTCCAAAACTTCTTGAGAAACCTGCAAGTCCACCAGCAATGCATAAAGCTGCCCCTCCGTTCACTGCACTTCCAACATCTATCATTCATTGTGGAGTAACACCTTGCCAAGCTCACCGGAGTGTGGTACCAATGAAAAAACATTTTGTACCAATTCTCTGTGATGTTGGTGATCCCAGAGTATTTTATTTTCACTTTCCAAATTGTTTCCCATTCTTTTATTAGGATGGAATGGCCCAGCTCCTGGGCCCATTTTATCATTGTTGCTTTCACCAGCTCGGTTTCTGTGTCCCATTCAAGGAGTTTTTTATATAATAGATTTATTGTCTTTTTCTCCGACTTCATTATTCTCTCCCACAATGTATCCTGGATGTTAAAGCTCCTACATGCATCCTGTTTGTACAGTTCCTTAATATGTGCATATTGGAACCAAGTCAGGTCTATACCTTGTTCCCGGAGTAACTCTAATGGTTTGAGTGACCACTGGGTTCCAATTTTGAAAATTAACTGGCTGTATGTATACCAGTCTTTCTCAACCAGTGTGCCGTGGCACACTAGTGTGCCGTGATGGACCTCCTGCTGTGCCGCGAGAAAAGCTCTCTGCCCCCCTTCCTCCCCCCCTCCTGCCGAACTCCTGCTGCTTGGGGGAGGAGGAGGAAGGGCCAGGCAGTGGCGAAGAAAAAGAAGAAGGGGCCGGGGCGCTGCCTCCTTCGGCCATTTCCCCAGCCAGCCTCCAATCCGCCATGTCTCCCACCATGACTCTCGCCCCTCGCTCGCTGAAGCCGCGTGGAGGAGGAGCCCCGCCCACTGAAGCCCGTCCACCGCTCATGCTCCTCCTCTGTAGGAGAGCTGAAGCTGGGGGAGGGGGAGGGGCATGGCGCGGCCTGGCTCTGCCCCCTCCCCCAGCTTTGGCACTCCCAGCAGCTGCTCCAGCCTTGAGGGGACAGTGCCAAGCCAGCATTGTGCTGGCTCTGGCACCGCTGGCTTGGCACTGCCCCCTCAAGGCTGGAGCAGCTGCTAGGAGAGGTGAAGCTGGGGGTAGGGGGCGGGGCATGGCACAGCCTGGCTCTGCCCCCTCCCCAGTTTTGGCACTCCCAGCAGCTGCTCCCAGCAGGCCACCATCCCCCAGCCGTTCTTTACTGTGTTAGAGTGTCATTTTGGTTGGTGGTGTACCCCCGGATTTTTTTAATGTTAAAAGTGTGCCGCGGCTCAAAAAAGGTTGAGAAACACTGATGTATACCACCTGCGAGCAGGGACTTCTCTCAGGTGTTGTGCTTCCAGCGGCGAGATCCACTGAGGGGTGGACTGGTATAGCCGACTCCTATATTTACACCAAATTTTTAATAGGGCCGCCCTAACAAAGTGGTTTGAGAAGTTTTTCTCAATAAGGGCCTTATCATGCCAGAGGTAGGCATGCCACCCCCAGCGCAGATCAAACCCTTCCACCGTTAATATGCTGTTGTTTTTGAGTGTGGCCCAATCCTTGACCCAACTCAGGGCTGCTGCCTCATAATATAATTGAAGATTGGGAAGCGAGAGGCCGCCTCTTTCTATCCGGTCACATAAGATTTTATGATTTATCCTCGCTTTCCCCCCGCTCCACACGAATTTAAGAATATCCAATCTCCATACCTTGAAACAATAATTTGATCTAATCACTGGCATATTCTGGAAAAGAAACATAAGTTTGGGGAGTACGCTCATCTTGATAACCGCAATCCGTCCAAGTAGATTGAGATTAAGAGACCTCCACTTTTCGAGCTTGCTTTTAATAATTAGACACGTTGAGTTGTAGTCAGGCATGTAGCCAGGGGGCGGGGGCTAAGGGGGCTTCAGCCCCCCCCCCTGAAATTTTCAGGGTGGTCCGTGAGAAGGCCTTACTGGTACATTATTTAAGCTGTTATGTTTATTCATATCATGATCTGATCATCATGCTCATTATATCCCACATTAATGGGGTTATTGGGATAACAATACAAAAGGTTTGCTAGGGTAGACCCTCTTCCACCCAGTCTCAGCCCCCGAACCAAACTAAGCCCCCCCCCCGAATCAAAATCCTGGCTACGGCCCTGGTTGTAGTTATTTTTTAACAGCGGATTGTTTTTTGCTGTTAAATAGATCCCCAAGTATTTTATTTTCCTGGTAATCTCAAATGAGGAGATTTCCTGCAGAAGAGTTCTTCATTCCTTGTTAATATTTTTTGTCAGGAATTTGGTCTTATTCTTGTTGAGCTTGAATGCCGCCACCACTCCGAATTCTGCTATCGTTTTGGACCATTTCCCGATGCTCTCCAGGGGATTTTCTATAATGCATGCAATATCATCCGCATATGCTTTTACCTTCAGGTGTACTCTCCTTATGCGCAGGCCTGTTAGAAGCTTATCCCTTCTGATTGACTCTAGGAGTGGTTCCAGTAACATTATAAATAATAAGGGGGAGAGCGGGCACCCCTGTCTAGTCCCTTTTTGTATCACCAATGTTCCAGCGAGATCTCCATTGATTAGTAAGTTTGCTTTTTGGTTTGAATAAATGGCACGGATTGCGTTCTCGAAGGCGAAACCCATATCCTTCTCCCTCATCAGATGGCTCAAAAAGTCCCAATTTGCGTTATCAAACGCCTTCTCGGCATCCACAAACAGCAGACCGACTTCTTTTTGCGGGTTTTTCCCCCGTAGTATTCAATGACGTTTAACATTGCTCTTATGTTGTCCTTTAAATACCTGTTAGGTAGAAAACCTGCTTGGTCGGTATAAATTATATCCTGGAGAAGTACCTTAAGTCTGTTTGCAATTACCGAGGCGTAGATCTTATAGTCTATATTCAGGAGGGAGATGGGACGGTAATTTTTCACCGACCGGGGATCCGTACCTTCTTTATGGATAACTATAATATTCGCCGACTTCCATGACCCTGGGATGATCGCGTTCTTTAGTGCATTGTTCATTAGGGATTTTAGGTAAGGGGTCACCTCCTCCTGAAAAAGTTTATAATATAAGGCTGACAGGCCATTTGGACCGGGCGCCTTGTTGCTGGGGAGTCTCTTTATTGCTGTTTTTATTTCCTTCTCCGTTATCGTACGGTTCAGTTCTACCCGCTGTTTTTCACTTATTCTTTCCATTCTTTGCCTCGACAGGTAGGCAGACACCTCCTTCAGCTCGATATTCTCTTTTCTGTAGAGTTCTGTGTAGTATGCGTTGAATTGTTGCGCTATGCCTTCCTGGGTGGAGATCTGAATGTTGTCATGAATTAGTTGAGTGATGCATCGCTTCTGTCTCCTTTGATTTAACTTTCTCGCCAGAAACTTCCCTGGCTTATTAGCATTAACCAAATAGTTCATTCTTAGCCTTTTCAGGCTCCTTGCCATCTGGTCCAATTGAAGTGAGTTTATCTCCTTTTTGAGCAGTTCGATCTCCCATATACTTTTTTTATTATTTGGCTGGTGTTTCAGCATGCTTTCTTTCCTCTCAAGTTCTGCCAGCAGATGATTCTGTTTCTCTGATCTTTGTTTGTTTTTCCGTGCTCCTTGTCGGATAAAATGGCCTCGCATAACGGCCTTGCTTGCATCCCATAGGGTTTCCTCGGTGACTGAACCCACATCATTTAGCTCAAAATATTCTCTAATTAACTTCCTATTAGTGTCAATTTCCTCTTCTGTTCTAAGCAGATTCTCATTGAGCTTCCAGCTTCTGTTCCTTCTTTTAGTCCGGATTGTCAAAGTGATGGCACAGTGATCCGAATGCAGCCTTGGCCAGATTTTAGTTTTATCCACATGAATTGCAAGGAATTTAGAGATCCAGAACATGTCAATCCGTTACCATGTTGAATGGCGGTGGGGGTAAAAGGTGTAATCCCTAACCGTTGGATTTCTGCTTCTCCAAATGTCTACCAGGTTGAATTCTTCTTTCAGGTTGTGGAGGGAAGCTGGGATTCTTCCCATGCCAGACCCTTTCCCTTTCTTTGGCTTCTATGATTTATCTAAATCAATATCTAGGACACCATTAAAATCTCCCACCAAAATCAACTCATCAAACGACTGATTCTCAATATGACTTTTCAGTTGGTGCACAAATTTAGATTTTGCTCTCTTCCTTCAGCGCATGTTGGTCGCGATTGGCTCCTGTGGCGGAGGCTGGCCCTCCCCACCACCCAGGGATCAATGAGCATCCTGTGAGGCAGAGTGGGGTTGTAGTTGTTGTTTCCACTTGCAGGGATAACCCCGGGTGGGTCTTCCAGGCCAGGAGGCGCGGGTTGGGCGAGGTGGGCAGCTCGTCCTTCCTCCTTTCTTTCCAAGAAAGAGGCTCAGTTCCTGAGGCCACCCCCCCCCTCCGTGGGCAGCCCCACTTTGTGCAACTTCGGAGGCCATAAAAGCAGGGCTGCGCGGACACCCACCCAGCCAGTCTCGCAAACCGAAACCGAAGCCCCGACGATGGCACCACCGCCCAGGGCCTCCCGCCTCCTCTTCTCTTTCTTCTCCCTCTTCTTCGGAGCAGGGCGGGCCTCCCTTACTGGAGCCCCCAAAATGCCCGGGAAGGGGTGTGTGTGTGTGTGGGCTGCCTGCCTCCCGAGGGGTCTTTGGAGGGTCCTAATGCGGCGGTGAAAGGCAGGAGGGGGGGGCGTAATTCCAAACTGTGGCCTAGGGTGCAAAAAGGTGTTGATCCGGGCCTGCGCTTTACTGTCTCCCTCACCCCTCTTGGTTGTCACTGAATATTGTTAGGCTATAAATTTGATGACAAGCTTCCTTTTTCTCTCTCCTAACCCCCATGCTCCTTTTTTCCTCGCTATATTTTCCTTTCAACAGTGTCCTTATATTTTTAAACATTAAAACACAAATAATTACAATTGGAGTCTTGGGATTCTGCCCTTAATCTTTACTAACATGCAGCCATTAGGCTTGTGCATGGTTTCGGTTTGTACAGTTCCCTTCGGCCAATACGGCTTGTTCAGCTGGCCATAATGGTAAGGGAGCCTGGCATGTTTTTTTCGACCAAACACAGCAGCCAGTCATGGTTTCTCCTCTTCTGTTCAGCATCACGTGGTGCGCAAAAACGCTGCTGCTGTGTGCTTGCATTGGTTTTCTCTGTGAGCCCTGCCTGTTGGGCCGATCAGAAGAGAAGAACAGCATGATGTGTCTCTTACGCAAGCTGTGTCTATTCAATGGGGCAGGTGCCTCCATTGCTGTCAATTGCATCCTATCTCTAGAGAGGTGCTTCAGTTCGATTGCCTTGCTGCTTGCTCTTACCCTTATTTTTTTTTAGCTTGGCTTGGCCTCTCTATAGCATTGAATCTTTTCAATTTTCCTTTATTTTCTTGATTATTTTTATTTATTGGGACTGGGAGTTGGGGAAGTGCGAGATGGGTGGGTGGGTTGCGCGCATGCATTTGAGGACTTGGGAGAAAGAAAGAGAATCTCTTTGCTCTTGGTGTGCTTTTCTTAAAAAAATATTTGGGTGGCTCTCAGAGCCTTGAGTCACTCTTTAGCTTCTTTTTCTCCTCTCCTCCTCTCCTTCAGAAAATATTTTAAAATATAATAAAAAAGTAAATAATAATAATAATCCCAGCAAACAAACAGAAAAATCCTCATTTTCAGAAAACTATTACCTAGTTACCTACCTAGTAGGCCTGGGTGATCCATTAAAAAATGCTTCAAAACCCATTCCAGATGTAGGAGGTGCTGGTGCTTCGAATTTGAATGACTTCTGAAATTTACTGGAAAAAAATTCTTCGGAAAACTTCCAAAATTTTGGAATGGCTTTGTTAATGGCGTCCGCGATTGCGCAATGCGCAAAGACCTGCAAAAAAACCTCAGTCTGATGCGGGAGGGAAGAAATCCGCTTCCAAACAGGGTTAAACACACCTCCTGCCCCAGGTCCTTCTCACGGGAGAGAAGGACCTGGGTCAGGAGCCGTGTTAACCCGGTTTGGAAGCGGATTTTTTCCTTCCCACGTCAGCCAATTCCTTTCCAAAAATGGCAGCGGTGGCTTCAAAATGGCAAATTCACTTCCGGGTTGCTTACATCGCTTCAAAACCGTTTCAAAAGTGAATTTAATCCGAATTCATTCCGATTTTACGAAGATTCCTACGAACCTAACCAGGCCTACTACCTAGCTATAATTTCATTTATTTGCAAATAAATTCTCTCTGTTTATATTTCTCTCTGTGCTCCCTGCCTTCTGAATTTCAAGTAATAACACTAATAAGTATTAGTAATAATATTTTGGCTATTGCCAGTAGTAAGAAGAACTACAAAACTTAGTTTTGGGCTTCAATCTGTGGGGAAACTTTGCCAGAACCCAACATTTTTTGTGAGAACAAGAAATGCAAAACCTTTGGAAGAAGTTGCTTGTTGTTGTTTTTTTTATTAGTAAAGAAGAAAGTGTAATATTGGGGTACTGGTCTGTGTGATGTGGAAGTACATCTTTGACATTTGGTAAGAATAATAATAATAATTATTATTAATCGAAGGCTCCGCCTAGCACTCCCCTGCCCTCTGCAATGCCCCCCGGGAGGAGCCGGCAGCGGGAACCAGGAAGCACTCTCCCCCGCGCCCGCTGCTGGCTCCTCCTGCCACGGGTCAGTGCAAGAGAGGTGCCCCAAAAAAGGGATATAAGGACTCCCTGAAACAACATCTCAGGCTCAGCCAGATTGATCACCAACAATGGTCCACCCTGGCCTCACATCGGGAGACATGAAGACGCACTATCCATAATGCTGCGGCCCCTTTCGAGAAGACACGCCAAACGAGTCTCGAAGAGAAACGACAATGCAGAAAGAATTGCAACTTGGAAATAACAGCACCTAAGAAGACTTCCTGCTGTGCTTTCTGCAACCAGACTTGCCTATCTCGGATTGGCCTTTTTAGTCATCAACGCGCTTGTAGAAAGCATGGGATGAGTCCTTCCTGAATCTTCGTTCGCGAAGAAAAGCCAAGAAGAAGAATGATGTTATAATTTGATTTTCCCCAAAACTATTTTTTTTAGTTTTGAACTTAGTTTGGAATCCAAGTTTTGCCCTAATTTAAGAAAACAAGAATGTTTTTTTCACATCTCTGGAAAAAAGGCACCCTCTGTCTTGCATTCTCGTTGCAACTAGTACTTAGAGATGTACTCCCTCTGGAGGTGATATATAGATATTCATTTAAATTCTTTTCAAAGCTGCTGATGTTGACAGTTGTGACTACATCACAAAACAGTGAATTCTAGTAATGTACTATGTGAAGAAATTATCCTTCTACCTGTTCATGTTCATTTTCGGTGTCTTATCGATGGATTACCTACTGAAGGGATGCTCACACTTTTTCAGCATGTGAGCTACTTATAAAACAACCAAGTCAAAATGACCTACCTACTAGGCATGAGAAAAAAGTTATGAAAATCAAAAGAATTCGTAAGTGATTCGTATGTAATGGGACTTTCAAGTTTTTACGGATCGCAAGGCCAATCCTGGAAGTGGACTTTCTTTTTCGAACCCCCTGGGCCCAAAATTTCGTTAGAATTCTAAATATTTCGGAAGGCTCCCTATTACCCCCTTCCCTTCCCCCCTGCCAGGTCAGAATCCAACCCGTATTAAGGGGAAAACGGGTTGGATTGGGACCTCGCAGGAGCAAAGGGTGGCATCGATGCCTCCCTTAACCCCTGCGAGTTCCCAATCGGAGGAATTTCCTCCTGTTCTCCAGGCTCTCCCTCCGCTTCTGAGAGACAGCCTGGGAAACAGGAGGAAATTCCTCCGATCAGTGCTCCCGAGCTGCTTCCAGCGCGCTTTGGAAGCAGCCCGGGCAGTTTCCTCCTGTTTCCCAGGCCTGGGTCGGGTTATTTCTTAGCGGGAAGGGGCCACCCGCACGGCAGCCCTTTCCCCCGTTAAGATATAAGCTGACCCAAGCCTGGGTCGGGTTATTTCTTAGCAGGAAAAGGGCCGCCCGCACGGCAGCCCTTTCCCCGCTAAGATATAAGCTGACCCAAGCCTGGGTCGGGTTATATCTTAGCAGGAAAGAGGCCGCCCGCACGGCAGCCCTTTCCCGCTAAGATATAAGCTGACCCAAGCCTGTCGGGTTATATCTTAGCAGGAAGGGGCCGCCCGCACGGCAGCCCTTTCCCGCTAAGATATAAGCTGACCCAAGCCTGGGTCGGGTTATTTCTTAGCAGGAAAAGGGCCGCCCGCACGGCAGCCCTTTCCCGCTAAGATATAAGCTGACCCAAGCCTGTCGGGTTATATCTTAGCAGGAAAGGGGCCGCCCGCACGGCAGCCCTTTCCCCGCTAAGATATAAGCTGACCCAAGCCTGTCGGGTTATATCTTAGCAGGAAAGGGCCGCCCGCACGGCAGCCCTTTCCCCGCTAAGATATAAGCTGACCCAAGCCTGGTCGGGTTATATCTTAGCAGGAAAGGGGCTACCCGCACGGCAGCCCTTTCCTGCGAAGATATAAGCTGACCCAAGCCTGGGTCGGGTTATATCTTAGCAGGAAAGGGGCCGCCCGCACGGCAGCCCTTTCCCCGCTAAGATATAAGCTGACCCAAGCCTGGGTCGGGTTATATCTTAGCAGGAAAGGGGCCGCCCGCATGGCAGCCCTTTCCCCCGCTAAGATATAAGCTGACCCAAGCCTGTCGGGTTATTTCTTAGCAGGAAAGGGCCGCCCGCACGGCAGCCCTTTCCCTGCTAAGATATAAGCTGACCCAAGCCTGGTCGGGTTATTTCTTAGCAGGAAAGGGGGCGCCCGCACGGCAGCCCTTTCCCCGCTAAGATATAAGCTGACCCAAGCCTGGGTCGGGTTATTTCTTAGCAGGAAAGGGGCCGCCCGCACGGCAGCCCTTTCCCCGCTAAGATATAAGCTGACCCAAGCCTGGGTCGGGTTATTTCTTAGCGGGGAAGGGGCCGCCCGCACGGCAGCCCTTTCCCCGCTAAGATATAAACTGACCCAAGCCTGGGTCTGGTTATATCTTAGCAGGTAAGGGGCCGCCTGCACGGCAGCCCTTTCCCCGCTAAGATATAAGCTGACCCAAGCCTGTCGGGTTATATCTTAGCAGGAAAGGGCCGCCCGCACGGCAGCCCTTTCCCGCTAAGATATAAGCCGGCGCAAGCCTGGGTCGGGTTATATCTTAGCAGGAAAGGGGCCCTTCTTGGGCGGCCCCTCTCCTGCTAAGATATAACCCGACCCAGGCCAGTTGACAGCCCTGTTCTAGTTTACCAAGAGCACGTTCCTCATACCCTCCAGGTCACTATCACCCTTACTACATTCTTACTATTAGAATTTATTATTTAATTCTAATAAATGCTCTGGAGAAGCAAGCCTTGACTATTTTATTTAATAATAATAATAATACTAATAATAATATATTAATGCTTTATATCTCCCTGCAAGGAAACCAAGGGAAATGTTGCCCCTTGATTTGCCTGTGCTTAAAACAGTGTCAGTCCTGTTTCCCTGCTTTTCAGACTTTAGAACCCATTTAGAATTTCGTTAGTAATTACGTTACATTTTAGAACTTTTTGGAAAAAATTTTGTACGTCTTTCTATTACTAATAAAAAAAAATCCCCCCCCCCATTTGATTTTAGAATCACGGTTTTTGGGTTCTAAACTATGCCTAGTACCTACCCACTACTCAGAGAGTCATAAAAGCAAAATATTTGGAAATTTATTTCAGTGAGAGCCATATAATATATTTTAAGACTGAATTAAACTAAATGTGAGTATAGTAAGCCCCTGAATTTATTCATAATAATGATGATGATAATATTCATTCAGCCTCTGCTACTACTACTACTACTAGTAACAAAAACAACAACAACAGGTTCCTAGAGTAGAAGGAGACCTCCAAGGGCCATCCAGTCCAACCTCCTTCTGCACCTCAGCGGCGTTGGGAGCCTGGGGGGCGGGACTGAGCCTTCCTCCTGCCCTGCCTGCGATCTACCAGGATGCCCTACGCGATCTACTAGTAGATTGCGATCTACCTAATGAGCACCCCTGATCTACTGTGTGTGAGAGAGGCATAATTTTATAACTTCTGATCCCAAGCATTTTTGATAAGTGAAACTTAGGTCTCATCTACGCTGTCATATAATGCAGTCTGAGCTGCTTTATAATGGCCAGTTCAGACTAACCTGCATTGAACTGGTGGCCCTTCCAGACAGGACCTGATCCCAGGTTTTCTGTTTATCCCAGATTATGTGACAGTGCAAACTCATATAATCCAGTTTAAACCAGAAAATCTGGGATCAGTTCCTGGGATAAAGGGGCTGTCTGGAAGGGCCCTGGGTTAAATGTCTACACTGTCATATAATCCAGTTCAATACAGTTAATCAGCATTCTGAAACTGCATTATATGGCAGTATAGATGGGGCATCAATAATCTGTAGTAACAATTGCTATGTGTCTCAGGCTGGATCTACACTTCTATATAATGCAGTTTCTGAATCGAGTTTATCTGCTTTGAATATATGAGTCTACACTGCCATATAAATCAGTTCAAAGCAGATAATCTGGATTCAGAAACTGGATTATTTGGAAGTGTAGATGAGACCTTGGAAAGCAGCAAGGTTGGTCCAAGAGATGTATTTCTGTTTGTCCAAGGATTGTTAGACATGTGTCTTATATGAGACATATCAAAAGGGGTATAAACAACAGTTTTTGCTCAGCAACTTTCAGAGGGCTGTGTGCGTGTGTGTGTTTGTGTGTTTACCCATGGGGTCTTTGGTGGCTTTTGAGAGTAATAGGGTGGGAGTAGGTAAGCAAACTTGCTGCATTTTCAGACAGATTTGTGCCATTTGGGATGATTTGTGGAATGTTTTTTTAAAAATAATAATGTTTATTTGCGATTTTGCAACAGTTATAAAGATATACATGTATACATATAGACATAGACACATAAAATCAAACATCCAACATTCACACTACAAAAAAATAAGGAGAAAAATAAAAAAATAAAAAAAAATATTGTGATTTCCGTTTTTCTTCCATTCTTTTTCTCAATTTTGGTTTTATTCTCTAAGAGAATTTTCTAATAGAGTTTTTATAACATCTATTTTTCCTTGACTTTTTTCCTCTTTTAATTATCCATTTCATATTTATTTAATATTTCTTTATCAGGTAGTCCTCTAAGGCTTTCCAATCTGTTCTTTTCATTCCTTTCCCGTTGTTCTGTCTAAGCCAAAATGTCAATTCATCCATATCCTTAATTTCCATTATCTTGTCCACACATTGTATTTACAAAGGGATTTGTTCTTGCTTCCATAGTTTGGCAAATATAATTCTTGCCGCGGTTGTAAAAAAAACCCAAACTTTTCTGTATTAGTGTCTGAAAATCTCTTTTTTTTAAAAAAAAAGTTTTTATTATAAACAACTATATATAACCATGATTACCATGCCTTTTGTCCTTTTTCATCCCCTTCTCCCTCCCCCCTCCCACCCCTCCCTCTTCCCTGTTGACAATGAAGTCCTTTTTTCTCTCCGTTACATGAGCCTTCTTTCGATTCTTTCCATTTTTTCTTCCAGCTTTCATCATCTGGTTTAACGACCTGTAACCATCTTTTAAATGGAGTCCAAATTTCTTTAATTTTCTTCTGTTTGTCTGACCATGTCTTTTTGCTTCTTATGATGTCCATAATATCTAGTTGTATTTGGTCCCACACGTATTCATACCATTTTTCAAGTGTCCATTTCTTTTTTTCTTTCCAACCCCAAGCTATTACTGCATGTGCTGCTCTAAACATCATCATCTTGGTCCTTAACTCTTCTATCACCCTATATTCCTATTAACAAAATTTGCACATTTATATCAAATTTTATTTTAGTATGTAATTCTACCTGGTCTAGAATTTGACTCCAGAATTTTTGTATCTCTTCACATTCCCACCATAGATGTGAATACCATGCTTCCCGACTTCCACAATGCCAGCATTTGGGATTTAATCCCTGAATCATGTGTGCCAGTTGAATTGGTGTTCTATACCATTTTGTTATTGTTTTCAGTTCTAATTCCTTGTATTTTTCTATTTTTATTCTATTTAAACCATTGATTTTTTTCTCTTCTTAGGCCCCCTTCCTTTTCCCACTTGTTTTCCATTATTCTATATATAGATTCCTTATCTTCTATCATTCTTCCATATATTTTGTTAAGACCTTTATTGCCTTCGAATCTCTCTTCTAATATCTTGTCTATTATATTTTCTCCCTTACTACTTACTTTTTAAAAAATTTGTTCCCAAATTCCTCTGAGTGTTAACCAATTTATCCCGCCCCCTAATGTTTCCAATTGTTTCCATTCCATTAATTCCTTTTTTTTTCATTATATAAATCTCTGAAAATCTCTTCATCAAACATGCCTAATAAATAAAAATCTGGTATCATAGGAAAATCAATATTAATTTTTTTTAATTCCCCATGTATCATTTGCCAATATTCTCTTGTTATATGATAGAAGGAGCCCTAATGAGATTTACATCTCTAGCATTTGTTATCGAAATTTTTATACATTAGACTTAATTTTTTGGAGTCATATGCCATTGATGTAACACCTTTATCTAATTTTCTTCAAGGTCAGAGGCATATGTAAATTTTAAATGTTTAGACCAGTGGTTTCCAAGCTTTTTTGGCCTACCACCCTCTTTCCAGAAAAAAAAATACTCATCGCCCCCCTAGAAACTTTTTAAAATTTAATAGCAATTAAACAGAAAGATTTATGTATTAATGCAGTGGTTCTCAACCTTTCTAATGCCGTGACCCCTAAATAAGGTTCCTCTTGTTGTGGTGACCCCCAACCATATATTCGTTGCTACTTCATAAATAATTTTGCTACTCTTACGAATTCTAATGCAAATATCTAATATCCAGGATGTATTTTCATTGTTACAAATTGAACATAATTAAAGCATAATGATTAATCACAAAAACAATATGTTTGGGGGAGTATGGTCAACGGATGATGGGATTTGCAGTACCTTCAATCGATTCAGCTCTGTCTTCCACAGACCACTGGGACCCCCACAAATTACAGAACTGGACCAAACTTGGCACATGGAACCCACATGACCAACAGAAAATACTGGAGGGGTTTGGGAGGAATTGGCAGTGATTTAGGGGAGATGTAGTTCACCTACATCTGGAGAGAACTGAGAACCCAAACAACTATGGATCTGGACCAAACTTGACACGAGTACTCAAAATGCCAAAATTTGAACACTGGTGGAGTTTTGAGAAAATAGCCCTTCTCATTTGGCAGCTGTAGTTACTGGGATTTATGGTTTACCTACAATCAAAGAGCATTTTGAATTCCACCGACAATGGAATTGAGCCAAACTTGACACACAGAACCCCCATGACCAACAGAATATACTGGAGGGTTTTGGAATGAATTGTTTCCGCCGGGGAAGGCCATGCTTTTTTCCACAGTGACGGGGAGGCTCCGCCGGAGGACGCTGAGGCCTTTGCACTGCAGCCTTCGCACTGCACTGCATGTGGGAGGGGGTCAAAGCGAAGGGGGCGGGGCCAAAGAAGAGGGCCGTGCAACCCCTTCTAAATGGCCAATCGTTCACCGCCCCCTTAAAGGGGTTCACCGCCCTCCAAATTCCCCTGAGTCTCCCACCACCCCTTGGTTCGCCTCACTGCCCACCAGGGGCTGGTACCACCCACTTTGAGAATCAATGCTTTAGACCAGTGTTTTTCAATCTTTTTTGAGCCGCGGCACATTTTTTACATTTACAAAATCCTGGGGCACACCACCAACCAAAATGACACAAAATAACACTCTAACATAGTAATACATATAGTTAATATGTTTTTAAATGTACAGTATTTATACACTCAGTGTGAAACCTGGGCCTGTTTCGATGAACACAACATAGATATCCTGGCAGGAATGGCAGAAAGACATAAACTTCCCACACAGAAGTCCCATAACCAAGAGAAAATACTATAAGAGTTTGGTGGGCATTGACCTTGAGTTTTGGAGTTGTAGTTCACCTATATCCAGAGAGCACTGTGGACTCAAACAATGTTGGATCAGGACCAAACTTGGCATGAATACTCAATATGCCCAAATGTGAACACAGATGGAGCTTGAGGAAAATAGACCTTGACATTTGGGAGTTGTAGTTTCTGGGATTTATAGTTGACCTACAATCAAAGAGCATCCTGAACTCTTGCAACAATGGAATTGAACCAAACTTGGCACGTTGAACGCTCATTACCAACAGAAAGTACTGAAAGGGCTTGCTTGGGAATTGACCTTGAGTTTGGAAGTTGTAGTTTACCTACACCCAGAGAGCACTGTGGACTCAAACAACGTTATGTTATGTTGTTGTTTGTTTTCTATCCAGAATCACAATGTTGGAAGGAGGCTCACCACTTTAAGGTCCCTAAAACAGGCATGGGAAAACTTCGGCCCTCTGGGTGCTTTGGACTTCAACTCCCACCATTCTAATTTCCCACGGCACACCTGATGATCGTTCATGGCACACTAGTGTGCCGCGGTACACCGGTTGGGAAACACTGCTTAAGACCATATTTGTTCCCACTCTTTTAATTGGATGGATCTTCTAATATTTTGAGCCCATTTGATCACAGAACGTTTAATATCTTCTGTTTCACTAGCCCATCTATGAGCTTATTTCAAATTGTTATGATTTTCTTTTCCCTGACTAAAATTGTATCCCAATTTCTGGGATGTTTTGAAGGGGCATGGACTTTGGGGTGTTTTGGAGGGTCTGGGAGCTGCAACAAATGTGTTTTGGAAACCTGTGTGGCTGCACTTCCCCATCCCTGATGCAGACACTGTGAAAGATACCACAAACAAAGTGACAGAAAAAGTGACATGATCTCTCTTACCTTCGCAGGAAAGAAACAAAGCTTTAAAAGAAGTCACGCATGCAGATGTGGTCCCTTTACTTAAGGTCCGGGAACCTGTGTATTTCAAAGAAGAGGGTTTTTTTCAAATTGCCCACTGCCGAGTCTGCTGCTGACTGACCCAAATTTAGGTCATGGTTTCTTGCATGAACTATGCTCTGCACCATATGCAGCAGGGACAAGCCACAAAGTGTTATGAGTCTCATCCGCAGTTACCCAGGTGAAACAACTAGAAATTCAAAGAAGAGGTATTTTAATCAGCATGTGCATTCTTCATTAAAAATACACCACCTTAACAGTGTTTGCTCCCCATTTTTAATCTTGAAAGGGCTAGTGAAGACAATGCTTCCTGAATTGCTAAGGTTTACACCAGGGCTGTCCAACTTCTACCGGCCCAGGGGCCTGAATTCAGGTCACTGATGACCTGGGGGGCCGTAGGGTCTGCCCCCGCCCCCGGCTCTGCCCCTGGCTCTGCCCCCAGCTCCCCGGCACCCTGCCCTCCCCTTATTTTAATTTAATATTAAATATATTTAATTCCATCCTCCCCTCTCCCCTTATTTTAATTTAATATTAAATACATTTAATTCCATCCTCCTCCCCTTATTTTTATTTAATATTAAATATATTTAATTCCATCTCCCCTTATTTCATCTTTAAATATATTTAATTTTATATTTAATATATGAGGGGAGATGGGGGGAGGGAATGAGGAGCCCCCTGAGGAGCCCCCTGCTTCGGCCTACCTTTTCCAAACGCGCAGGATCCAGGAGTACCCGGACGACGAGAGAGGCGACGACCGACTGAGTCGAAGAAGGTCCTAATCGCGTCTGTGGGCCTCAGCAATCCAGTAGCAGAGTAGCCAAGGAGTATCGCGAGAATACACAATCCACATGGGATTTCGCTGTCAACGCCGGCGTGATCTCCCGTTGACAGCGAAATCCCGTGTGGATTGCGTATTCTCGCGATACTTGCTCGAACCTGGAAGTAGGTATTTTTATTTATTTATTCATTTTTCATTTTTTATTTTTTATTAAAAGCTTAGGGGGCCCTAGGGAAGGGGCTGGGGGGCCGTATATGGGCCCCGGGCCGCCAGTTGGACAGCCCTGGTTTACACCATTGTATTGTGTTTCTGCAAGCCTGCTCAGGTTTGCAATGCTTGCTAAGGGTTTGGTTGCATGATTGGGTCTTACACCTGTCAATTATTGTTTAACAGAGCCCATTTGAGTTTGTTCCACCCCTTTTTCCTAGGGACTTGAAAATCTAGCCATTTTCTTTACAGAGCTTTCCTGGATCTCTCCAGAAGAGGACACATCTGAAGGTCTGCCAGGGCCAGCCTTGGTCAAGCCATCTCTCAACACAAGACAAAGACTTTCCTTGGGTCTCATACAGAAAGACCAACATACCAGATGGTTGGGTAGCTCTGAGGAGACCCAGGCGCCTTCAAACTAGTCAGCTGGCATCCAGAGGAAGGTCCCATACCTTCAATATAGGCCAGCTGGCTGGGGTCTCGAGTGTCCTTGCCTCGAGACCATGAAGACAGAGAGGACTTGGAGAGCCATCTGGCTGAAGCTTCCAGGACCCAAGCAACTATGAGATTGTAAAGTATTTTTCTTTTATCTCTTGGGGAACAAAACAAAGTGCCTGAGCGTAAAGAACTCGTGTTTTAAGCAACAAAGCTTGTTTGAGTTATTTATAGTGTCCAGCTTGGTCCTTGGGAGCCCCAAGCCTCTAAAGCAGGGGTGCTCATTACGGTGATCGGGAGCACCTAGGTGATCTTCGGCCCTTTTCCAGGTGATCTTTGGGCCTCACCAGCCGGATGGCACACTCCTGCCATGCGAGCGCACGTGTGCTCCTGCCGCCGGCTTCGTGGGGCTTCTTTTGCCAAAATGAGGATTTAGTGGGTGGGCCCTGGCGCTCATTTTGCCACGCACGGTGTGGTGACATGACCACCCATTGGTTGCTGCTGGGGGGGGGAGCAAGGCAAAGGAGAAAGGCAGCGAGGGCCCACGGGGGAGAGAGAGAGAGAGAGAAAGAGAGAGAGAGAGAGAGAGAGAGAGAGGGTAGCTCTTCAGAGCCAGCTAGGAAGAGCCACTCTCTCTCTCTCTCTCCCATGGGCATGGACTGCCACCAGTGGGAGGGGTCCTCCTTCCTGCCAGCCGTCCACTTGGGCGTCCTTTCTGAGTGACACCCTCGAAAGGAAGGAAGGGCGCCCCGGCTGCATCTGTCACTTTGGGGAAGCACCTCTTCCGCTCTTCCTTCTCCTGCATAGGTAAGGGAGGAGGGAGGGGGAAGGCTGCCGTGGGGAGGCTCCAGCCTCACGTGGGTCCCTCTCTTGGTTGAGTTTCCCGGCCCAGGCAGCAGCCAGGCGGCCCCTCTTCCCAGCCCTGCGCCTTCCGAGCCGCCGCCGAAGCCATATCTGGTGGGTGCGCCTATAAACACGCTCCTGCTGCATGTGTGGGAGGGGCCTGCTGTGCACGCAAAAAGCAGGATGGGATGGGGACTTCCTGCTTCATGAAAGCACGCAGCAGGAAGGAGGAAGGCAATGAAGACATTAAGAGAGAGAGTGCGCGCAGGCAAGGAGGATCCCCTTCCCGGGTGCGTGCGGCGGCGAGTTCGTGGGCAGGCAAGAAAGAAGCCCCATGCGGATGGAAGGCTGCAGTAGGAGCGTGCGCGCGTGTACACGCGCGCACGCTCACATGCACAACATTTGATCTTTTCAACTTGATTGTTCATATAGTAGCTCGCATGATGAAAAAGTGTGGGCACCCCTGCTCTAAAGGAAGGCAAGAAGCAATCCCCCGGTAGAGAGAGTCTATGTCCTCACCCTTCCTGAGTATATACAGACCAGGTGCGACGGCACGTCAGCCCTTCTCCCAACTGCAAGTAGCATAGAGTACCAACGTAAGCCATAGCCAGACAGCACCATTGGAGGAACAAAGGAAAGAAAAAAAGTTTTATACATTGCATTTAATCTGCATATTGCCCAGATAAAAAGTATGAACATCTTCTTCCTCCACTGTCACTAGGAGGTTGACCATAGAGCTGTGCTGGAGAGCTTAGATATTCTTAAAGAGAACATCTCTCTAGGAATTTCTAGTCCAAATTTATGGTGAACTTCCAGCCGAATTATAAAGTTGAATCGTAGTACTATATAGCCTTGTAGTCTGATAGCCATGATGGCAATCCCTTGCAATCCCTATGGCTTGGACAATACATAATTTAATCATTTAGGAGTGAGACTCTACAATGGAGGATAGGAACGCTGTATCATTTGAAACTGCAAATGTTATTTTCCGATGTTTCATCTTGTCTAGCTACTCACTATCCCCTTTCCCTGATTACTTTGGTTAATATTCTGCTTTACAAAGATCTGGAGATCTTTGATAGATTTTTGTGCCATTTTGGTTTGAATTTGCCATTGAAACAGCACGGCTTTTTTTTTTTTAAAGGAGATAAATGCATTGTTCCGGATCACTTCACCTCGATTTACGAAAACAAGTGCAGCTTTTTAGCAGCTTGTGTTCCCCTCTTCAACACACACACGTACACTTAATGTGTGTTTCAGCCAAGTGTTGTAGACCACAGGAAACACTCTCTATCATGCTAGCAAACCCCCTCTGATGCGGTTTGACTAAAAGGAAACCTGTTAGAGGCACAGCAAAAGCGAGGTGAGTTAGCGTAATGGTTTTCCTGGCATCTATCGCTTTCACTGCACCCAAGTTTCACGCTTCTTTCCAAGGACCCCAGCACCTGGTTATTCTCCATCCATAGATATCTCTAGACATGCTCGCAGAAACTACTACGTGACTAAATTTTGATTAGAAAGCAATGACCATCCCCTCCAATTATGTTGCTCCATCTATGTTCTCCTATGACGCACTTTCCCCCTATCCAAAAATTGAAAGTTTGTCCCCACTATGTCATTCTTGGGCCCCCTTATTTGCTATTTTCTACTCTTATCTCACCCCAGGGTGTTTTAAAAAAATCATTTTATCATGTCCACTTGGCCTGCCCACCTTATTCCTTGTGTGTGAATTTCCTGTATTTTATTTATTATTGTAATTGTAATTTTATTATTCTTTCTGATGTATTTTGTTCTGTGTTTTGTATTTTACTGTGTTGTATTGTATTTTAGAAAGGCTTGGCCTCATGCAGGGCCGTAGCCAGGATTTTGATTCGGGGGGGGGCTGAGTTTGGTTTGGGGGGGGCTGAGACTGGGTGGGAGAGGGTCTACTCTAGCAAACCTTTTGTATTGTTACTCCAATAACCCCATGAAGGTGGAATATAATGAGCATGGTGATCAGATCATGATATGAATAAACATAACAGTTTAAATAATGTACCAGTAAGGCCTTCTCACGGACCACCCCGAGAAGCCCCCCTCCCCCCCGGCTACATGCCTGGCCTCATGTTAGCTGCCCCAAGTCCCCATTGGGGAGATGGTGGCGGGGTATAAATAAAGATTATTATTATTATTATTAATGTGGAAGGCAACAAACAGATCCTCCTTCAAATGACAACAGTTAGTGGGACTACAGTAATTGCTACACCCTTGCTTCCTTTTCTTTTAGTTTATTTAGTATTTAAACAAATGCAGTCCATTGTCAAAGACCTTTATGGCCAGAATCTCTAAAGCAGGGGTGGGCAATTATTTCTTCCAAGGGGCCGCACGAGAGCCGAAAAATATTATGGAGGGCCGCACCTATTTATTTATTTATTTGCTATATGTACTATATATTACACATCATTAATATTAACATATTAATATAGCAAGAAATATCATATGTTATTAGTATTAATATCATAATGATTATATTATAGTATACTGTATATAGAAAGAGACATTATAATATATTGAAATTATAATATAATATATATAACATTATATTATATTTTATATTATATATAATTATTATATTATTATAATATTATAAAATTATTATAAAATAAGAATAAAACCACTAAAATAAAATTAAATTAAACTCAAGAAGACAAGGTTTGAACCAAGATGGAATGGCCCAATGGATCCAGCCCAGAGGATGGCAAAGCGGACCCAGCCGCCGCCACAGCAGAGAAGAGCAGAGCAGCAGGCCATCGGAGGCTGCAGGCCTCTGCCCGCTCTCTCCCCCAGCTGATCGCCCTGCCATGGAGTACCTTAGAAAGAAGGGTGGAGGGAGGAGGAGGAGGGCACAGGGAGGGCACAGGGAGGAGGAGCGGCAAGCCGTATTGCCATGGTCCTGCCTCAAAGCGGGGGCTGCCGCGGCCGGGTTGCACCAGGGCAGCGGGGGTTCCTTCCTGCCTTCTCCTGCGGCAGGGAGAAACTTTCCTGGCTAAACTTTCCTGGTGGGGAGGAGCCTTTGGACGGCTTCCTGTAGCCCCGGATGAGCATTCTGGGAACCATAGTTTCCTGACTCCTACGGCTCCCAGAATGTCTCAGCCAGCTCATCCGGGACTACAGGAAGTCATCCAAAGGCTCCTCCCTGCCACGCTGCTGGCACTGACGCTCCCCACGCTGGCCATCCGAAGCCTCTCCACGCCGGAGGCAGGAGGAGGAGGCGGATAGCCCGGAGCTGGTGCTGCCTCCACCCTCGGGCCCTCCCTCACTCCACCGACGCGCGACCATCCAAGCCAGAGCCTGTCCATGCCGGGGGGCATGAGGAAGAGGTGGCGAGCCTGGGGCATGCCAAAGCCGCCGTGATGAGATGGCGGCAGCGGCACCCCTTCTTCTTGGCCCCGCCCCCGACGCCCTTCTCCCGGGCCGGATAGAACTGGCTGCCGGGCCTTATCTGGCCCGGGGGCCGTAGTTTGCCCACCCTTGCGCTAAAGCAATCACTACAAATAGGCATGACTTATATGTGTTGATGACTTTTGTTGTTGTTAGCTGTCTTCAAGTTGACTTTGACTTATGGCGATCCCATGAATGAGAGACTCCTGAGTCACCCTGTAATCAACAGGTCTGCTCAGGTCTTGCAGATCCAGGGCTGTGACTTCCCTGATCGAGTCTCTCCATTTCAAATGGAACCTTTCTCTTTTCCTACTGCTCTCATTTTACTAAGGACCTCATCACAAAGGCCCATGGATTTGCCACACATCGTGGCAAATCCATGAGCTCCCAGAAAAAGGGGTGGGGCATGGAGAAGCCATCACTCCATGCCCTGCATTGCGTGACTTGCCTTAACCCTCATCCCATGTATGGAAGTGTCACCACCCAGCTTCCCCCCATTGCTGGTAAGGCAACATGGGAAGGCTCCCATTGTTTCTGCGGCAGTGGCGTGGGAAGTCCCTGTGTATCATCGAATGGGCTCCGTGTTAAAAGTGGAGAGCAAGTGGCATACGACAAGCAAATAGGAACATGTGTTGAGGTAGTAAGCATTATTGTCTTTTCTAGTGAGTCCTCTCTTCTCATGATTCAACCAAAACCTCAATTCAGTCTTCTTGACTTCTAGGGATTTGTTCTAGGACCCACTTATTTGTCTTTTTTCAGCCTGTAGTATCAGCAGAACTCTTCTCCAGTGCTACATTTCACATAAGTTGATTGATGTCTTATGCATGTGTAAGGCCCCTTTTACACTGTCATATAATCCAGATGATCTGCTTTGAACTAAATTATATGAGTCTACGCTGCCATATAATCCAGTTCAAAGCAGATAATCTGGATTTTATATGTCCAAACGCATCTCCCCTTACGAACCATCGAGAACTTTAAGATCGTCTGGGGAGGCCCTGCTCTCAGTCCCGCTTTTGTCACAAGTACGTCTGGCAGGGACAAGAGACAGGGCCTTCTCAGTGATGGCCTCTCGGCTATGGAACACCCTCCCTAGGGAGATCAGATCGGCTTCTTCACTCCTAACATTTTGGAAAAAACTCAAGACATGGCTATTCGAGCAAGCACTTGCAAATATTGAGTAACGGACATAGGAAACTGAACAACTACACAATGGCACTGGACAATGTTTTAATGAGTATTTATTGACTTATATTTTATTGCTGTTGTTATAATATTATTGAAGTTAACATTTTTATATTGTACTTGTGTTTTTGTGGCATTGAATTTTGCCTTGTAAACAGGCCCAGATTAAAAGATTGTGGCGCCCTAGGCCACACTCTGGAAGTTCCACCCCCGGGGGGCAGGGCCGCTTGTGGGGGGCGGGGCCGCTTGCGGGGGGCGGGGCTGCTTGCGGGGGGCCCTCTCTCCTCGCTCGCGTCAGCGTCGGTCCCGCCCCTCTTCCTTCACTGCCGGCGCGAGCAGCGAGGGAGGGAGGAGCCGAGGGGAGCAGAGGCCGACGCAGGGAGCAGGGCCCGACGCAAGCGAGGAGGGGGCGGCGGGACTTCCGCCGCCCTCCTCGCTATGCGTCAGCGTCGGTCCCGCCCCTCTTCCTTCACTGAAGGAAGAAGGGCGGGGCCGGCGCGAGCAGCAAGGAGGGGGCCTAGGACTTCCCTCCGCCCCCTCCTCTCTCGCGTCAGCGTCGGTCCCGCCCCTCTTCCTTCACTGAAGGAAGAGGGGCGGGGCCGGCGTGAGCAGCAAGGGAGGAGCTGAGGGGCTCAGAGCACAGGGGCGGGGCGGGGCGGTTGTGGGTGGCACTTCCGCTGCCGCGCACATGCGCACATTTTTTTTGGGAAAAAATTGAATTTTTTTAAAAAAATTTGAAAACTTTTTTTGGGGGGTCCGGATCTGTAGTTCCCCATGGCTGCCGCCCTAGGCCATGGTCTAGGGTGGCCTTATGGGTAATCCGGGGCTGCATGTAAACCACGTCGAGAGGGGCTGTATACAATTATAGTAAATAAATAAATAAATAAATTTTTATATGGCAGTGAGAAAGGGGTCTAAGTTAAACTATGAAAGCAATCCTATAAAATCCACATTGTATTCAAGATCACTGAATCTGAGTTATGTTTTATCATGGTGCCCATGCCTGCCAATGTGCATATCAATGCATGTTCAGTTGTAAATCTATGTGTGCAGCACTGTCATTTACTACAAAGATGCATAATATAATTAGAGCATAACTCTGATAATTCTTTTCATTTTCAACTAATTGTCTGCTCTTTGAATCATACTTAGAAATGACTGGGAAAATAATGAAGCTCATAATAGTGGTGTTATGTATGCACATCATACAACCAGTTTCTTCCAAGGTCTTGGTCACTGCATTTGCATTAACTAAGCTTTCATCATCATCATCATTCATTATTTCATTAGTTGCCTCCATCCGAGGTGCTCTGGGCAACTTACATAAAAACAAGATAAAAACAGAGTAAGCTTACACAAACAGGTATTAAGATTAGATTACAGGTTAAATGCTCTGCTAAAGAGCCAGGTCTTAAGTGCTTGTATAAAGGACCGAAGGTTACGCATGGCTCTTATGTAAGGTGGCAACAAATTCCATAGAGCTGGAGCAGAGATTGAAAAGGCCTTATGACTTGTACTTTTGAGGCGTACTTCTCTGGGACCCGGTATATCAAGCAGATTTTCTTGGGAGGATCGTGGTGGTGGTGAAGAGGAGAAAGGCGGTCTCTGAGGTACGTCGGCCCCTGACCATACAAGGCCTTAAAGGTCAGGACCAGCACCTTATAAGAAACCCGGTATTCAATTGGCAGCCAATGCAGATGCTGAAGAGTTGGTTTTATATGGCATCTCATAGGCGTTTTCGTAAGTAGCCTAGCAGCCGCATTCTAAACAATACAAATTGGGAAGTGGTCAGATCTCTCTGATCTGTAGATCATGAGTTTGAGGCCTGCCCGTGTCGGGTGGGTGCCCGACCTTAAGTGTAGCCTGCTGTTGACCTTTACAGCCCAAAAGACAGTTCATTTGTCAAGGAGGAGATACCACATTAAGTGGGGAGGCAAATTTTGACTGATTTATAAAGTCATAAGAATTCCAGGAGTCCCTGAAGATTGCGGAAGAACAACAAGGGATGCTGGAAAAAACGCTGAGAGAGATGAGGAGTGCGTCAGCTCCCCCTGGTGGCCAGAAGTTTGCCAGAATTTTGCCTCTTTGTTTGTTTATGTTCATCAATATATGTCTAAAAATATGTCTATATATGTTGAACTGCAGGGATTGTCTGCAAGTATATGTACTGTAATCCACTCTGAGTCCCCTTCGGGGTGAGAAGAGCAGAATATAAATGAAGTAAATAATAAATAAATCTTCCGGGTCGCTGGCATAGGAAGGCCAACGTACAGTGCATTACAGTACTCCAACCTAGAGGTGACCGTAACATGAATTACTGTTGCCAAGCATTTTTGTTCATCCCAGCTTGGTAGATCGTATTACCATAGTTACATTGCACTAGGTAGCTGATGGTGTGATATGTCATTACATTGGACTAAGCCCAACTGAAGACAGTAGGACTTTCCTTACATATATCATCCAAACCAGCGTTATTAAGCTGTTAATAAACTGTGCCACACTTATGATGGTCTTGCTCATAAGTTTCATAGGGCTCAGTGCAATGTCCCATTCTAATCCAGGTTGGGTGTTGAGGCAGATTTCTCTCTTATCATGCAGACAAAAGCAAGCAAGTCATTTGGATTACTGATACTTTATTCCATAACTTTATGATTACAGCAGTGTGCTTTTGGCAATACATTAACAGCAGGGTCGCAAGACAGATTTCTTTTGGTGATCTTGAGTTGTATATAATTTACAGTATGACCCCAGACTTCACCTACCCTGACAAAATATGTCCTCTTAGGTCTTCCAAGTGATTCTACAATATGTTTATGTTGGACGCTATCATAGGGTCACATTGGAGGACCTAGCAAATTCATAGAAAGGATAATTCTCCAGGACTTTTCTGAAGCCTCCGTGGCGATTCTATGGTAATGTCCAACACAAGTCATTCATATCAGTAGGGTTTGCTATGGTCTATGGCAGGGGTCGGGAACCTTTTTGACTCAGAGAGCCATGAAAGCAAAATATTTGGAAATTTATTTCAGTGAGAGACATATAATATATATATATAATATATTTTAAGACTGAATTCAACTAAATGTGAGTATATACGTACATACTATGAGAAAAGGATTCGCCCGGCAGAATGACGGGACACTTCAGACCTGGCTCTGCGAAAGGACTCTAGGAAGGAAGAGAAGACAGAAGGAAGGGGGAAAGAAAGAAAGAAAGAAAGGAAATAAAGGAGGGAGGTGGAGAGGAATAAAGAAAAGAAGAACAACCTATGGAAAATGAAGAAAAGAAAAGCAGGAGAGAGACAAGGAGAAGAAAAGAAAGAAGGAAATGGGAAGGGAGGAAAGGAAAGGGTGGGGAAAAGAAAGGAAAGGGAGTGAGGAAAAAATAAAATAATGAAGGGAAAAGAAGGAAAGAAAGAAGGGGAGAGAGAGGGAAGTGAAAAGAAAGGAAGGAGAAGAAAAGGAAAACTTGGGGAAAAGAATAGAAGAGGGAGGAAGGAAGAGGGAGGGAGGGAGAATGGAGAAAAGAAGGAAGGGGAGAGAGGGAGGGAAAAGGAAGGAGAGAAGGAGAAGGAAAGGGTGAAGGGGGAGAGAGAAGGAGAAGGAAAGGGTGAAGGAAGGAAGGAAGAGAAAGGAAGGAAGGAAGGAAGAGGGAGAATGGAGGAAGGGGGAAGGGAGGGGGAGGGAGGAGAAGAAGGAAAGAATGAAAGAGGAAGAAAGGAATGAAGAGGGAGGGAGGAAAGAAGGAAGTGGGACAGGGAGGAAAAAGAATGAAAGAAAAAGAGGTGAAAAGGGAGGAAGAGGAAGGAAGGAAGGAAGGAAGGAAGGAAGGGGGAGGAGGGCATGGGGCCAAGGCGGACCTTGGTGTTAATGTCAGCGAGGCAGTCCCTCTGGAAGGCGTCGAAGAGGCAATGGCCCTTGAGCTGCCCGACGATGAGGGCGATGAGCTGGGCATCCCCCAGGGGCAGCGAGGCCGGGTCCGTGGCGCCATGACTAGGCCCACCTCCGCCGCCTCCCCCGAGGCTCGTGGAGGAGGACGAAGAGGAAGCCGAGGACGAGGCACTGCCGCCGGGCTCCGCCATCCCCGGCGAAGAGGGCGCAGGGCCCTGAGAGCAGCGGGAGATGAGGAAGAGGCGACGATGGCGGCAATGGCAGCGCAGAAGCGGCAGTCGCAGTGCATTTGCGTCACTCCTCCCCACTGCATGCTGGGAAACCGAGGTCTGGGCTGCTCTGGAGAGCCCGATGCAATCATGAAAAGAGCCACATCTAGCTCCCGAGCCATAGGTTCCCTACCCCTGGTCTATAGTTTCCATAGTAATTTCAAGAACATATGCCTTCCAGATATCGAAGTTGTACTGTATATTGCCCCACAGTGGGCAAGTAGCCAAATCTGACTGGTTAGATTGTATTATATTTGTGAGGAAACTACTCACTTTGTGATCACTGACTTTCAGGCATCTCGCAGGCAACTCATTCAGGAAGTACTGTTCTCACTCTCCGCCACCCTCACCTGACCTCAGCGACACAGAAAACTTCTTCAGTAATATTTGTATTTTAAGAGAGGGATAGAAAAAGCAGCTACTTGCGCATGCCAGTGGGTTTCCGAAATGATGGCTAACTAAATATACTGTACACACTACACAGTTCTTTCTAGAATACTTGAAGTGTTAGAGATTATTCTTAAAATAAATAAAGCATAAGGACATATGATAGAAATGCCTGTCAAGACACTGACAAGCTGGATTGTTTGGAGGCTTCATTTTTTATCATAACACATTGATTTAATGACGGGAGAACTCAAGGAGTTTGCTTCGTTTATACTTTTGATGGCAATGATAGACAAAGGGTTCCACCACAACTCCATGGCCAAGTAAAGATTCATACCCTGATCTCATTGACTTCCAGACTAACATTTAAATCACTTGGTTATTAATGGAAATAAAGTTGACATTGACATGTGTCATCAAAAGTGATGCATGGCTTTTGAAAACCTCTGGCTTCTTTGATTGTGTCTATCCCTCTGTAGCTTGTCTTCTTTCCACATTGTCTTCTGCTTGACCAACAATTATTGTCTTTCCTAATCAGCCATGCAATGTTATGATATGTCCAAAGTATGATAGCCTCAGTTTGGCTACTTTGGCCTTTAGGATAACCTCAGATTTGCTTTCCTCTAGGACCCAGTTCAGAGATAATGACAGAAGCCTCTTCTTCTGTCATGTATCTTTGCTCACTGCACTAAAGACAGCTCCTCGGAGACTCTGATTAGATTAAAAATTTGTATTTACCTTAATTTTGCAATTTTACATAAAAAACACAATGCCATTGTGGGATGAGCACCCATTGATTTTAATATCCAGGGGGAGACCTGGAGTTAAACCCTAGCAGAAATTGAGAGCCCATTGTGGAAAAGCCAAAACTAGCTGCGGAACAATAATAGTAGTCCACTCTACAAAAAATGAGCTTACCATTGATTTGGTGACGCACGGTCCTCTTTGGACAGGGACAATGGTGAGTGAATTTCTATTTCTTAAATTTTTATTTTACAACATGTGAAACCAAGAGAGTGTATTCACTAGGCCTGTTTCCAATAATCAGATACATCCAATTTTTGGAATTTTTTTTGGACTTCCAATAATTGAAGCAATATCTAGCACAGCGCTCCAAACAGGAAGTAGATTCGCCATTCTCGGAAAGGGCTCGGATGTCATTTTAATTTTACGTCCCATTTTTAAAAATTGTTTATTAATGTGTTAACAGTGCTTAATATTTTGTACCAGTGGCTAGTTTTGTCATTAGTAGCGGTCCAAAACGGATGTAAAAGGGATTCCCCATAGTTTTGACTCCCCTTCTGCTGATTTTCATGCATTGCGCAATTGCGGACACTATTTCCGAATACTTCCAAATATCGGAATACATCTGAATCTATTCTGAAAAAAATCACTTAAAAAATCGGAAGTGATTCACATCCGAAGCCAGAGCAAAACCAATATCCGAATCAACTTCCGAAACATAGTTTTCCATTCGAAAACAAGGCCTAGTATTCACATATGGTCTCAGATAGCTTTTGAAGAAGATAGAAAAGGCTCTGAGCTACCTGCCCATGCCTCTAGAGCAATCCCTTGCCATTTTTTATGTTAAATATCTACTTTACTTTAGTTAGTCCACCCCTATTCAACCATAAATGTAAATGGATCTCTGCCCTTGTGAACAGGTTTCTCCCCTTTCTGCAAAGAAGACCCCTACCCTCATTCTGGTGGCAGAATCCCCCTCTCCTTTACCTAAAAGGATCAATATAACAATACAGGGTTGAGGCTATGGGGCATCGTAGCAGTATACGGAAGAAGCTGTTCTTCTTGCTCCTCAGAATTCACAGTCCACCCTCAGTTCTGATCTCCTTCAGATCATGAAAGTGCCAAAATATGACTGCGTGTCATCCCCAACCCGTACCATCTGTTTATGAGACACCGTGACAAATACTTCCTCGTTCTCCTCGAGATGAACTATTCCAGCAAGGAAGCTGCTGTGTCTCCAGCCGGAGGTGTTCTGCAAGTTGCAAGTCAGTATTTTGTTGGTCAGCAGCACTATCTCCCTAGGATACCGAGAAGTCCTCTTACAAATCTTGTGAATGACCACCTGGGAAGCACTTAGGCAGCTTGACTCTCCTAGGTGGAGCTTTGAGTAGATGTAGTAGTGTCCAGACTGGTTAAAGATAAGGAAGCCATCCTTGTAGCCCATGTCCTGGTGAAAGGCACGTCCTTTTTTGTCCTCCCACAGTAGGGCTCCATTTTCAGCTGTATTGATCAAGGCACCTGAAAAATATGAAAACCTGTGTTTTTACAAATTTTCCTTGTAGGGATTGAAGGAGTGAACAGATAATTACATCCCTTTCCAATGAATTTGAAATGGGGTTGCATTTAAAAGATTTAGCTTTAACATGTACTCCTATATTACTCATTGATTGCCTTCGAGGTGGAGTCCAGGTTTGGGAACGTAATAAAAGAGTTCCTATGGAAGATCACTACTAATAACCTTGTTACCCGTCACCCCACACCCCCATATCACCTGGCTCTGCAGGAAGCCGATCCCATGGGGGGAAGTGTTGACTGTGTGGAGTCACCCCATTGCTTCCTGCACAACATCGTAGGCTTCCCATCTTGTTCCCACAGTGGCAGGGCCGTAGCCAGGATTTTGATTCGGGGGGCTGGTTTGGTTGGGGGGGGCTGAGACTGGGTGGAAGAGGGTCTACCCTAGCAAACCTTTTGTATTGTTATCCCAATAACCCCATTAATGTGGGAAATAATGAGCATGGTGATCAGATCATGATATGAATAAACATAACAGTTTAAATAATGTACCAGTAAGGCCTTTTCGCGGACCACCCTGAGAATTTCGGGGGGGGGGGCTGAAGCCCCCTTAGGCCCCCCCCTGGCTCCATGCCTGCGTGACAGTGGCATACATCGGCTCCACTTTAGATGACCCACACACCCCCACGAGAAGTTCCTGTGAGTCATGAGATGGGAGCCGGCAGGCTTTGTGGATCATCTAGGGCTCAACTGGTGTATGCCACCTGAAAAAGCCTCATCTGATGAAGTTGCAAGTCTAAGTTCTCTTTTCTTCTTTGTAAAATGTCATTTTCAATTCTACTTCAATAATTACTTTTATTTGAGAATAAAGACTGGATTACACAATTGCAGTGTCGCTCCTTTTGCAATGCTATATGTTTATTGTATCCATTATTTATTGGAGATCATTTAACTACAGATCTATATGCAACAGATGTGATTCTTCATTGCTGTTTGTATAATCCGGTTTATATTTTTGATATTGATATTTCAGTCATATAAAGCCTTGATTATTTGACTTTGTTGTAAGGATATTGCTTGCACCCCATGAGTCATTACTATTGATATTGATATTAGTGTATTGTATAGGTTTGCTTATTTTCACATTAATAGATGTATGCTGTATTTCCTCCATTTTCCTACCCTTTGCTCCCTTCAGAAACAGGGGTCCCAGATTTTGTGTCATTCATACAGCTGCCATACAGACTATAAATAACAAGCTGAAAATCTGGCTTTTACAACAACAAAAGCCATGGATAGGTGTGGATCCTTTTCCACAGATGGTATCACTATTGCCACTGAGACCGAAATCCTGCATGCCAAAAACTAGATATTTCTTTGAGAGAGAAGAAATTATTTCACCAACACCTCTGTCAAAAGGAGCTGCAGTAGATACATATCCCCCAAGACCTCCCAGACTGTTATCAGCAATCCTGCCACGATGTCAGAGTGCTGTTCGGGAAGATCCTGATGGCTTCTTTGATAGAGCAGGTATTAGTAGACAAAGACCTGCAACAGTAGGCAGCAACGTGACTCGCGAGACAGCATGTCCGGACAAGACAGACTTTCCACCGTTTCAAAGTCTGCAAACAAGGTCAAGTGGGCCTGGTGGAAGAAACCTGACAGTTGGACTCGGTGTTCCTTAAAAAGCTGCAGGCTTTGCATGAAAAGAGTATTTCCAAGAAGAGTGAGATTTTGGCAGTGAAAGAAGACAAGGTCCCACAGCGCTCCGATTCTGCTAAAATTGCAGAATGCCCAAGTCTGATCCTTCCCGAAGAGTATAAGTCATATAGCATTTTTAATTGTTGCGCAATTGGCTGGCCCTGTAACAGTTTATTTATTTATTTATTTATTCATTTTATTCGAATTTATTCGCCGCCACTCCCGGTGGCTCGGGGTGGCTTACATACAGTTCAGGATCTTTCTTGAACAGCAGTCTGCCAGTGTCGACCTCATGTGTTGGATAGACATTGAACAGTTCATGCCTGCTCTAAACCATGGGACCCTGCTCACTTCTTCCCACTCATTTACAGGCCCGGATTAGCGGATTGTGCTGCCCTAGGCCCCCCTGTCTAAATGCTGCCCCCGGAGGGCGGGGGCTCTTGCAAGGGCGGGGCCGGCACGAGGGACAAGGAGCCGGGGGAAGTCCCGCCCCTAGGGCGACTGACGTGGCTTTCCCCCACCGCCTCCTTGCTCGCCCATGCCCCAAACACAAGCGAGGAGGCGGTGAGGGAAAGCCGCCTCAGTTGCCCTAGGTGCGGGGCCTCGCCCCGGCTCCTTGTCCCACGTGCGGGTGGGCGCCACTCCCTCTCTGCTTCACTGAAGGGAGGAGGCGCGGAGCCGCTGCCAGCCTGAGGGACAAGGAGCTGGGGGAAGTCCCGCCCCTAGGGTGACTGACGTGGCTTTCCCCCACCGCCTCCTTGCTCGCCCATGCCCCAAACACAAGCGAGGAGGCGGCGGGGGAAAGCCGCGTCAGTCGCCCTAGGTGCGGGGCTTTGCCCCGGCTCCTTGTCCCATGTGCAGGCGGGCGCCACTCCCTGCTTCACTGAAGGGAGGAGCCGCGGAGCGCTGCCGGCCTGAGGAACAAGGAGCCGGGGAAGTCCCGTCCCAAGGGAGACTGACATAGCTTTCCCCTAATGCCTCCTTGCTCGCCCGTGCCCCAAACACGAGCGAGGAGGCGGTGGGGAAAGCCGCATCAGTCGCCCTAGGGGCGGGACTTCCCGGCTCCTTGTCCCTCAGGCCGGCAGCAGCTCTGCGCCTCCTCCCTTCAGTGAAGCAGGGAGTGGCGCCCGCCTGCGTCAGTTGCCCTTGTCCCGCGTGTGGGCGGGCGCCACTCCCTGCTTCACTGAAGGGAGGAGGCGCGGAGCCACTGTTGGCCTGAGGGACAAGGAGCCGGGGGAAGTCCCGCCCTAGGGCATCTGATGTGGCTTCCACCGCCGCCGCCTCGCTCGCACCGGCGCCCCTCCTCCTTTCACTGAAGGAAGGGGTGGCGGTGCGAGCGAGGCAGCGGCGGCGGAAGCCATGTCAGACGTCCTAGGGGCAGCGGGGCTTCCCCCCGGCTCCTTGTCCCTCGCGCGGGTGGGCGTCACTCCTTCCTTCACTACTTCCTTCAAGCCCGAATCTGCCGCCCTCCCCAAAGCTGCTGCCCAAGGCCATGGTCTCGGGTGGCCTTATGGGTAATCTGGGCCTGCTCATTTATATCCCAGTCCCACTGCACCCAGCCTCTAGGAAAGGCTTGAGAAAAGGGAGAACATTTGCCTCAAGTAGAAGTTTTCTTACCTAATGTCAGATGAGCAGCTGGCTTTTCATTGGGAGGTCTCTCATCTGTTAAAGCAAATAAGATGTCTTTAAAAGACAGCAAACGATTGTTTTGTCCGAGCTTTTGTGTTATTCCACAACAGAAACTGTTACTGTCTTGACCATTACTCTGATGTGAGACCAAACGTGCCCTGGTTTTCATCTGGGAAATGTTGGACTGTATGTAGGTAGCAGCATTCGTCAGCATTGACTCTGCTAGCTTGGGCAGCTAGGATTACAGTCCAACAACACTTGGAGGGTGTCATGATCATCAACCAACCTTATTGGATATGTGCACAAAACAAAAACTAAACCAGAACATTGGGATTGGATGGCAAGAAGACAGTATTTTTATAATGCATCTGCTGCCACTCATTCCTCTACCATTCCTACTTCCCCAACCCATGATTTGCAAGATCTATCTATCTATCTATCTATCTATCTATCTATCTATCTAATCTATCATCTATCATCTATCTATCTATCTATCTATCTATCTGCACCGGGAATGTGGCGCAGCTGGCTAAGTGTCAGCTGCATAAGATCTCCCTGATATGATCTGCAGAAAGGCATTATATCACTTAGCATTGAATCAGAGAGAAACCTGAGGGAATGGATCATATTACTAGCCCATGCTATCTCTGGGGGTTAATCGTCTACTGTGGCTTCAAGTATTAGCTATTGTGGCTTTGTGTTGTAATAGGCATTTCCTGATGTCTGTGTTTCCATTTGACTTCTGCTTGTGGGCCTATATGTGCATCTTGATGTATAGACCTATAGCACACCACACACACAACCTACAGAAACGGTCAAACCCACATCCAGTGTGAGATTTAGGACAAATGAGGCCCTGTGCTAGTTAAGTTATCGGTACCCAATAATTTCACCTTATGCCTTGAAGCCGTGACTGGATGGCTGTGTGCTAGCAGGCTGAGGGTGAACCTGGCGAAGACGGAGATCCTGTGGCCTGACCGCCCTGTGGGAGTGGAGCGCCCACTGCCTACCCTTGACGGTGAGCCTCTTGCTCCATTGGCCACCATGAAAAGCCTAGGTGTCATTTTGGACCCCTTACTGTCAATGGAGGCCCAGATCTCAGCCGTCTGCAAACAGACATTTTCCATCTTCACCAGGCTAGGCAGCTGGCGCCCTATCTCTCCGGGGAGGCCTTGGCCACAGTGATCCATGCCACAGTCACCTCGAGACTGGACTACTGTAACGCTCTCTACCTTGGCCTTCCTTTGTCAGTGACCTGGAAACTTTGTATGGTTCAAAATGCAGCTTCCAGGCTCCTTACAGGAACTCCTGTGGGATGTCATATAACACCCATCCTGTGTCAGTTGCATTGGCTCCCGATCGAATTCCGGATCTCCTACAAGGTGCTGGTACTAACCTTTAAGGCCTTGTATAGTCAGGGGCCGACGTACCTTAGGGCAGTGTTTCCCAACCTTTTTTGAGCCGCAACACACTTTTAACATTAAAAAAATCCTGGGGCACACCACCAACCAAAATGACACCAAATGACACTCTAACACAGTAAAGAACGGCTGGGGGATGGTGGCCTGCTGGGAGCAGCTGCTGAGAGTGCCAAAGCCAGGGGAGGGGACGGAGCCAGGCCGTACCATGCCCCACCCCCTCCCCCCGGCTACAGTTCCCCCACAGCTTCACCAGCCTTGAGGGAGCAGTGCCAAGCCAGCATTGTGCTGGCTCTGCCACTGATGGCTTGGCACTGCCCCCTCAAGACTGGAGAAGCTGTGGGAGCGCTGAAGCCGGGGAGGGGGCAGAGCCAGGCCGTGCCATGCCCCGCCCCTCCCCCCGGCTTCAGCTCTCCCACAGAGGAGGAGCATGAGCGGTGGGTGGGCTTCAGTGGGTGGGGCTCCTCCTCCACATGGCTTCAGCGAGCGAGGGGCAAGAGTCATGGCGGGACTCATGGCGGATTGGAGGCTGGCTGGGGAAACGGCTGAAGGAGGCGGCACCCCAGGCCCTTCTTTTTCTACGCCGCCGCCCGGCCCTTCCTCCCCCTCCCCCAAGCAGCAGGAGTTCGGCAGGAGGGGGGGGAAGGAAGGGGGGCAGAGAGCTTTTCTCGCGGCACAGCAGGAGGTCCATCACGGCACACTAGTGTGCTGCGTCACAGCGGTTGGGAAACACTGCCTTAGGAACTGTCTCTCCCCCTATCAACCCCAGTGGTCACCTCGATCTTCTCAAGAGAATCTTCTACATATACCGGGCCCTAGAGAAATCTGCCTGGAGATCACTAGGCGGAGAGCTTTCTCAGCCTCCGCCCCAAAACTATGGAATTCTCTGCCATCCGACATCTGACATCTGACTTATTGATTTATTCTGTAAGTCGCCCAGAGCACCGCTGGTGGAGGGCGACTAAGCAAGTAATAAAATTGAATTGAATTGAATTGAAAAAGTTATGGGCCCTTTCCTTGGACCCCGAAGGAGGTTGTCCCAGTAGGCCTACACTGTCTGCTTTGTGGCATATACTTATAGACTATCAGCTTTGTCATTATGTCTGGAATTGCTCCAAAACAGAATGCCTTCAAATTTAGAATTGCACCACATAAGCAAAATCAATAGTAAACAACAAAATGGCAGGAAGATACCCCCACTCTCCGGTCAAAGAGGACCTGTGCTTAAACACAACTTAGCACGATGGTAAATCTGTCACTGCCCACATCCCTTCAATAGGTCACTGAAATTAGTTCCATGAATGGACTATACAATGTTCCCTTACACTGTGGAACGATTGATGTTGCATGTAACCAAAGGAAATTGAGATGGAGAGAGAGAATGGAAAGAGTTGGGTGTAGGTATCATTAGTATAGTCACTGACACCGATAGGTAGATGGATAGATTGCTAGATATAGATAGATAGTAGGCATGGTTTAGAACCCAAAAATAGGAAATCGGAAATCTAATTTGGGGGCTTGATTAGTAAAAGAAAGACTTACAAAAAAATTTCCAAAATTTCTAAAATGTAACTTAACTACTAACGAAATTCGTTAGTAGTTCGTATGCCAACGCATGCGCATTCAGATGGTTTGGCCTACAACTCCCAGAAATCTAACAGCTGGTAAATTGGCTGGGATTTCTGGGAGTTGTAGGCCAAAACTTGAATAAATCACACTGAATTCTAGATGGGACTCTCCAAATAGGAAGGAGGGAGGGAAGGAAGGAGGGAGGGGGTATTCTATTCTTGGAAGCAGCAAAAAAAAAGGAGGAGCCCCCTCCTCACTGCCTCTCTCTCACCCCGATCCTGAGGGAGCGAGGGCCCAAGTTTGCCCAGGCTGAGAGGAAAAGGAAGAGGCCTGAGGCTGTGAGGAATGGTGTGAGTTGAAGTCCAAAACACCTGGAGGGCTGAAGTTGGCCCGTGCGATGGGGCAAGACAGAGCAACGGGGAAGAGAAGGGCGGGGGGGGAGAAGCATCTGAGAGAGTGCAGAGAGAGAAAGGAGGAGAAGCGTGTGTGTGTGTGTGTGTGTGTGTGTGTGAAGTTGGCCCCTGCGGTGGGGCAGGACAGAGCAATGGGGAAGAGAAGGGAGGGGGAGAAGCATCTGAGAGAGTGCAGAGAGAGAAAGGAGGAGAAGCGTGTGTGTGTGTGTGCGTGTGTAGTTGGCCCCTGCGGTGGGGCAGGACAGAGCAACGGGGAAGAGAAGGGGGGGGAGAAGCATCTGAGAGAGTGCAGAGAGAGAAAGGAGGAGAAGCGTGTGTGTGTGTGTGTGAAGTTGGCCCCTGCGGTGGGGCAAGACAGAGCAACGAGGAAGAGAAGGGAGGGGGAGAAGCGTGGAGGACTACACTTTCCAGAATGCCTAGCACAGCAGCGTCACTTCCAGTTCCCCATAGAAATGCGGGAAAAAGAAGAAGATGAATGAAGGCGGGAAGGAAATGAGGGGGAGAAGACACGGAGAAGTGAGTAGTACAATAATTAAGAATTTATTACGATCATAACGCAAATTGTTGGCCTCAAGGACCGTAAAAGAAAGTCTACTTCCTGGTTAGCTGCCGTGATGCGTATAAACTAGAAAGTCCCATTACATACGAATCACTTACGATTTCTTTTAATTTTCATAACTTTTTTCTCATGCCTAATAGATAGACATATAGATGATACATCACACATTGTAAGCATAGCTCATTAAAATATTTTCTAATTCCTTGTGTCTAAGGATGTTACTGGATAAGGAGGTGAACTGGCATTATAGCTGGACTGTCAATCTTCCTTCTCCTTGCAATTAAATCTATCCCCTGCAATTGATGGGCAAGACCCATCCATAGCTCTCAATCTTGCAATATTCCTTTCACCAACCTTCTGTGATGGGTCTGTTCCACTTCTGTGCCAGTAACCCAATGAAAAAGTGATGTCACGGGGTGGGAGTCTACTCTTCTCTCACTTTTATTGCTCTCTTCACTGTTCTTGAACTGTTAGTTTTAGGTTGATTTTAAATATTACCATTATAGTTGCCTTTTTGTTATTCATTGCTGAAACTGCAATTACAGAACATTGGAAATTCGGGAAAATGGGATTGCAAAAGTATGCGGAAGTATGAGGGTTGAATGAAAAGTAATGCCTCCACCTTCATAACTCCTCAACAGATCGCAGTACTGGTATTTGGCAGGTACTGGCTTGTTCAGTAGACTCTCCTCTACAGTTCCATTTTGTCGGGAAGCCTTAGCATTAAACGGTTGTGTTGTTAAAGTGCGAAGTATGGAACACTGCGCAGACGGTTGGTCAATGCGACTTAAGCAATGTGCAGTCATTGAATTCTTGATGGCAGAAGGTGTCACCCCAAAGGAGATTCATCAGAGAACACAAGCTGTTTATGGTGACTGTGTTGATGTGAGTACTGTGCGTTGTTGGGCGAGTAAGTTTAAAGATGTTGAGGTGGGAACATCTGATTTGCGTGATAAACAAAAAGGTGGACGTCCTGTGACAACAACCACCGAGTTTCACAAGCAAAAGGTTGATTCAGGACAATCGTCCTATCCCTCAGAGAGAAATTTAAAGCAAGTTAAAGAGCACATTGTAAGGATTATTTCTGCATTTGATTTATTAAAATATTCCCATCCAAAGCCAAGTAACGAAGGTGGAGGCATTACTTTTCATTCATCCCTTGTATAAATGGCTTGGCCCGATTTACTGGGCCAAGCAGATTGCGGCACTGGGTGTCCTTGCCGCCATTTTGGATCGGGAGGAGGCTTCTTCCTCCCAGAAGCCCCCTGGGTGGTGGGAGATTTTTCCGCCACCAGAGTCAGCTGACTAATTGTGAGGCTGGCCCCGGCCTGGCCTGGCTCGTAGTTGGGGCCAGCCCTCTCTTCTGCCCGGGCAGCCTTCTTAAGGCTGCCCGAGGCCTACCAGCAGGCACTTGGCCTGCATCAGCTCTTCCACCCACCCTCCCTGCATGTATCATTGCTTACCATTTGTTAGCTTATCTTGCTGTTGTTTGGTGTTCATCTTGCTCTGTATTTGGTTAGCTGCTCTTGCTGTTGTGTGTTTATCTTGTCACAACTCTGTGTTGGGTGTGTGGCGTGGCCCCTGGATCGGGGTAGTGTATGGCCCCTGGTTGGAAGTGGGGATATCACCCGGCCCCCTGGGGTGCCATGCTTACGGGAACCGGCGGTGTGCTGGTGGCACCCAGCGATGTAAGTATCTTCAGACAGCAGCGGTTGTCCAACCCCTGATCCAGGACCCATGCATGGCTGCCAACCCTTGTTCCTGTTATTAATAAATGAGTTGTGGCCATATTTTACTCCATCTACTTGTGTCGGTGTCTTCTTGGTAACATGGGGGGAGGTGTATCTAGGGTTCCCATATGTCCCTTATTCTAAGGGACGTCCCTTATTTAGGCCCTAAAATTTGTGTCCCTTATTTTCAGGCCCTGTCCCTTTTTTTACTAGCAGGACAGGACTGGGTGGGGTTGACCAGAGGAAGGTGTGCGCTGTGGTTTCCATGGCAATGCCTGCCCGGGGATTCCAACTCGCAGGGCAGCCTGCGTCCCCGTTGGAAGGAAGAGGCGATACAGGACTTTTTCAAAGTACAGTAGATTAATTAACCATTACCCAAGGGGAATGTTGGATCATGTTGGATAAAGATAGTTTCTGGTTGCTTGAGAGTTACTCTTAAAATAGGCCTAGCTGTGCATCCCAATACTACACAATGCTGTGTATCCTATACTATACCATTAACTATTGACATAATAATCATGAAGATGTACTGTCTTATAAAAATTATTTTATTTTAATGTTTAGACAGTGCACTTTTAAAGTCAGCAAAGTCAAGGACTAAATACAGATGGAGAAAATTAGGTAGTTCTAATAATGTTTTTTCTGCATGACAAAGCATGCAGAAACGTACCATGTACTGTTAAGAGGGTATAAGTCAGTTTCTTTTGTGAGTTTCAATCATTATCTTATTCTGTTAATAAAACTATTTCTACCTAATGTTTGAGTTTCAAGTTTTTAATGAAGTGTCCCTTATTTTTGTGAAAAATCCCGTCAATGTCCCTTATTTCTTATATCAAAAATGGCAACCCTAGGTGTATCACCCATACACACACCCATACACACGCAATTGTGGGACCATGGATTGGCATTTGACACAATTGCACATATGAATGACACTTTTTTGCGTGCTGAAAATGTGTGGGCACCCCTGGTCTACACAATATCACACGACTCTTCAGACCTCATCACATTAAGTACTGGTCTTTCATTACTCTTTCCTTCTACAACTGCTAAACAGGCAATAACATGCACCAGTGTTGAAGAGGCATTAATCTTTACTCTGCTGACATTTCCTTTTTAAAATGAAGGCACTGGGATTCCCGTGACTGAGAGATGAGGTAATTTTAGCAATCTGGAAGCTGTCTAGTTTGCAGCAGCTGTGGTTGGGCTGCCATTGCATATTAGAGAGGTCTCTACACTCCCTTTGTTTCTTTTCCCCTCTTCGGAACAAAGATTTGTGCAGATGTCGGCCCAAACCCTTTTGTTGCGTAAGAAAGCAGGATTCCCAGTAAGCCGCCACCGCAATCCCGTGTATGGACGTCACATGCTCTGGTGCTTGAACGTCACTTCAGTGCTTGTCAGCAGAGCTTGGCAATTTGCTTTTTGGGAAGAATGGCCACCCTACCATGCTGAAGCTGTCCCAAGCGAGATCAGACCTGCCCCCTCCCTCTTGTCCTTTAGGAGGCTAGTGAAAACCTGGCTATGCAACGAATCATTCCCAGAATAGGCTGAGACTGGTTGGTTACAGACCAAAGCGAATGACCACATTGTAGACTGAGTTGAACTTGTTTTTAGTCGGCGTTTTGGCTTTTATGTATTTTATCTATCTGCATTTTAATTTTGTATTGTTGTATGATGTTTTAATTTGTATTGTAGCATTGAATCCATTGGCTGCCGTTCATCTTCCGGTCCCAATTCAAGGTGCAGGTTCTTACCTACAAAGCCCTGAATGGTTTGGGACCAGCCTACCTGCGTGACCACAGTTCTGTCTATGAACCCAAGTGATCTCTCAGATCATCTGGAGAGGCCCTACTCTCGCTCCCACTGCCTTCGCAGGCACGTTTGGTGGGGACGAGGGAGAGGGCCTTCTCTGTGGTGGTCCCCTGACTCTGGAACTCGCTCCCCAGGGATATTAGACAAGCCCCATTGGCGGTTTTTAGGAGGAGCCTGAAAACGTGGCTGTTCCAATGTGCCTTCCCTGAATAAAGCAAGAACACCCTGCTGTGGTCAATTCCTTGCAAAATGTCCTCATAAGCACTTTAATTACCTGTTGGGTTGTCTGCTCCACATTATCCTGTAAAACCTCCCTGTTACATACGTTCTACCTCTGTTTGCACCCAGTATTATCTATATATATAAAATCCTCCATGTCATGGTTCCTGTCTTATAGACAAAGAAACCACACAAGGCAGAAACACAAAAACAGCCCACATACCCAGAAAACCCTACGAGGTATGTTTACCAAACTGACTGATGTGGTTTAAAAGGAAGGGATAAAAGTGATTCCAACCCGGGTTTAACAGGGCTCTTGACCCAGGTCCCTCTCTCCCAGGAATGTATGATCTTCTCGTAAACCCCTGGTGTCTATTTATCTTTCTCCTCATCAGTCTGACATGGGAAGGGAGAAAAGCGATTCCAAGCTGCGTTTGTTTAACAGGGCTCCTGGGTTTAACATGGCAGCACCCGCCATTAACGAAGCCATTACGAAGTTCGGAAGTACATCCGATTCAATTATGAGAGAACCACTGAAAACATCGGAAGTCTATCAGATACAAAGCGCCAGCGCCCGCTACATCTGAGGCAAGTATTGAACAATTTGTTTTTGTGAATCGCCCAGGCCTAATAGATTCATTACATAACCACAAACACAGAGACATCCGATGGGACAACGCTAAAGGGAAATTATACATACATTTCCCAGTATTACAAAAGCGATAAAATGGGCTGAACTTGCAAAGCTAGAATTTCATACTTATTCTTGGAAAGAACTTTTCTCAATGCCGTTTACTATTTATTATATTAAATTGTTTGTAGTGGAAAAAATATATTTTGAATGACATAGGACTAGAAATATTGTGTGTGAACTCTCTTAGTTCTACAGTCCGCACTCTGTATCCATGACTTCAACCCCAAATCCCCAAAAGCAAAACTTACTTTGCTATTGGATATAATGGGACTTGGGCCTTCACAGATTTTGATAACTATGAGGGGGTCCTGGAACAAAACCGTAGAGGCTACCAAGGGCCCATTGGTAAAGGCAAAGGATGAGTGAGGAACATCTTAGAAGTTATCAGGGTCTCTAGAAGGCATCAAGAGTTAATAGAAAGGACAAAGCCAGCTTACCTTGAATAATTTTTTCATATGTTGGTGCTTCAGCTTCTCTCTAAGTAAAGAAAATCCAGAAGTCAATTTCCAGAAAGAACATTTCAGATCATATTCAAACCACCTTATTCCTGCCACAGGCACCAGCTGAAATATTTATTTTATGAAACTTCTGTAGAATCGCACTCTTTCCCTCAATGTAGACTAGAAGAAAGTAATGCTAGATACATGTAGCCACTCAGTTTAGAACCACAAGCTGAATTCCATCTCTGCAGCTAGTGTCTTCTGTGGCTGGTGAAGTGAAATACAGCACCCCAATCTGCAGATCGGGGTGCTGTGTTCAGCTTCACCAGCTACTTGCACTTCACCAGAGCATTTCTGTCCTCCATGTGAGAACTGGGGGGAAATGCGGCTTTCCCCCCAGTTCTCACGCAGAGGGCAGAAATGCGCATCCAAACTGGGTTAAAGACCCAGTTTGGAAGCACATTTCTGTCCTTCGTGTGAGAACTGGGGGGAAAGCCAGACCTTGGCAAAGCATGCCTTCTCTGATGGCCAAGGGGGCGCTGCAAGAAGGGGGTGCTGTAAGGAGGCACTGCCACCCCTCCCTGTGGAAAACATGGTCCCAGATGCCACGGAGGAGCACCTGGGGCCAAAGCACCATGGAGGAGTAGAAGCAGACCCACCCGGACTTCCTCCCTCCCTTGGATACTTGGTCCCTACGTTCTACAAAACATTGTTCTGTCAAAGAGAGAGCCAACAGAACCCAGGATGGCTTTCCCCAAGTCCCCAGAGCCTTCTGCCAATGCCACGAGGAAAAACCCGACTCTGCTGGAGGTCGGGGCACTGTGTTCGGCTTCACCAGCCACTTGCTCCGGAAGAAATGCAAGGCGGGAACTGGGAAGAGGCAGTGGGCTCGGGGAAAAAAGTTGCCGTGGAAAGCTCTGGAGTTTCTTTCTCCCACGTTGACTTGGGAGAAAGAAAGAAGGGGAGAGAAGGTGGAGATAGGTCCCTAAAGGCGTCCCAGTTCTCATGCGGAGGGAAGGCATCTGCGTCCAAACTGGGTTAAACATGCATGTCCGCAATGAATGAAGCCATTCCGAAATTTTGGAATTTTTCTGAATAAATTTCAATTTCCCCCCCAAAAAATTCGGAAACCAATCAGATTCAAAGCGCCAGCGCCCCCTACATCCGGAACAAGTTTTGAACCACTTTTTTGGGATCAACCAGGCCTACTGTTTTGGGCAAGAAAAATGTATGAAAACTTGCTGTTATTTGTAGACCTTTTTTGTTTCATGGACACTTAGTTTATATGCAATTTGAAGCTTTCTAAAAACAGAACAGAACAATTATCTTTGTTTAGTGTGTTAGGAATTCAGAATTGTTTAGGTGGCCTCCACATTTAGGAGGCAACCAAAGTAGATTTATTAGTAGTAATGGGCAGGGCATATAATACAAACAAAAGACAACCAATGGACATGTGGACTAATGAACTGGATACCAAAAACCCACAAGTGGCTCTTGGGCAGACCTCGTACTCAATGGGATGAACCAATGGTTAAGGTATTCTGCCAGAAATGGAAAAGAAAAGCTCAGAAAGTCTATTTTGGCAAATGGTAGGTTTGTGTGAAGGCCAAAGGAGTGGATTGACAACAAATCGAATAGGATAGGATCATTAGAAACTCAATTATTTCTGTTACTGAAATGATTTCCAGATCATCAGCATTTCATAAAATCTGACACAAATCTAACACAGTGGATCAGTCATTTTCTTTAGTATCTAGTGGGCACTAAATATGCAGAATACATGAGAGATTCTATTTCCATTTTACATTAAGGATGTGGGTGGGTGGGAAGGAGGTCTATATCTATAAATATAGATATTAGGCCTGGGCAATCATGGTTCTAAATGGTTCTAAAGTACTTACAAAACTAAAGTTCTGGTGGTGAACACTAGGTGGCGCTAGTGCTTTGCTTCTACAGTGTTGCTAAAGTTCTGGTGGTGAACATTTCAGAACTCTAACAAAACTTTCAAAATTTCATTATAAATGGCAGTTCCTAATTGGTTCTGTCTTAAAAATCACTAATAATGAAATGATAATGAAGTTTTGAAAGTTTTGTTAGAGTTCTGAAATGTTCACCACCAGAACTTTAGCAACACTGTCGAAGCAAAGCCTCAGCGCCACCTAGTTTTCACCACCAGAATTTTAGTTTTTAAGTACTTTAGAACCATTTAGAACCATGATTGCCCAGGCCTAATATCTATATTTAGATATCTAGATAGCTTTCCTCGCCCAATTCCCATTCATTTAAATGTATTTTGTTTTAACAATCCTCCTATGAGACTGTGAGGCTACACAGACTGTTGAGTTATAGCAGTTTGATACCCCTTTGAATACTACATCCTATGGAATTGTGGAATTTATATTTTCTTGTGGCACCAGATTTCTCTGGCACAGAAGAGTAAATATCTCACAAGACTAAAAATCCTATGGCGTTGAGCCAAGACAGCCAGTGAGGTTCAAAATGCATAATTTTCCAGTGTGGACACAGCTTGTGCTTTAGATATGTAGCCTGAATATGAATGAAAGAGCTTCTTACTACTAGATCAGCATCCATATATTTATCTATACAATGGCCAGCATCCATGACAAACACAAGCTTAACTTATATCTGCATATGCAGATATGCATTTTTAAGTGTTGGAGAGACTGATATTCCCTTCCATCCTTCACAATGAAAAGCCTTCCCATGACTCATTGATTTGCTATAGTATTGCCCTCCTCTGTGCTCATTCAGTGCCTGGTGGAAAGTAGGAGATCTAAGAAGTATCTAATTATGTTCTTGCAACCAAAAGCAGAACAATTTCATCATCAACTAAGACGTCTGGAAAATCTTGGCAGATTCTGATAGATAAAGTCATCCGTTGGTGTCTGGTTTAAAGACAGGCTTAAAATCAACCTTAAAGACTGTGGCATAGACACCAAGAACTGGGAAGCTCTGGCCCTCAAGCATTCTAACTGGAGGTCAGTAGGCCTGGGTAGGTTCGTTCGGAATCTTCTCAATTCGGAATAAATTCAGATCACATTCCTTTTGGAAGTGATTTCGAAGTCATTTGGGAACCCGGAAGTATCCTTACCACTTCAAAGCTTTTTCAGCCATTTCTCTTACAAATCAGTAAGTGAGTCGGAAATGATTCAGGTTTTCAAACCAGTGTGGATGGATTCCCTTTGTTTCCTTTCCCTCCCACGTCAGACCTGGGGCGAGAGCCAAGTTTAACCCAGTTTGGATGTGGACGTCCTTCCCTCCCGCCACAGACCTGGGGCGAGAGCCAAGTTTAACCCAGTTTGGATGCGGACGTCCTTCCCTCCCGCCACAGACCTGGGGCGAGAGCCGAGTTTAACCCAGTTTGGATGCGGACGTCCTTCCCTCCCACCACAGACCTGGGGCGAGAGCCGAGTTTAACCCAGTTTGGATGCGGACGTCCTTCCTTCCCGTGACAGACCTGGGGCGAGAGCCGAATTTAACCCAGTTTGGACGCGGACGTCCTTCCCTCCCGCGACAGACCTGGGGCGAGAGCCGAGTTTAACCCAGTTTGGATGCGAACGTCCTTCCCTCCCACGACAGACCTGGGTGAGAGCCGAGTTTAACCCAGTTTGGATGCGGATGTCCTTCCCTCCCGCGACAAACCTGGGGTGAGAGCCGAATTTAACCCAGTTTGATGCGGACGTCCTTCACTCCCGCGTCAGACCTGGGGCGAGAGCCGCATCCAAACCTGGTTAAACACAGCTCTCGGCCAGGATTGACATGGGAGAGCCAGTTTGGATGTGGATGTCCTTCTCTCCCGCGTCAGACCTGGGTGAGAGCCGTGTTTAACCCAGTTTAGATGCGGATTTCTTCCCTTTGCTTCCCCCCCTTTTTTTCTGGAATAAAACAACTACTTTCAAAGTAAAGACCACACAATGAAACAGGAAATAACACTTTGAAACCAATAATGAAGGATTCGGAAGTCTTGGAAGTTTTGAATAGTTTTGAACTTTTTTTCCGGTGAAAATCGGAATTGACTTTAGATCCGAACCACCAGCGCCCCCTCCATCCGAAACGAGTTTTGAACCATTTTTTGTGGGGATCAAACAGGCCTAGAGGTCAGCTGTGGGATTTGAAGAGACATGAATGGAGGGTGAAAGGGAGGTGTGTCACTGTCTAGCCAATGCTGACGGGGACTGCTTTCATCTGGAAATTACTGTTCTTACTGTAAAGCAACATGCAGGTCTCTACAGTTCCCTATGGACCCACCACCAAGGCCCTACACTTGGAAGGCAATCATACTCGAACACAAGAGATCGTTGATGATGGTGATTGTTATAGAAATATAGTTAGATGTTTCTGACATCCTGCCCTGCTGCTATCCATGAGCAACTAAATGGCCTTCATGGAGTATAACAACTAACCAGTGAATCCATGGGATTGAGAGGAGAAATGTCTGAAACCTTTATGCTATGATTCGCAATTTAGGACCTCAGATATTGAATGCTTTCTAGTAGAGATTTTTTTGGTGGTACCATCATTTGCAGGGCTGGACGAAGGTAATTTAAATGGTAAGCGAACAGTATCCCCCCCCCCCCCCAACCAATCACTGAAAAATAAAAGGTAGAAGGTAGAGGTGAATACAAAGTTTCAAAACTTGGCATTCAGCTGCATGGCCATTATTCAATGCTATTCAAGGTGGCCAATTGAACATTCAAACCAGCATCCAACAGGCAAGAGTTCCTTCGCCCACCCTGGACATCATTCCACAGATATATATACACAGGCAGAAAGCAGGCAGACCTTGATGCTGAAAGGCCATTATTTAATGCTAATCAAGGTGGCCAATTGAACATTCAAACCTGCTTCTTGATGAGGCCCGCCATGCTCCTGCCTTCTCGCACCCCCCACCTCGCCTTGCCCGCCTGCCCCAAAGCCAGCCCGTGGGTTCGGGCGCCCGAGCCATCCCGCTGCCCTCGAGGAGGAGGAGGCATCCACGCTCAGCCCCCACCTTCACTAAGCCCCACTCCGGCCCTGCCGCCATCTTGGATGTGGGCCGGCAGCAGCTCCAGCTGACAGGCGCTCGTGAGGGGCGGAGCCAAGCCAAGGAAAGCCACACCTCCCTCCCTCCCTCTCTCTACAGAGATTACAGCGAATTGGATTCTAATCAGCAGACGCCCCCTCCTCCCTGCTCCCTCCCTCCTCCAGGCTATGCTCCTCGTGCTCAGAGTCGGCACTGATGGAGGCGGATGCTGCGTGGACCGGCCGGCGGCAGAAGGCAGTGGGGCGTCAGAGGGGGCTGGGGACAATGTAAAATGCGCCCCTGCATGTTGCCAAGTGGTAAGCAAATGCTTACTTTGCGAAGTGCAAGATCCGGCTCTGATCATTTGCAACATCCTTTCTGACCATTCCTTATAGATGTTTGCAGTCACTCTGTCCCAAAGAATTTATTGTATCAAAACAATTGCAGAAAGATTTTTTGGGACAACTTTGAAACGTACCTCCTCATCCGGCAGAGTGGGACAAATCATAGAATCAGTTCTACAAAAACAATGCAGTCTCCGCCACTCTGTTTTAGAGACTCAATTCATTAATCATCCTAAATGTGGGGTCATTTGGACCACCAGATGTTGCCAAGGGCGCATTGTCAACTTACTTCATGCGTCCTTGTCAACTTACTTCAGCAACATCTGGGAGGCTGTGTGCGTCCCACCTCAAAGTCACGATCCAAATTCATGAGTTCTGTGTCAGCCAGAAACATCTCACACACCCCACTCCATTTCCAGGCAAATACTTTTAATGGGAGTGGTATGAGCATTGAGTCTGGAGACTGCTCAGCCTCTAGAACAGTGTTTTTCAACCTTTTTTGAGCCGCGGTACACTTTTTACATTTACAAAATCCTGGGGCACACCACCAACCAAAACGACACAAAATGACCCTCTAACACAGTAATACATATAGTTAATACATTTTTAAATGTATTTATACACTCAGTGTGAAACCTGGGCCTGTTTCGATAAACACAACATAGATATCCTGGCAGGAATGGCAGAAAGACACAAACTTCCCGCACACAACTCCCATAACTAAGAGAAAATACTATAAGAGTTTGGTGGGCATTGACCTTGGGTTTTGGAGTTGTAGTTCACCTATATCCAGAAAGCACTGTGGACTCAAACAATGTTGGATCAGGACCAAACTTGGCATGAATACTCAATATGCCCAAATGTGAACACGGATGGAGTTTGGGGAAAATAGACCTTGACATTTGGGAGTTACAGTTTCTGGGATTTATAGTTAACACACAATCAAAGAGCATCCTGAACTCTTGCAACAATGGAATTGAACCAAACTTGGCATATTGAACTCTCATTGCCAACAGAAAGTACTGAAAGTACTGAAATGCAGATGGAGTTCAGGGGAAATAGACCTTGACATTTGGGGGGAAGGCTGAGGAAGGCTGGAGGAAGAGACTTCTTTCTCCCCCTTCCCCTTCGCGCCCTTTCTTCCCCCTCCTGCCGAACACTTACTTTTTCTTCTCCACTCGGGCTCCCTTCTTCCCAGCCTCGCTCTGCTCGCTTTGCCTCGCTTTGACATGATCCGTGCAGGTGCTACTGCGCAGACTTGCCCCACGTCTTCCTCCCCCCCTCCCCTCCTGAACACACTCACGCTGCCCCCTCAGATCAAAATGGCGGCAGAAGCGGCCGCGTGAGCAAAGCAAGGCAAAGCGAACAGAGCGAGGCTGGGAAGAAGGGAGCCCAAGTTGAGAAGAAAAAGTGTTCAGAAGGAGAGGGAAGAAAGGGTATTGGAGGATCCAATTTCCCACGGCACACCTGATGATCGCTAACGGCACACTGGTTGGGAAACACTGCTCTAGAAGTTAAACTTTACTGAAGGCACAGAGCAACAGCTAAAAACCAATATCAGGGATTCACACAAAGAAACACACATCCCCAACTACCCTGCCAGTCTTACTGGGTAGGTCACCCATCAGGATGGAAGGCAGCATGGGAGAATCCTTGCTTTGCTCATTCCACGTACTTACATCCCATCTTTCCTTTCTTCCAGCTACTTGCAAAAGAAATGAATAGAATGAAGGTGTATGTGTGCCCAGCCGCTCCAGTGCCTTCCTGGAGTTCCTGAACACATGGTGAGACCGACAGCCACCTTTTAAAAAAGTCCTCTTATGTGTTTACAGGTGATGGATTATTCACCTGGAAATTGTTGTGTGTGTTTGTGTATGCGCACACATATATATCAAGCGAAATGTAAAGATATAAGAGGAATTTCTTTTTAAAAGATGTTAGTGCTATACACTATTTCATTAAAATGGAATAAAGTCCATTCCATTTTTAAGATTAGCTCCATAGTCTAAAACAGTGTTTCCCAACCTTTCTTGAGCCACAGCACACTTTTTACATTTGCAAAATCCTGGGGCACACCACCAACCAAAATGACACAAAATGACACTCTAACACAGTAATACATATAGTTAATATGTTTTTAAATGTATTCATACACTCAGTGTGAAACCTGGGCCTGTTTCGATGAACACAACATAGATATCCTGGCAGGAATGGCAGAAAGACACAAACTTCCCACACAGAACTCCCATAACCGTGTGCGCACTCCGCCACAATACAAGAACTTGGTGAAATTACTCCTCGGAAAAATACTATAAGAGTTTGGTGGGCATTGACCTTGAGTTTTGGAGTTGTAGTTCACCTATATCCAGAGAGCACTGTGGACTCAAACAATGTTGGTTCAAGACCAAACTTGGCATGGATACTCAATATGCCCAACTATGAATGCAGATGGAATTCAGGGGAAATAGACCTTGACATTTGGGAGTTGTAGTTGCTGGGATTTATAGTTCCCCTACAATCAAAGAGCGTTCTGAAACCCAACAATGATAGGACTGGGCCAAAACTTCCCACACAGAACCTCCAGGAGGCAAGAGGAGGTCACTACTTTGGGAAAGGGAGGCGGGCCTTCCCAATGCATGGAGAGGGAGAGACCAAGTAGACAACGGGGGGGGGGGGGGGTGTTTGTAATTTTGTGCCTTTATTGAGGTAGGTTTCTTAGGGTTTTTATACTTCAACACACTAGACTCTCTCCCCCCCCCCCTTTCCTGGAGGTTCCAATTTCCCACGGCACACCTCATGATCACTCACAGCACACTAGTGTGCCCCGGCACACTGGTTGGGAAACACTGCTATACACTATTTCATTAAAATGGAATAAAGTCCATTCTATTTTTTAAGATTAGCTCCATAGTCTGTAATAAACTAAGTGAAACTGAGCATTTACACCCCACACACCCCACAAACGTGTGCGCACTCCGCCACAATACAAGAACTTGGTGAAATTACTCCTCGGAAAAACAGTTTGCAGAATTGCCTGAAGAGCTTTGCCAGTTGGCCGGGGAGTCTGGGAGCTGTTGTTCAGAAATATCCCTGAAATATCTGGGAAAAAATGGTCTATGAATGCCCATCTCAACATAAAGATTTCCAGAAAAGCTGGGAAGTTCTCATTTCTGCATCCTGATGCGTACAATCATGGTATCATAGAGTTTGAAGAGACCACAAGGACCATTCACTCCAACCCATGACATGGTTCTAGTTATCCTCCCCTTGCATTTCATATTCATTAATAATAATAATAATAATAATAATAATGCTTCTCGGCTTGTGTCCCATTCCTTCTCCCTAGCCCTTGCCCTCTTTGCTCTGTGCCTGACCTGTGTTGCAGCTTTGGTCAATTCTTTTCGGAAGGAGAGCAGGAAATAGCCTTCAACCACCAAGCCTATCAGCATCAGCAGCATGAAGACCCACAGGAGCAGCTGGGCATGTTGCCATTTCTTTCGGCCTTTTGACACAGGTGGCACGAAGGGGACATTCCTCTGAGGGGCATCCACGACAAAAACAGATGGGTATCCAACTCCGGTTTCCATAACCTGGCAGCCTTGCGGCATCTGAGTCAAGTGCCTTGAATGGCATGCGCTGGGAAGCAACTAGACTGGCTCTGTGTCTGAGACCTGAGTTATGTAGGCGAGAGAGTGCAACGCCCACATCCCTTGGGAGGAAACCACAACGTTACCCAACTGTCCTCTACATGCCTAGTTTCTGTGCTTGTGTTAGTGGGCTGAGACTTCCTCCAGGGGAGCCACTCCTCTTGGGTCCTTTCCTGGGTGGGTGCTTGTCTTTTTCTATTTGTACTCCTACACATTTTGCCATGAAGCAAAAAAAAAAAAAAAAAAGTGTGCGCAGGGAGGGAGAAATGGGACACCAGAGTCTGTCTTCACTTCCCATTCTTGTGCTCCATCTTCTTAAATGTCTTCACAGTTTCTTCTCTGGTATCTGTGCTGAATACGTTTCTGAACATATCATGGGCAACCATGGAAAAATCGAGAATCTTATTAAATGGCTTCTACAGAAGTTAAAACAAGAAAAGTGGGGTGAAAAAAAGACACAGGAAAACAGTGAAACACACAGCTTAATCTGGTATATATGAAATAATATATCTATTAGAACAAAGAATGTTTGGCGCAGCTGGCTAAGTGTCAGCTGCATAAGATCTCTCTGACCAGTAGGTCATGTGTTCGAGGCCTGCCCGGGTCGAGGTGGGTGCTCGACCTTTAAGTGTAGCCTGCTGTCGACCTTTGCAGCCTGAAAGACAGTTGCATCTGTCAAGTAGGAGATAAAGGTACTACATTAAGTGGGGAGGCAAATTTTGACTGATTTATGAGGCCATTAAAGAACTCCAGGAATCATTGAGGAATGCGGAAGAAACAACAAAGGGATGCTTGCAAACACTGAGAGATGAGGAGTGCGTCAGCTCCCCCTGGTGGCCAGAAGTTTGCCTCTGTTCGTCTATATGTCGTATGTTCATCTATATGTCATATGTTGAACTGCAGGGATTGTCTGCAAGTATGTGTACTGTAATCCGCTCTGAGTCCCCTTCGCAGCAGAATATAAGAACATAAGAACATAAGAAGAGCCATGCTGAATCGGGCCTCAGCCCATCTAGTCCACAGTGTCACACAGTGGCCCACTAGTTGTACACAGGGATCTCTAGCAGAAAGGAGGGCAAAACCCTCACCTGCTCCCGACCCCCCACAACCAGTACCCGGGGAAATCCTGCCTGCCTCCATCAACACAGAGGTGGCACTTGGATGTCCATTTCAGTAGCTACTGATTCTAAATAAAGTAAATAAATAAATAAATAAAAGAGAAGTAAAACCCAGCTCATACTTCCTGGGCAGCCCTGAATTCAAGCATCTAAATTTACTACTAAATAAAGTAAATAAATAAATAAATAAAAGAGAAGTAAAACCCAGCTCATATGTAGGGCATATAGAAGACTAAATGTATGTTTATCTCCCTGGTTCACGAAATGTAGGGGAGAAGGAATTCAACAGTAATTACTATAAATATGACATCATAATACAGATATAAAGAATGGTATAGCACAGGATATATCCACGTAATACATATAATCTCATCCAACAGGACAAATAATAGAAATAACACAGGATATCCCAGAATCTACAGAAGTTATCACAGACTTCAACTGGAGGACCTACACAATTCTTAGAAACGGCTTATTTTGTTGAATGTGTGTAGGTGAAACTAGAAGTATCAGTTGCTTGGGTACACATATCATATTGTATACATTCCCTTCCACCACCTTTAAATAAAATAACAAAAAAAGAGTAAACATAATATAGTGATTTCAGCTAGGACTGTGGTTAAGAGGATCCATGCCCGGCAAGCATAAACTAAGACAGATTAGCTAAGACAGAGAAACAAACCCACCAGGTTGAAAACAAGCCCCAGAGGTTATTACAATTCAGCCAAATGGGATGCAAGTGCAAGCAATTTGCTTCAAAATGAACAAGCATATTCATATAACCACATGAATTTTCAGTTCTTGTTGCCTTGCGTGGATTTTTTTTTGGAATTAAGGCAGGGGTGCCCACACTTTTTCAGCACCCGAGCTACTTATAATAAAACCAAGTCAGAAAAATCTACCTACCTCCTCAAGGCTGGAGGGGGGGGGGGATTGGCGCGGCCTAGCTCCGCCTCCCTCTGGCTTCTGCTCTACCAGCAGCTTCTCCAGGCTTGAGGATGGCAATGCCAAGCCATTGGTGTCATAGCTAGCACAAGGCTGGTGTGGCATTGCCATCCTTAAGCCTGGAGAAGCTGCTGGTAGAGCGGAAGCCAGAGGAGCGGCGGAGTCAGGCCACGCCAAGCCCCGCCCCCTCCCCTCTGGCGTTGGAGCTCCCAGCAGCTTCTCCAGGCTTGAGGATGGCAATGTCAAGGCAGTGGTGACATAGCTAGCACAAGGCTGGCTTGGCATTACCATCATCAAGCATGGAGAAGCTGCTGGTAAAGCGGAAGCCAGAGGGAGGGTGGAGCCAGGCTGTGCCAATCCCCGCCCCTCCCCTCTGGCTTCCGCTCTACCAGCAGCTTCTCCAGGCTTGAGGATGATAATGCCAAGCCAGTGGTGTCATACCTAGCACAAGGCTGGCTTGGCACTGCCATCCTCAAGCCTGGAGAAGCTGATGGGAGTGCCGAAGCCAGGGGAGGGGGCGGGGCTTGGTGCGGCCTGGCTCCGCCCCCTCTGAGAAGTGCCCCATCTGGCTGGGATCGACCTCCTTTGGTCCCACGATCAACTGGTAGATTGCGATCGACTTCCTGGGCAGCCCTGAATTAAAGCATCAGACAAGTTATCTGCCAATTTTCCCTCTAAGTACATGTAATAATAATAATAATAAATTCTTTATTGATTAGGCATTTTTGACGATATCAAATCATACAGAATATACACATACATACAGTAAATGCCAATGTGAATACAAAATATACCTACATACCTTCGTGTTAAACCCACTCCTATCTACAAAACGTCTTGTTTAAAAGATTAAAAATTAATTAATTACTTAGAATAAAAGTTGAGAGAGGACAAGGGTAAGTAAAACTAGTAAACATATCCATACTAAATTACATTGATGGCAGTGATGTCAGAGCTGTCTGCTTTCATCTTCTTGCGGATGGCCAGTGCTTTTTGCGTAAAAAGGGTCAGTTTTAAAATAGAATTTTTATCTGAGCCCTGTAGGAGAATGTGCAATTTCTCCTTATTCTCTAGAATGATAAGTATAGTTCTCCAAAAGAGGCTCTAGATCAGGGGTGCTCAGAATGGTGATCGGGATCACCAGGGTGATCTTTGGGCCTCATCCTGGTGATCTTGAGGCCTCTGACCAGGTTTTTTGCAGTTGGTCCTCTTCACGCGCCCCTGCACGCTGCAAAGAAGTCCTCGGTCGTTGCTCCTCCCCGCTCCCTGCTCGCGCGCCACCTCCAAAAGCTCCAGAGTCCAAGAGGCAGAATGGGCCCCCTCTTTTGGATTCCTCCTCCTCCCTCCATCCTTCTCCAGCCACTCAGAGTCGTAGGAGACCAAAGGGGCGGGCCTGGATGATGCGATGCATGGCTGGTCCCGCGCGCATGCGCAGAAGTGCCCATTCTGCCTCTCGGACTTCTCGTGAGCTCTTGGAGGTGGCACGCATGCTGGCGGTGTGGAAATAGGAGCAATGACGGAGGAGGAGGAGAAGGACGCTTTGGGGTCATTTCCTTACCGCATCTCAAAGGTCGTTCTTTTTACTTTGGGGTGGGTGCTTGATTGTTCTGTGGCATGTCTCTTTGTTTATTTTTAATGTTTAAAAATGGCCTTTTAGCTCCTAAGCCTCTCTGCTTGCTTTGTTCCTTGAGAAATATATGTTGGGGAATATGGAAATGTGGGAGAAATGGGGTGGTTGGATGTATTTTTGCATGTCCCTTTGTTTACCTTGCTGAGTATTAAATGGCCTTGCAGTTCAAAAGCCTCTCTTCTTACTTTCTGGCTGATAATATGTGTGGTAATATGGCAGTGTGGGAGAAATGGGGCGGTTGGATGTATTTTTATGCTCTGTTTTATATTGTTGTTATTAAATTGAAATGTTGATATTTTATAACTTCATTTTATGTAAACTGCCCCGAGCCTGCTGGAAGGAGTGGTACATAAAAATGAATAATAAATATAAATAAATAAATAAGAAAATAGTTATACGTTTTACATTTCTGGGTAGGTGATCGTTGGGACTTGGTTTTTAAATCAGTAGCTCCCATGCTGAAAAAGTGTGAGCACCCCTGCTCTAGATAATAAAGTCAAATCCTGTTGTAAAAGGGGCATTTTAGGAAGACATGTTCTGAGTTCTCCACTTCTGCCTCTACCTCACGACACCCACAGGTTCTCCTCATATAGGGAATGTTCTGATGTCGCCCCAGCTTGGACATAATGTCAAGTTGCTCGAATCTAGCCCTGGTAAAAAGTTTTCTGACTTTTTATAGTGCTTTGCTTCACAAAAGGAACAGACAATTGCTTTATTTTAGGGATGGAAACCAAAAAGTTCTGCTATACACTACAGAATGATATGTTAAAACTTCTCCCAGAAGCAAGCCAAAGTGTGACAAGATTCCTAGGGTTTTGTCACAACTGTTCGTGTTCCACTTGCCAGCCCCTAGAGCAGTGTTTCTCAAACGCTGTGACGTGGCAGAGTAGTGTGCCGTGATGGACCTCCTGCTGTGTTGTGAGAAAAGCTCTCTGCCCTCCTTCCTTTCTCCCTCCTCCTGCCGAACTCCTGCTGCTTGGGGGAGGAGGAGAAAGGGCCGGGCGGCGGCAAAGAAAAAGAAGAAGGGGCCGGGGCGCCATCTCCTTTTGCCGTTTCCTCAGCCAGCCTCCAACCCGCCATGACTCCCGCCCCTCGCTCACTGAAGCTGCGCGGAGGAGAAGCCCCACCCACTGAAGCCCGTCCACTGCTCATGCTCCTCCTCTGTGGGATAGCTGAAGTCAGGGGAGGGGGTGGGGCATAGTGCAGCCTGGCTCCGCCCCCTCCTCCGGCTTTGGCACTCCTAGCAGCTGCTCCAGCCTTGAGGGGGCAATGCCAAGCCAGCATTGTGCTGGCTCTGCCACTGCTGGCTTGGCATTGCCCCTCAAGGCTGGAGAAGCTCTGGGAGAGCTGAAGTTTAGGGGAGGGGGCGTGGCACGGTGTGGCCTGGCTCCTCCTCCCCAGGCTTTGGTACTCCCAGCAGCTGCTCCAGCCTTGAAGGGGCAATGCCAAGCCAGCATTGTGCTGGCTCTGCCACTGCTGGCTTGGCATTGCCCCCTCAAGGCTGGAGAAGCTCTGGGAGAGCTGAAGTTGGGGGAAGGGTGGGGCATGGGGCGGCCTGGCTCCGCCCCCTCTCCCACGGCTTCGGCACTTCCAGCAGCTGCTCCCAGCAGGCCACCACCCCCCAGCCATTCTTTACTGTGTTAGAGTGTCATTTTGTGTCATTTTGGTTGGTGGTGTGCCCCCAGATTTTTTAAATGTTGAAACTGTGCCGCGGCTCAAAAAAGGTTGGGAAACACAGAGAACTTCTTTGGTTCATGTGGCTGCCTGGCTTTTAGATGAGTGTTAGGGTTTTAGATTTCTCAGGCACACAAATCTTTGAGTCCTGCCATGTTGTTTGTACTTGCTTGTACTAATATGTGTACTGGGTGACAAGTATGCTTTAGCCATACTTGTATTATCTTGCATTTAGGAGGGCTGCTAAGAAATTTCTTTGGAAGTGTTTGTCTATGCCTGATACACTTATTGTTGTAGCTTCAAAAGGAGATTAGTAACAGAAACAGCTCCAAGGCCATTCTGGGGTGAGGGAATATCTGAAATGTTTTAGTTTATGAGCTAATGTAGGAAATATCCACGCAACGGGTATTCCATATTGACAAATGGGATGAAAATCCATAGAATATCTGAATTTTTTACATGGAAATGTATTGTTTAGTTATTCCTTTTTCAGACCTTTCAATGTTTGCTGTCTGGGGGAAAACTCTGGTATCTTAAAGTTTCTATGTTTTGTTCCCTGAATTGGAGTTTGCCTGTACATAATAATAGTAATAATACTTTATTTATACCCCACCACCATCTCCCCAAGGGGACTTGGGGTGGCTTACATGAGGCCAAGTCCAATGACACATAATAAAACAACACAGCAGCAAATAATAAAACAATACAATCAATATAACTTACACATAAGCAATAACAGACAATTTAAAACCATTATGGACGGGCCAGATGTGAAATATTAAAAATTTAAAATAAATAAACACTGGTTGCGAACAGAGGTAGAATGTATGTAGCAGGAAGGTTTTAAAGGATAATGTGGGGCAGACAACCCAACAGATGGTTAAAGGGCTTCTGAGGACATTTTGCAAAGAATTGGCTTGGCCGATTTACCAGCCGAGCAGGTTGCGGGGCAGGGTTGTCCTCGTCGCCATCTTATGGAGCAGGAGGGGGCTTCTCCCTCCCAGAAGCCCCTGGGATGGCGGGAAGGTTTCCCGCCACCAAAGCTGGCTGGCCAATGATGGGGCTGGCCCCACCCCGCTCCCTGTCGTCAGCCGTCCGGCCCTCACTTCCACCCGGGCAGCTCATTTAAGGCTGCCCAGGACTTACCTTGCACCACGCAGGGGCCAGTTTCGGTTTTCCCTCCCACCCTCCCTACATCATTCATTGCTTGTTAGTGTTCCATTTTGGTCATATATTCATTTTCATTGTTGCATTTGTTATGGTTATGCATTATTACGTTCTTTGTCACAACTCTGTGTTTGGCTTGTGGCATGACCTGGATCAGGCTGGCTTATCGCCCTTTGGTTGTAAGGGGGATAATGCCCAGGCCCCCTGGGGAGCCGAGTTTCCGTGGACAGGCATTGGGCCGCTTGCACCCCAGGCTTGCAAATTTTTTATTTTTTTTTAATTTCAGGATTTTACCCCGCTCTTCTCAACCCCCAAGGGGGGACTCAGAGCGGCTTACAGTACGGCACAATTTGGATCAGTCCAAAAAAACATTGGCCATAATCACCCACTTCCATTAAAAACCAATCTAAAATGCTGCCTTGTGCTGGTGTACGAATGCCTGGTCCCACAGCCAGGATTTTACTTTTTTCCTGAAGGCCAGGAGGGATGTGGTGGATCGTACATCAATAGGAAGCGCATTCCACAGGCGGGGAGCCACCACCGAGAAGGCCCTATCCCTCGTCCCCACCAGCCTCATCTGAGACGTAGGCGGGAGCGAGAGCAGGGCCTCTCCAGATGATCTTAGATTACGAGGTGGGACATAGCGGCTGATGCGTTCAGACAAGTAGGCTGGGCCAAAACCGTATAGAGCTTTAAAGGTCAAAACCAGCACTTTGAATTGAGCCCGGAATTGGACCGGCAGCCAGTGGAGCTGACACAACAGGGGGTGGTATGCTCCTGTATGTAGCTCCCGTTAGCAATCTGGCTGCCGCCCGCTGGACTAATTGCAATTTCCGAACTGTCTTCAAAGGCAGCCCCACGTAGAGTGTGTTGCAGTAATCTATTCGGGATGTGACCAGAGCGTGGACGACCGTAGCCAGATCAGACTTCCCAAGGTACGGGTGCAGCTGGCGCACGAGTCTTAACTGTGCAAAAGCTCCCCCGGCCACCGCTGAGACCTGGGGTTCCAGGCTCAGCGATGAATCCAGGATCACTCCCAAGCTGCGAACCTGCGTCTTCAGGGGGAGTGTAACCCCATCCAACACAGGCTGTAACCCTATGCCCTGTTCGGCCTTTCGACTGACTAGGAGGACCTCTGTCTTGTCTGGATTTAGTTTCAATTTGCTAGCCCTCATCCAGTCTGACACAGCGGCCAGGCACCGGTTCAAGGTCTGGACAGCCTCCTTGGTGACAGGTGGGAAGGAGTGACAGATCTGGACGTCATCTGCGTACAGATAACACCTTACTCCGAAACTCCGAATGATCTCTCCCAGCGGTTTCATGTAGATGTTGAATAACATCGGGGACAGAACTGAACCCTGAGGGACTCCACAGGACAACGGCTGTGGAGCCGAACAGGTGTCACCCAATGACACATTCTGGGTGCGACCTTCCAGGAAGGATTGGAGCCACTGCAGAGCAGTACCCCCAAGCCCCATCTCTGCAAGGCGACCCAGAAGGATACCGTGGTCAACGGTATCGAAAGCCGCTGAGAGGTCCAGCAGAACCAACAAGGACACACTCCCCTGTCGAGTTCCGGCGTAGATCATCTACCAAGGCGACCCAGGCTGTTTCAGTACCATGTCCCAGCCTAAAGCCAGACTGTGCCGGATCAAGATAATCAGTGTCTACCAAGAACCCCTGGAGTTGCGAAGCCATTGGAACAGCCACGTTTTCAGGCTCTTCCTAAAAACTGCCAATGTGGGGGCTTATCTGACATAGATATGGAGATAGATCTGATTACAGTGTTGTAACTGTCTCCCGTGTAGGATCTCAACCTTAGTTTTTAAAAAGTAACTTTCTAAAAGTTATGTTCTTATCCCTGGAGCAAGTCGGATGTCCTTGAAGCTCAGTGCAAGATCATTTTGATAGATCTGATGTACCTCCTTGCTTATAAGACAATTTGCTGTTTTGTAGCCAACTTTTTATTTCTCCCTCTCTCTCTCTCCCCCTTTCTCATTTTCTTCTGGAGGACCAGCAGAGTTTGTTATTTGATTCCTTCAACTCATTTCAGACTTATGGTGATGCTACTATGGGATTTACTTGTCACGAAACAGTTTGCTACTTCTTCAAAAATGTCTAATCTTGGCAACTGGAAGAATCAGGGAAGGCAGGGGGATTTGTGGGTTCTTCCAGGGTGAAAGGTCCAGTATGGTCAGGGAAATTCCTTCCAGACTGCTTTCTTTCTTTGCCCCAGAGAAGAGTGAGTAGATTTTCTCAGTGTTTCATGAAAAAGGTCAAGAATTTCCCCTTGTCTTTCTCAGGCTTAGAAGATGGATTAAAAAGAATAACCGATGTACCAAAAGCAGAACTGTGGCCCTACATTTGACATTTCTGTTCCTTAAAAAAAACCACATGCCTATAAACCAGTCATGACCTTATCACATTGGCTGCTGGAATTGCCATGGATAATGGTGAATTTGTGTCCAGTGCAAAGTGGGGGTCTTCTGCCCCTAGGGCCCGTAAAAATGGCTTTTGAGAGATGGACGTGCAAGCTTTGGGCCCTGAAGGCAGAGAAAAGCCTTCCCATACACAGAAGCCCAAAAGTCTTTGAGTAATGAGTTCTAGACTTAAAATGGTGAACTCAAACAGGTTTATTGAATAACAACCAGCGAAGAACAACTGGTGGCCCCAAAACGCTTAGTTGGTTGCTAAGAAAGGGTCCTTTGAGAAAAGGGATCGATCACTTGCCTCTTTGTTTGCAGAGTGATGGTGCTCTCTTCGATTCCAGGTTTCCTGTTGCCTTCTGGTTTTGTAGGCCCACGAAGTCCTGTAAAAACCCCAAAATCCACAGTCTATGTTGAGGACAGGTCCTCCTTTGCACTGCAGTCTTGGTTGAGAGCGCAGGGCTGGCTTTATAGGTGGACAAAGGTTCTTTGTCTCAGCATGGATGGATTTCTATGCACGTCCATGCGGCTTCTTTCTTGCAATGGCCAAAGAGAGGAAGTCCTGCCCCTCAGGTGACCTCAGAAAGGGGAGGAGTTAGGGTGGTGACATCATCTTGGCGCCAAACACAGTCCCTCCCACAAAGCCCACATGGCTGAGGACAAAGGAATACAGGTAAAGGTAACCAAGCCCATGATGCAGTACTAAACAAGCCCCGTGGGGGCATAACAGGGGGAACCCATCACCCACGCCCTGCATTGCCTGACTTACACTTAACACCATCCCACGCGGGAAAGAGTCCACCGCCCCACTTCCCCCCATGTTGCCAATGCAACATGGGAACTGTGGTGGCATATGCCGGTTCCACTTTAGCTTAGCCATGGAGCCCAAGCAGAAGTAGCGGTACATCATGGGATGGGAGCTGGCAAGCTCTGTGGCTAAACTGGAGCGGAACTGGTGTACGCTGAATTCACTCCCATCTGATAAGATCGTCAGTGGCCCTTTCCTTCCATTACTTTTCAACCGCTGTTATTTCTTCCCTTGCCCAGGCATCTCTGGTACAGTATGATAAGAGAGAAAAAAGGAATTTATTGGTTAGCAGATGAAGCATGACCGTAATTTGGCCCAGAGCTAGTGTGCAGAACACTCAGGTGGAGACCAAAATCAATTTGATAAGAAGTGACCAGCCTGGGTGAAAAAGATGGGGAATTATAATTCTCCTGAAAAACAAACTTTTCCAAGTTCTGGTAAAAATGAAGTAAAAAAAGAGATTTTAAAATTTATCAATAAAATAGAGCAAGAGCTAAAAAGACCAAAATTGATGTTGGTCCAAAGCATTTAAGGCATCGTGAGATTTCCAACTCTTTCCCCTGAAGCATTAACCTGACAATAGAAAGAAAACAGTGTCTGCATCAGATGAATTTCTCTGGGGAGAGCTTTCAATATTAGAGAGAGGGAGAGAGAGAGAGAGAGAGAGAGAGAGAGAGAGAGAGAGAGAGAGAGAGAGAGAGAGAGAGAGCACTACCAGCAAAAGACCTCCAGTCATCCAAATGAGTGGCCATCAGAGGAAAGCCTCCATTGATTTAGGGATGGATGCGTTCCTCATGAATGAAGATGTCCTATTTTGTGTTCTGGACCTTTCAGCTGCAAGGCCATTCAATGCTGATCTATGTGGCCAATGAGAGATTCAAAAATGCATCCACACAAGAGTTCCTTCTCCCACCCTGACATCATTCCACAGATATAAAGAGGCAGAATGAAAGCACACAGACCTTTCAGCTGCAAGGCCTTTCAATGCTGATCACTGTGGCCAAGCAGATGAACTCCTCGCAGTCGTAGATGACTTTGGCAGGAAATGGCTGCCAAAGCCTCGTTCTGGTTGTCCTCCCTCGTGGCGCCTTCATGTGCCACCGCACGCTCCAAAAGCGTATGCACGGGCCAGGCGCCTGCCCCCTCATTTGCTCTTTTACCCTCCTTTTCCCTCCCTCCTCCTCGGGCCATGCTGCGATGGCACTGAGGATGGAGGCGGGGGAGTCGTTCCAGAGGCAGCGGATGGTGCGCGTGTGTGGAAGGTGTGCCACACACAGGGCAGAAGCGCCCCATCCGGCTGCGATCGACCTCCTTTGGACCCGCGATCAACTGGTCGATCGCGATTGACTTCATGGGCAGCCCTGATGTAGATCCATTCAAACTGCATTCTATGACAATGTAGATCCGACCTTAGGGATGGATCTCACACATTTAGTGGCGGCAATCCAACATTTCAGGGGGAGAGAGTGAATTATAAATAAAGCTGCTGCTGCTGTTATTATTATTATTATTATTATTATTATTATTATTATTATTATACCAAAAATCTGTGGATACTAGAGACAATGGAAAAGCAAAACAGTGTATGTCTGAATCCATGGTTACTGAAGACTGACCTGTATTATTCCACAGTAAGAACAATGTAGATGCAATGCATGCATTTTGAAAAAGTGGTGAATATAGTTCCATTCTGAAGTGTGCTAGGGTTATTAATTGTTGTTTCCTAGCTGGAACTTTTTTGTATACTTAACATTTTTAGAGATATTTCCTCTGGTTAACCAAGCACAGCTGTCAGCTGAAGTCTCAAGGGATGCTATGCTTAGACAATGTGGCGGCTTCTTCAAGTGGAATTATTGGGGGGTGGGACAAGTGTGTGAGACGTAGGGGAGGCAGCACCTGACATTTAGGGGAATTTTCCAGACCACTTTCCTGAAAATTAAGGAGAAGGAGACAAGAAGCTTCTCTCCTCTTTACATAGGAAAAAAAAACCACACAGGCAATATTCTACCTCATACTCTCCATTTCTGACCATTCTAACCAATGAGAGCAAAGGATTTGCCTGACAAGCATTTGGCACTTATTTTGTTAATATTAAATTGTAAATAAGTACAATTTTTCACACAGTCTGTGTTAATCATGTTAGAGAAAAAAATGGTGATTAAATTGTTTTTAATTCCAATTCAATATACGAGGGCGGGTCAATAAGTCTGACTTTTTTAATGAAACACAGGTTTTGGGATAAAAAAAATCATTTTATTTTTCAACGTAGTCTCCTTTGAGCTCTATACACTTTGTCCAACGTTTCTCCAATTTTTGTATCCCTTCCAAAAAATAAGATTTGTCGAGGTCATCAAAATAAGTATTTGTTTGTGAGATGATTTCATTGCTGGAGTCAAATCTCTTTCAGCCGAGCCATTTCTTCAGGTTTGGAAACAAGAAATAGTCACTCAGGGCTAAATCCAGAGAATAGGGCGGATGAGGGAGCAATTCGGATCCCAATTCATAGATTGTTGCCATGGCAATTGCACATGTGTGCACCCTTGAATTGTCCTGGTGCAAAATAACTTTTTTCTTGGCTTAATGTGGTCGTTTCTTTCCATAACCTCATTAAATCGGCCCAATAAGTTGGCATAATATTCGCCATTGATTGTTTTACCCTTTTGAAGGTAGTCAATGTGGTTTATATCACATGCATCCCAAAAAACGGTCGCCATGACTTTATTGGCTGACAAACCCACCTTGGCCTTCTTTGGCGCCGATTCACCCCGAGAAACCCACTGTTTTGACTGCTGTTTGGTCTCTGGTGTGTTGTGGTGGATCCACGTTTCGTAAACGGTTGTGAAATGGTGCAAAAACTCGTCCTTACTGTGGTTGAACAACACCAAACACTCCTGCAAAATTGTCACATGATTGCGTTTGTGTACGATTGTGAGCAAACGCGGCACCCATCTTGCGGGAGGCTTTCTCATACCCAAGTGATCATTTAACATTGAAACCACTGAGCAATGTGAGATGCCTATGGCTTCCACAATCTCTCCACTTTCATTCTCCAATCGACCAACACCATATCGTGATTTTTTTTCTTTTTCTTTTTTTTTTGTTTGATGTTTTTATTAGATTTTTATAATGCAATAAAAGACAGAAAAATGAAGGAGAGGGATATGGGGTGGGGAAAGGGGGTTGTACAAGGGGAAGGGGAAGGTGTGTAGGGGGTGAGAGAAAGATAGAACACGTATAGTTACAAAACAAAGAGTCTCCCAGTTCGGGCTGTCGGAGATATTAATTTCTTGGAATACAAAAATTTGGCTTGTCAGTGTCCTTTGCCTGTTAAGGTTCATATACATGGTCTTTCGTCTAACACATCGAAGATTCAAAATAAAGCTTTACCGGCTCCCAGTCCACCTTGGCCTGTTCACTTCTTTCATAAACCTTGCTGTATAGATCGTCAGATTCCATTAAGTCATTTAACTTATGAAACCAGTCTTCTATTAGTGGTATATCCTCCTTTTTCCAGTTTTTGGCTAACACTAGCCTTGCGGCCGCTGATATAAAGTAAAATAGTTTTACCTTATTTTGGTCTAGTCCATCCTCTATAATATTTAGTAAGTATCTTGTGATTTTTTTTCAATTGTTTTGGGTGTAGAGACCTCAACTGGCTGTCCAGAACGTTCGGCATCTTCCTTGCTTGTACGGCCACAATAAAATTTAGTACACCACTTTTTTGCCATTGAAATTGATGGTGCAGAGTCCCCATAGTATTTATCAAGCTTAGCCTTGGTTTAAGTGATTTTTTCCCCACAAAAAATAATGCTTAATGAGCACCTGAAATTCACCCCCCCCCCATTTTCTCCTCAAATCATGCGGTAGTCTGCTATCAATGGCTGTCAAACACAAACTAAATTATGCAGCTTATTCAAATTTTAACAGGAGTCATTTGACAGATGCCTGTTGACAGGAGCAGTGTTGCCCTTTCAGTTAAGAGGCGGGAAATGCAAAAGGTCATGGGCTTATTGACCCTCCCTCGTATATATAGAGATAGATAGATAGTAGGCATGGTTTCGAACCCAAAAATGGCGATTCTAAAATCAAATGGGGGATTTTTTTATTAGTAAAAGAAAGACTTACAAAAAATTTCCAAAAATTTCTAAATGTAACTTAATTACTAACGAAATTCGTTAGTAGTTCGATGCCAGCGCATGCGCATTCCAGATGGTTTTGCCTACAACTCCCAGAAATCCTAACAGCTGGTAAATTGGCTGGGATTTCTGGGAGTTGTAGGCCAAAACTTGAATAAATCACACTGAATTCTAGATGGGACTCTCCAAATAGGAAGGAGGGAGGGAAGGAGGGAGGGAGGGGGTATTCTATTCTTGGAAGCAGCAAAAAGGAGGAGGAGCCCCTCGCTGCCTCTCTCTCACCCGATCCTGAGGAGCGAGGGCCCAAGTTTGCCCAGGCTGAGAGGAAAGGAAGAGGCCTGAGGCTGTGAGGAATGGTGGGAGTTGAAGTCCAAAACACCTGAGGGCTGAAGTTGGCCCCTCATGAAGCCTCTTCAAGGCTTTAGATCCTGGCAGGCAGAAGGGGCAGGGAGAGCCGTCCACTCCTCCTGCCCTGCCAGGATCTAAAGCATCAAAGAGTATTGGGGTGAGAAACCAACCTAATGTATAATAGAATGAATGCTACTGCAAGTGCCTAATATTATAAGTAATCCAACTGGTCATATACCTACATTCCATGCACATGCAATAATACAGCAGTAATAACAATGGGTATAAGAAGAGGTAAAATTCAAACCGAAGTATTCTGACTGTGCTCCCTCCACAAACTGCAAAAGGCTCTTGTCTCTGTGCCCGGGAAAAGGCAAAGCCCCGGGCACAGCGTTTGCTGCCTGAGTGCACACACATACATATTCTTGGGGGGGATTTGCTGCAGAATCTTCTCTATGAGCCCAGGATTCTGCAGCAAATCCCCCAAAGAATATGTATGTGTGTGCACCCAGGCAGCAAACGCTGTGCCCGGTAGGCATGAGAAAAATGAAACGGAAATTAAAAGGATTCGTAAGAGATTCGTATGTAATGGGACTTTTGAGGTTTTACGTATCGCTGCCGCGAACCAGGAAGTAGACTTCCTTTACGGTCCTTGAGGCCAACAATTTGCGTTATGATCGTAAGAAATTCTTAAGTATTAATTAATTAATTATTGTACTACTCACTTCTCCCTGTCTTTCCCCCTCATTTCCTTCCCGCCTTCATTCAGCTTCTTCTTTCCCGCATTTCTATGGGGAACTGGAAGTGACGCTGCTGCTAGGTAGGCTAGGCACTGCATTCTGGAAAGTGTAGTCCTCCAGGCTTCCGCCCCTTCTCTCCCCGTTGCTCTGCCATGCCCCATCGCAGGGACCAGCTTCAGCCCTCCAGGTACATGTTTTGGACTTCAACTCCCACCATTCCTCACAGCCTCAGGCCTCTTCCTTTTCCTCTCAGCCTGGGCAAACTTGGGCCCCTCGCTCCCTCAGGATCGGGCCAGAGAGAGGCGGGGGGGGTGAGCGAGGGCCTCCTCCTCCTCTCTCGCCAATGACAGGCTGGCGAGAGAGGAGGAGAAAGGCCCCCGCACCCCTCTCTGCCTCTCTCTAGCCTTGATCCATGCATCGGGGCTAGAGAGAGGCGAGGGGGGTGAGCGAGGGTGCCGGCGAGCGCGGGGGGGAAAGAGGGGCGAAGGAGGAGGCAATCAGCTGATTGCCTCCTTCGCCCTCCCTTTCCCCCGCCTCGCCCGAATCCCAGTTTGGCCCAATTCTGTCATTGGTGGAGTTCAGAATGCTCTTTGATTGAAGGTGAACTATAAATCCCAGCAACTACAACTCCCAAATGTCAAGGTCTATTTTCCCCAAACTCCATCTGCGTTCACATTTGGGCATATTGAGTATTCATGCCAAGTTTGGTCCTGATCCAGGATTGTTTGGGTTCAGAGTTATCTCCCTAAATCACTGTCAATTCCTCCCAAACCCCTCCAGTATTTTCTGTGGGTCATGGGGGTTCTGTGTGCCAAGTTTGGTCCAGGTCTGTCATTCATGGGGTCTCAGCTGTGGAAGTCAGAGCTGAATCCGTCGAAGGTACTGCAAATCCCATCATCCGTTGTCCATCCTCCCCAAACATATTGTTTTTGTGATTAATCCCTATGCTTTAACTTTTGTCAATTTGTAACAATGAAAATACATCCTGCATATTAGATATTTGCATTAGAATTCATAAGAGTAACAAAATTATGAAGTAGCAACGAAAATATGGATGGGGGTCACCACAACATGGGGAACCACTGCATTAATACATATCTCTCTCTCGGCATTACTTCACGAACGAAGATTCAGGAAGGACTCATCCCACGCTTTTACAAGCGCTGATGACTAAAGAGGCCAATCTGAGATAGGCAAGTTCGGTTGCAGAGCACAGCAGAAAGTCTATATATTATACATATATCTTTCTGTTTAATTGCTATTAGGGAAATAAAACGTGAACAAAGGAAGGAAGGAGACAAAGGAAGAAGTAGAGAAGGGGGAGGGAAGGAAGGAAAGAGAAAAGAAGGGATGGGGAACCAAAGAGCAAAGGAAGGAATGAAAGAAGAGGGTAGAGAAGGAAGAAAGGAGGGAAAGGGGAAATAATAAGGGGGAGAATCGTACTTCACTTTCACATTGTCCTGAGAGCTAGTAGCTACTACCTCTTATATTTATGTTATACATGTACAGCTCCACTTAATTGCACTGCAGAGGTGAAGGGGAATGTTCCCCCCTTGATTTTTAACTGTTTCCCTGCTTTTCCTACTTTAGAACCAATTTAGAATTTCATTAATACTTAAGTTACATTTTAGAACTTTTTGCAATTTTTTTTTGTAAGTCTTTAATATACTAATCAAAAAAATATCCCCCATTTGATTTTAGAATCGCCATTTTTCGATTTGTTATCATGCCTAGTGCCCGGGGTTTTGGCTTTTCCCGGGCTCATAGAGAAGAGCCTTTTGCAGTTTGAGGAGGGACCACAGTCAGAATACTTCGGTTTGAATTTTACCTCTTCTTATACCCATTGTTATTACTGCTGTATTATTGCATGTGCATGGAATGTAGGTATATGACCAGTTGGATTACTTATAATATTAGGCACTTACAGTAGCATTCATTCTATTATACATTAGGTTGGTTTCTCACCCCAATACTCTTTGATGCTTTAGATCCTGGCAGGCAGGAGAGGCAGGAAGCCTGGAAAAATGTAAACAGAGAGGTTTACTCAGAAGTAAATCCAAAGGAGGGCACTTCATCCAAAGTGCCCTCCTTTGCAGATTTACTTGAGTAATCCTCTCTGTTTACATTTTTCCAGGCTTCCAGCCGAAAGAAGGAGCGAGTTTAGGGCTTGCCTTGCCATAATACTTATTGGCAAGGGAGGCGGGAGGGTGGTGAGAGAGAAGGAGGGTGCCCCCTTACGACCTAATAACGACACTTAAGAAAATCCTGGCCCCGAAGTTCTATAAAGAAAGTCCACTTCCTGGTTGGCGTTCCAGGTGCGGAAATACTCAAAAGTAGCATTTCTTGCGAATTTCTTACGAATCATTTCATTTTCATAACTTTTTTCTCATGCCTAATAGATAGATTTGATGTGTTCTCCATAATTTTTAAATCCACCCTCCCCTCTCACTGTTAAAAACATATGTTGTTGCAGACATCCTGTTAATAACAGCTGCAGGGGGTTTTTATTGGAGAAGATGGAGGAATTTGGCCCTTCCAATCACTACAACTCTTCCCTTGAGCCACTTGTTTTCTGGCTGGATGTCATTTCCCATAAGTATTCAGTGGCCAAAAGAGAGTGGGGGAAGGATGAGGGGTATCCAGACAGTCATTTGACTCCTTTTCTTCAGCCACCTGCATCTTCTTAGGTCTCTTTGGGGTATTCCAAAAAGATGACATTCTATGCATGCTACAAGTTGCAGGAAAAAGTCAAGTGGATTATCTGAAATCCACTCATTCTCCTCTGTCTACTGCAGTGTTTCCCAACCTTTTTTGAGCCGCAGCACACTTTTTACATTTGCAAAATCCTGAGGCACACCACTAACCAAAATGACACAAAATGACACTCTTAACACAGTAATACATATAGTTAATACGTTTTTAAATGTATTTATACACTCAGTGTGAAACCTGGACCTGTTTCGATGAACTCAACATAGATATCCTGGCAGGAATGGCAGAAAGACACAAACTTCCCACACAGAACTCCCATAACCAAGAGAAAATACTATAAGAGTTTGGTGGGCATTGACCTTGGGTTTTTGAGTTGTAGTTCACCTATATCCAGAGAACACTGTGGACTCAAACAATGTTGGATCAGGACCAAACTTGGCATGAATACTCAATATGCCCAAATATGAATGCAGATGGAGTTCAAGGGAAATAGACCTTGACATTTGGGAGTTGTAGTTGCTGGGATTTATAGTTCCCCTACAATCAAAGAGCCTTCTGGACCCCACCAATGATAGAACTGGGCCAAACTTCCCACACAGAACCCCCAGGAGGCAAGAGGAGGTCTCTACTTGGGGAAAGGGAGGCGGGCCTTCCCAATGCACGGAGAGGGAGAGACCAAGTAGACAACGGGTGGGGAGGGTGGTGTTTGTAATTTTGTGCCTTTATCGAGGTAGGTTTCTTAGGGTTTTTTATATTTCAACACACTAGACTCCCACCCCCCCCAAGGTTCCAATTTCCCACGGCACACCTGATGATTGTTCACGGCACATTAGTGTGCCCCGGCACACTGGTTGGGAAACACTGGTCTACTGGATAGTCATGGCAGTGGCACCCAGTCCAAAAAGGGTAGCTTGAATATTGAAGGAGAGGGGAAGATGTTATTGTCTATTCGTTCAGTCGCTTCTGACTCTTTGTGACCTCATGGACCAGCCCACGCCAGAGCTCCCTGTCGGCAGTCACCTCCCCCAGCTCCTTCAGAGACAAGCCAGTCACAAGCCAGGATATCATCCATCCATCTTGCCCTTGGTCGGCCCCTCTACCTTTTTCCTTCCTTTTTTGCCAGCATCATTGTCTTCTCTAAGCTTTCCTGTCTTTTATTTATTTATTTATTTATTCATTTATTTATTATTTCGATTTGCTAAACCGCCCTTTCCAAGGCTCAGGGTGGTTTCCAAGCATATAAAAACACATCAAGATTTAAAACATCCTAAAACATCCTAAAATACCATAAAACAATCCTACCAATTACAATCACATGAAATCACATGAAATCACGCGAATCGGAGCAAGGCTGATTCATGATAAAAGACAGTGGCAGCACGGCTAGGCGGGGGATTAACAGTTCAACCCCCGATCAGTCACCAAATGCCTGCCTGAACAGCCAAGTCTTGCAAGACCTGCAAAAGGCCATCAGGTCCCGCAGGGCCCGCGTCTCGGTCGGCAGTGAGTTCGACAGAACCGGAGCAGCCACCGAGAACGCTCTGTGCTGTGTGCTGGAAAGCCTATAGAGCAGGGGTGCCCACACTTTTTCATCATGCGAGCTACTATATGAACAATCAAGTTGAAAAGATCACGCTCAAGTGTTGTGGCGCATGCGCACGCTCCTACTGCAGCCTTCCGTCCGCGCGGGGCTTCTTTTTTGCCTGCCCACGAACTTGCCGCCGCGCACACCCGGGAAGGGGATCCTCCTTGCCTGCACGCGCGCTCTCTCTTAATGTCTTCGTTGCCTTCCTCCTTTCTGCTGCGTGCTTTCGCGAAGCAGGAAATCCCCATCCCATCCTGCTTCTTGTGTGCACAGCAGGCCCCTCCCACGCACGCAGCAGGAGGGTATTTATAGGCGCACCCGCCAGTGCTCCAGCCAGATATGGTTTCAGCGGCAGCTCGGAAGGTGCAGGGCTGGGAAGAGGGGCTGCCCTCTCTCTCTCTCTCTCTCCCTCCCTCCCGTGGGCCCTCGCCGCCTTTCTCCTTCGAGGGCGAGGGAGGGCGAGGCGGAGAAAGGCAGTGAGGGCACAAGCAGCAGCAGCAAGTGGAGTCTCCATCCCCACAGCCCCCTCCTCCTCAGGTTCAGCCCCAGGAACACGGCGGAGCCCTCCCTCCTCGCCCCCAACCAAGGAAAGAAAGCAGCTCCACACAGCTCACTCGCCCAGGTCTCGGCTTGGAATGGGAGTCCCAAGGGCAGCAGCAGGGTTTGCGGCAGGGCTTGCTTGGCTTTGCCCCACTTTGCCCGGTCTCTTTCGCCTCTTTCTCTCTCTCCCTCTCTCCTTCCAGCGCCCGCCTGCCTGCCTGCAAAAGGATCCAAAAAAGTTCTCCGGATTTCTTTCTTCTCTCCTTGGCTCTCTCTCTCTCTCTCTCACACACACATTCCCACCATCCCTCCCACAGCCTCGCATCCTATCCATGCATGTGCCTTCGCCTTGCTCCCCCCCTCCCCCCAGCAGCAACCAATGGGCAGTCATGTCACCACACCGTGCGTGGCAAGACGAGCGCCAGGGCCCTCCCACTAAAGCCTCATTTTGGCAAAAGACGACCCGCGAAGGCGGCGGCGGGAGCGCACGTGCGCGCGCATGGCAGGAGCGCGCCATCCAGCTGGTGAGGCCCAAAGATCACCTGGAAGAGGGCCGAAGATCACCTAGGTGCTCCCGATCACCATAATGAGCACCCCTGCTATAGAGCTTCAGACCTGGGACCTCAAGCATGTTAAGACCCTCTGAACGCAGTGATCTTCTGGGCACGTATGGGGTAAGCCGCTCCTTCAAGTACACTGGCCCCAAACCATGTAAGGCCTTGAAAGTCAGAACTAACACTTTGAAGGAGACCCGGAATTCAATTGGCAACCAGTGCAGTTCGCGCAGGAGAGGTGTTATATGGGATGTTCTAGTGGCTCCCAGTAGCAGGCGGGCTGCCGCGTTCTGCACCAGTTTAAGTTTCCGGATCGCCGACAAAGGTAGGCCAATGTACAGCTCGTTACAGTAATCGAGCCTTTTCATGATGTGGTCAAAGTACTTCAACTTTGCCCCTACTATCCTTCCCTCCAATGAGCAGTCGGGCCTTATTTCCTGAAGTATGGACCGGTTGGATCTTCTTGTGGAACAAGGCACTCTCAGAATTTTCCTCCAACACCACAGTTCAAAAGCATCTATCTTCCTTTGCTCAGCCTTCCTTATGGTCCAGGTCTCACATCCATAGGTTACTATGGGGAATACCATTGCTTTGGAAGATATTCAGTTATAATTGCAGAATCTCAGCCAAAATTATTTCTCTGCCTCTTACACACCATTCTAATGTACCCATAGAAATTGTAGTTGAGCCTGAGGCTGAGAGAGAGGAGTCTGTAGCTAGAAATACCAAACGGTCTACTTGTGAGCAAGAGTCGGATGAGGATCAAAAAAGGAAGAACCTGAGGCAAATACTTAGCGATTCTTCTGGGGATTCTTTCGGGGTTTTTTCGGAGGATGATGGGAGTGGGGACAAGGAGCAGTCATCGTATGATGAGTATGGATGAGGGTCCACAGAGTACTGAAAGAGACTCTAATGAGATGGATTGGACTAAGGTGCAGCAAATACTGGATGTCTCCTTGGAACCCACTAGCAGTTATTTCTTTGTACGGTTCACGGGAGATGGGAGTTGGAGTGCTGGGAATGAGTCTCATGGGGACTGTTGGGGAGAGTTGAGCCATTGCAGGAGACAGATCGCCTGTAGAGAAAGACAAAGGGCGGCACGGGAGGAGGTGCTGGCAGCTGAAGGAAATGGGGAAGGGGTGTTGGTGCAAACAAGCCCTAAGGAGGACTGAATAAAGAGGGTTTGCAATTTACCATTCCTTGCAGCTGGCAAGGTGTTCTTCTTGCTATCCAGGCCATTGCCTTCTGTGCTGGGTCGCTGCTGGACTGACTGTGGACGTGGAGTTTTCGATCTTAGTATTGTATTTCGTGGGCTTCCGCATATTTGCATCCTGCTTTTGGCTCCACCACCTTAAATCCCTTCTGTGCTAGATTTCCCTGCTTCTCCTTTTTGGACTCCAGATTGATTTGACTTCGCTGCTTCATCTACATTCTTCCTGGTTTGACGTAAGGACTGACTGATGACTCTACTCATTCTGTTTTCCTCCTGGCATGATGTTTGGACTGTGTGACGATGCTACTACTCCTTAACAATGCTGTTACCATCTGTTTGTTACTCTGCCTTGGAGTTGCCTGTTCATCTTGGCTGGTTGTGACCTTGGGCTGCTCACACACACTCTCTCAACCTCATTTCCTCTTGTGAAGGAGTTGGAACTTGGAGTTTTATACCTTTTGTTTTGTCTCATCATTTTTCTGTGACTTTGATCATATTTGAGATGCTATGAGAAGCTTTGGGGCTGTTGCTAATAAACTTTAACTGTTTACTTTATTGTGCCTGGCTTCTTAAGGTGGTCTGGTTCACGGCAGTAGATCTGCATACCTCCTTTTTCATCTAATCCACGGAGAACTCCTGTGTGTAAGGAGACTTTACAACCTTTATTGTGATGCGTTGGTTGGAAACCTTTGAACTTCCTTGCCCAGTGCAACGCAGTGAGAATAAAACTCCACAGATTCACTACATACCCACAGAACTGTACAGAGGTCCTCTTTATACCCAACATGGCAGGATGAACAATGTCCAGTCTTCAGTTTCAGCATGCCTCCATTGATCTAAAACTGAGTTGTTTCAAAAGACAATACGAGGTTTGGTGGAGACCCTCTTCCACCCAGTCTCAGCCCCACAGTTATAATTCCCATACTGTTGGACCCAGTCTGGAGATGGAAAGCGGAGAGCAAGAAATGCAGACTGCTCTCCCAAGGAAGTAAAACTATCGTGACGTTGGCAATCTGAAAAGTCTCGTCATGAGAAAAAGCAAGCAAAAATCACGAGCTCGTAATGAGCAGAGGTCCCAGCGGGCACTAACCACAATGGCAAGGACGAATTGTATGGAGCAAAAACAAAAAGCAGAGCAGGCATGTAGTACCAAAGAGCTTTGAAACAACATGGACATCTACAAGGACTCTAAAAAGATCTGGTGTTGACAGGGACTTTTGGACAGACACATAACCAGGGCGAATTGTTTCAGCTCAGGCTTCTGTAGATCTTGTACTTTTGCTTTGTGGTTTTTGCGGCTTTGATGTAACATTTCTCAGTGTCAAAGCAAGACACATCAATATGGAAGATTTGTCTATAAACCCACAAGTATGACTAAGTTAAAAGCCTCCCGAGTACATCAATTATGGTGTTGGAGATCTAGCTAAGATTTTATTTAACTGTTCTCATTTGCTTCTTGAAGTGGAACAAGCATTTTGAACAGAATGGATTCTGTCTCATGTTCCTTGAAGTCAGGCATGTAGCCGGGGGGCTTGAGGGGCTCCAGCCCCTCCCGAAATTCTCAGGGTGGTCCACGAGAAGGCCTTACTGGTACATTATTTAAACTGTTATGTATATTCATATCATGATCTGATCACCATGCTCAGTATATCCCATATGCATGGGGGTATTGGGATAACGATACAAAAGGTTTGCTAGGGTAGACCCTCCCTCCTCACTCAGAATCTAAATCCTGGCTACAGCCCTGCTTGAAGTAGACAGTAAACGTGCAGATCTTCTCTAGAGGTTTGGGAGAATGCATCGGGAGAATGAAAGGAAGTCATCCCACTGTTTGAGAACAAATCCATTTATATGACTATAGATATGGGTGAGCTGTACCAATATCTTACTATTAGAATTCTTAGGACAGCTGTGATTGTTAAAGTGTATTTGTTTTATGTGTGTGTTTCTCATGACATGTTGCAATTCCTAACTCTAAGCATATTTGCATACACAGACGTTTTATGTTGACATGCATATTTTTATCCGGCTCTTTGGCTTAGAAATGGAGATGAGTACCACCCCAGAGTTGGACACGAGTAGACTTAATGTCAAGGGGAAACCTTTACCTTTACCTATACCTGTATACATGCATAGGCATATCTTTGACCCTTACAGTTCAAGGTATATCAGTTTTATCAGCTGAGAAATCTAATTGCCTTGCATGAATACTAGTGGATATTTACCACTAAGGAGAAGTTTGACTGAAGTGAGCTTTTTGGAGTCCTGTGCCATCTCTATACGGATGACACTCAACTCTATTATTCTTTTCCACCAGACTCCAAGGAAGCCCCTTGGCGGCTGTGACGGGCTGGATGAGGTCTAATAAGCTGAAGCTCAATCCTGACAAAACAGAGGCACTCCTGGCCAGTCATGGGACTGATTGGGGCATTGGGTGGCTAACTGTGCTCAACAGGGTCACACTCCCTCTGTGGACACAGGCCTGCAGCTCGGGGGTCCTTCTGGACTCCACTTTGACACTTGATGCTCGGGTGTCGGCGGTGGCTGGGCAGGCCTTTGCACAATTAAAACTTGCACCCGTACCTCGTGAAATCTGATCTGGCCATGGTGGTCCATGTCCTTGTCGCCTCTAGGTTGGATTACTGCAATGCACTCTACGTGGGGTTGCCCTTGAAGACGGCCCGGAAACGACAATTGGTTCAAAGATCAGCAGCCAGATTACTTACAGGAGTTGGTTACAGGGAGCGGTATGTACCTTGAGATCATCTGGGGAAGAACTGCTCTCTCTCCCCCCACCATCACAAATGCGGTTGGTGGGGATGAGGGAGAGAGCCTTCTCGGTGGTGGCCCCTCGGCTATGGAACTCCCTCCCCAGGGAGATCAGACAGGCTTCCACTTTGTCCTCTTTCCGGAGTCAACTAAAAACCTGGATGTTCCAGTGTACCTTCGATTAAGCAGCTCACTAGATTTTTTCCTGTCCCCATTGAATATAGCACATTATTCTGGTCCTCTGACTTTAGTCTGACAAGGGCGGGTCAATACGTCCGTGACTTTTTGAATAAAACACTGGTTTTTGTATAAAAAATCATTTTATTTTTCAACGTAGTCTCCTTTGAGTTCTATACACTTTGTCCAACGTTTCTCCAATTTTTTTATTCCTTCCAAAAAATAAGATTTGTCAAGGTCATCAAAATAGGTATTTGTTTGTGAGATGATTTCAATGTTGGAGTCAAATCTCTTTCCGCCGAGCCATTTCTTCAGGTTTGGAAACAAGAAATAGTCACTCGGGGCTAAATCCGGAGAATAGGGCGGATGAGGGAGCAATTCATATCCCAATTCATGGATTGTTGCCATGGCAACTGCACATGTGTGCACCCTTGCATTGTCCTGGTGCAAATGAACTTTTTTCTTGGCCAAATGCGGTCGTCGTCCCCCCCCCCCCCACACCTCATTAAATCTGCCCAATGTTGGCATAATATTCGCCATTGATTGTTTTACCCTTTTGAAGGTAGTCAATGTGGATTATACCGCATGCATCCCAAAAAAGATTGCCATGACTTTATTGGCTGACAAACCCACCTTGGCCTTCTTTGGCGCCGATTCACCCCGAGAAACCCACTTTTTTGACTGCTGTTTGGTCTCTGGTGTGTTGTGGTGGATCCACGTTTCATCCACGGTTATGAAACGGCACAAAAACTTGTCCATATTGCGGTTGAACAATGCCAAACACTCATTTGAAATTGTCACACAATTGCGTTTGTGGTCGATTGTCAGCAAATGCGACACCCATCTTGCGGAAAGCTTTCTCATACCCAAGTGATCATTTAAAATTGAAACCACTGAGCCATGTGAGATGCCTATGGCTTCCACAGTCTCTCGCACTTTCAATCTCCGATCGGCCAACACCATATCGTGAATTTTTCCAACTGTTTCTGGTGTAGAGACCTCAACTGGGCATCCAGAAAGTTTGGCATCTTCCGTGCTTGTACAACCACAACAAAATTCAGTAAACCACTTTTTTACCATTGAAATTGATGGTGCAGAGTCCCCATAGTATTTATCAAGCTTAGCCTTGGTTGTTTTTTTTTAAAATAGTGTTTATTGAGTTTCACAGAAAGTAAAAACAAAAAGGACAAACAGATGACATAGAACTAACATTGACTACACACAACTAACTAAACAATGACCACCTACGGGGTCCTACAACATTAGACATAGACAGAGTACTTCCAGTCTTTCCTCTTGCCACTTAACATCTTAATGATGTTATAAACTATATTACTCAATATATATCGCACTTAAGAACCGATGCGTTATGGTTCGCATCCTTGTTTCTATTAGTCCATTTTAAAGATATTTACACATTAATTTCCGACCACCCTTCGAAGTTGTTTTGTTTTAGAAATCCCGCCACCTTTGACCAGTCTGTTTTATTATTATTACTCTTTTGATTCAATGCCTGAGTAAGAGAGTCCATCTTCATAATCTCAAAAAGTTTGGAGACCCAATCTTCAATAGTTGGGATGGTATTTTCTTTCCATTTCTTCGCCAAGGACAGCCTGGCTGCTGTGATGCAGTAAATAAAAATCTTTTCAGTATTCATTTCTAGTTTACAATCTACTAAACCTAGGAGGAAAAACTCCGCTTTTAATTCTAAATTTAACTCAAGCATATTTTTCATTATAATGTACACATTTTCCCAAAACTTATGAACCTTTTGCACTTCCACCAAAGATGTAAGGAACTTCCCGGCGCTGCTTTGCATTTCCAGCATCTCTGGTCATAATTCTTGTTGTATTTGGCAATCTTTAGAGGCGTCAGGTACCATCGGTGGAATATCTTAATGTTATTTTCTTTAAGTTCGTATGCATAAGTATAGCTCCAATGGACCCTCCACACTCTTTCCCATCGAGCTAAGGGGACCTCATGGCCAAAATCTTGCGCCCATCTAATCATACAATTTTTTATTGATTCCTGCTCCGTTTTAATTTCAAGAAGTTTCTCATATATTTTGGAAACTCTCTTATCTTTTTTTTCTATTATTTTATCCCAAAATTGCTGTTTGTTTCCAAATCCTGTAATTTGATCTTTGCTAAAGATATCTCTAATCTGGAAGTAATGCATCCAATTCATAGACTCATCAAGTGCCCTTAGCTCTGAGAAATCTTTCAGCAGCCAATCGTTATTACATCTTTTGAGTATATCCTTATATCTAATCCAATCCGATTTTCCATACTGCCTTCTAAAGAAGGCTTCTTGCGGGGAGGTCCATAGTGGTAATTTATCAACCAAACTGTTTTTATATTTGTGCCAAATTCGTATGAGTGAGCTTCTCACACAATGATTTCTAAAATTCTTCTCAATGCTGGTTCTATCATAAAACATGTAACCGTGCCAACCTACCCTGAGGTCGTGGCCCTCTATGGATAGGAGTAATTCATTGGTGAGAGTAGCCCATTCGCACGTCCACTCTAAAGCGCAGGCCTCGAAATATGTCTGTAGGTCGGGGACTCCCAACCCGCCTCTATTCCTAGTATCTATCATGTTTAGCCATTTAATCCTTGGTTTCCTTCCCCTCCAAATGAATTTTGTAAGATCCCTATTCCAATTTGAGAAGAACTTATTACTGGTAAGGATAGGCAAGTTTTGGAAGAGAAAGAGCATCTTCGGGAGAATATTCATTTTTATTAGGGAAATCCTGCCCAGCATTGATAGATTTAAGCTTTGCCATTTCTCCAAGTTTTTCTTTATTTCTTTCCATATCGTATCGTAGTTATTTTTTACTAAGTTTATATTTTTGGGGGTTAGCGTAATACCCAGATATTTAACTTTATTTGTAATTTCTATCCCTGAAGAGCTCTGGATTTCTTCCCGTTCTTTCTGTGTAACATTTTTTACCATCATCTTGGTTTTCTCTTTGTTTATCTTTATCCCCAAACCTTTCGATTTTATTCAACCATTTCGTAATATTTCCTAGCGGATTTTCGATTATACAGACCAAATCGTCCGCAAAAGCCCTTATTTTTAGGGATTCTTTCTTGATCGATAGGCCCTTTAAGTCTTTATCTTCCCTTATATCCTTTAGGAGTAGTTCTAGGGTCAAGATGAAAAGCAGGGGGGAGAGGGGGCATCCCTGTCTGGTGCCCTTTCCTATTGAGAAAGCCTTTGTTTCCTCCCCATTTATGAACAATTTAGCATGTTGCCTGGTATATATTGCCTGGACAGCTTTGCAGAAGCCCGCTCCCATATCTAGTTCTTTAATTAGCAGGCTTATGAAGTCCCAATTGACCCGATCAAACGCTTTTTCCGCGTCCAAAAACAGGAAAGCGGCCTTGCTGCCAATCTTTTGCCCATAGTATTCAATCGCGTCAATTAGGATCCTTACATTTTCCTTGCCTTGTCTTCCTGGGAGGAAGCCTGTCTGTTCGGGGCCTATCCACTCCTTTAGGAATGTTTTGAGCCTATCCGCCAGCATGCTCGCATAGATTTTGTAATCCACGTTTAGGAGAGAAATTGGGCGATAGCTTCTCATATCTGTGCTAGCATGGCCGGGTTTTGGAATTATTATAATTGTAGCTTCCTTCCATGTTTCCGGTATTATAGTCTTCTCCATCGCCTCATTCATAATTTTACAGAGATGGGGTGATAGTTCCTCCGCAAAGCATTTATAATATTTGGCCGTTAGCCCATCCGGGCCTGGGGCTTTATTGTTTTTCAATTTTTTTATTGCATTCGTGGTTTCTAGTATTGTGAATGGCTTATTTAACTGTTCTCTATGGGCCTCTGTAATCTTCTCTAATTTCCTACTACTAATATATTTTTGGGCTGACTCTTTTTTGATATTATCTGGAGAGTACAATTTCCTATAGTACTTTTGGAATTGGTTTCTAATCTGAGTGTCGTCATTGTAAATCTTACTATCCTGGGTGATCTGTGTGATGTGGTTTCTTTGTTTCTTCTTAGCCTTGGTTTGAGTGATGGTTTTTCCCCGCAAAAAAATAATGCTTAATGAGCACACGAAATTCACTTTTTTCCATTTTCGCCTCAAATCATGTGGTAGTCTGCTATCAATGGCTGCCAAACACAAACTAAATGACAGAGCTTGTTCAAATTTTGACAGGAGGCAACTGACAGGTGCCTGTTGACAGGAGCAGTGTTGCCCTTTCAGTTAAGAGGCGGGAAATTCCAAAAGTCACCGACTTATTGACGCACCCTCGTATGATCTACCTCAACACGTTTTATGATAGAAATTTCTGCCCAATCTACTGACATGTCGTACTTTTCTGATGCTCCTGTAAAATGTATTGTCAGATGATTGCATTTTGAATAGCAGCTCATGAGTCAGCACAAGATATATTTTCGCAGTTTGAGATGATCTGCAGTGTGACATGTTTGACACCAGATGGCGCTGTCTCAAGACTGCTAAATGGAACCTTGAGGAATTTCAGTTACAAAGTGACAGTAGGGATTTGTCAGTTGGGATTGAATATCTGTGAGGAAAGGATGTTTAGAAAGGTAGCTGTGATGGCTGTTGTTTTTCGATGCTTTGCCAGTTATTGTTAAATACAATTCAATACAAAGTTATATATTTACCTTGTGAATTGAATGAGAGTTTCATTATTCACACGTACAGAGACTGGAGTTTTTGGGCCGATGGGGAATTAAACTTCTATATTTCTGTTGCCTATCCACTGTGACATAAATATTCGACGCTGAAGAGGTTATGGGCCCAGATCCCAGAACCCAGAACACAGAATCCAGAATTGCAGAGGCACAGAGATACTACATAACCCATAATTCATAGAAAAAGTTTTTGAATAACACTGCAAATTGCAGCAGAAGTCGCTGTTTACCTCAGTGTTAGAGAAAAAAAGCTGAAGTGAATTTTTGCCAGGAGCATCTGTAGTGTGAAGAAAGATGGCATTATTTGGAGCACAGCATCATTTAGAAAAACTCAGAGGCAGCTCAAATTATTTAATATGGGCTACCAAAGTGCAAGCAGTTTTGGCAAAGGAGGAGCTGCTATCTTGCTTAACATCGACCTATTTCTGATGCAGAAAGGTTGAAAGATGGCAAGGCAAGGGCTACCATCATCCTGTCAGTTGACGATAGGCACCTCACATATTTAGCTCTGGAAGAAACAGCCGCTGACTGCTGGAAAAGGCTTGAAAAGCTGTATCAGCAGGCTACTGGAGGCTCAAAAGTTTTATTGAGCAGAGAGCTGTTTTCACTGAAGCTTCTGTCAATGGAAGATTGTGCCAGAGAGACTCATTTGAGTAAAATGCTGAGCCTATTTAATGATTTAGCAGCAAGGGGCACCAATTTTACAGAAGATCAGAGAGGCTTAATTCTACTAAGCAGTTTGGGGCAGAGCTACAACTCATTCATTGACTCCATGCAATCTGTGAAAGAAGAGGACATCAACTTCGACTTAGTTTCAACTAGATTGGAGAACTGGGCTTGTTACAGAAGAAATGCCCAGCAACTTTCAACGGAGAAGACGGTCAACAAAGGCTTCAATAAGAAGAGGAAAGAGACAATCCAGTGTGATATCATCTGTTACATTTGTAATAAAAGAGGACACAAAGCTAGACAATGTCATCAGAACAAGTTAAAGAAGAGTGAATCAGCACAGAGCAAGAAAGAACAGATCAACAATTCAAGAAAGGACTCTGATTCAGGCTGTCTGTTGATGAGTTTACAATGTAACAATGATTTTATTCCTCAGGTACCCTGGATTATTGACTCTGGGAGTGCAAAGAGTTTTGTTAAGGATAGTAAATTGTTAGCAGAGAAGGAACCTTTATCTTGTTCTATGCAAAGTTGTGTGAGTCTAGCCAATGGTCAAAGGAGCAAGGTTTTAACAAAGGGAGAAGTTGTAAGTGGTCAACTTAGTCTAAAGTTAGACAAGGGTGATTTAGTTCCGGAGCTAGAACACAATGTTCTAGGGTGAAACAACTTGCAGACCATGGTTTATCCATTGTGTTTGAAGGGAGTTATGTAAAATGAGTAATAAAAATACAGGTATGTATAAGGAAGTAAAATTTCAAAATGGTTTCTATAGAATGAATGCTAGTAATAAATGTCTACAAATAGTATTCAGAGTTTGAAGGGAAACCTCTGCATGGTGACAGATGTATGCACATGCTACACAGGAAGTTTGGCCACATGAACTATAATATGATTAGAAAGACTGCACAGCTAGTAGGCATTCAAATACCAGAATGCAGAAATTATTTAGAGTGTGCTGTCTGTAACAAAAAAAGTTAAAGGCTTATCCTGTTGCCAAAAGGAGTGATAGAGTAACAACTAAGTTACAGTTAGTGCACATGGATCTAGCTGGACCTTTTCCAAAGAGTATTGAGGGAATGTATTTCTACTAGTAATAGTAGATGATAGGTCTCGATTTGGCTTCGTTTACCCTCTGAAAGGTAAATTTCAGGTGTATGAAAAATTTATTGAATGGTACAATTTTGTGAAGAACCAATTTCCTGATTTGACTGTTAAACAAGTTCAATCTGATAGAGCAGGTGAATTTGTGAATGAAAGACTTAATAATTTTTTTAAGGATAAAGGAATTTGGCATAGGAAAACAAATCCATGTGTATCAAAAGAAAATGGAATTGCGGAGCGTCGCTTAGGTGTAATTCAAACCATGGTAAAATCAATGCTTGAGGATGCACAAATGTCCAAAGGTTTTTGGGCAGAAGCAGCTAACACTGCCAATTACGTGCTGAATAGGTTATGGACCTCAAGTGTAAATGAAATCCCATTTTATTTGTTTTATGGAAGACATCCAAAGGTGGATCATTTTCAAGTATTTGGTGCGCATGCAAATGTTTTAATTCCTATACAGCAAAGAGACAAAAGAGATCAGCATTGGGTAAAGATGCAATTTATTGGATATGAAGGTGGAACTAAAGGCTATAGATTCTGGAATGGCTCTTCTCCAAGGAAGAAGATCACAGTCTCCAGATCTGTAAAGTTCAAAAATAATACTCATTGGGATAGAATTCATGCGAACACTGAAGTGTTCATAACCCCAAGTGTTTCTAGAGTAAAGAATGAATCTGAAGTTGTAGAGGTATTAGATGAGGCAAATGTGGAAGAAAGCAAGGAATAATCTGAAGAAAGTAATTTTCATGATTTTTGCGCCACAAACTCTGACTTAGTGTCCAAATCTGTAACAGAGGTTGATGGACATTGTCAAGAGGAGATTAGGGATGTGGAGGAGACTAAGGATGAGATTCCTAGGAGACCCACATGTATCACTAAAGGAATTCCACCAGCCAAGTACCAAGTCACGCAAATAGGAAGTATAGAGTGGAAAGATCCCAATTCTACGCTGAAGCATTGCGTAGACCAGAAAATGAACGTGATTGTTGGGTAAAAGCAATGAAGAAGGAATTTGATTCACTTCATTCTTTAAATGTTTTAGAACAAGCAGGTGTAACCAAAGATGTAAAGGTAATTGGTTGCAAGTGGGTATTTAAAAGGAAAACACAAGTTGATGGTTCATTATTGTACAAAGCAAGATTGGTTGCACAAGGTTTTGGTCAAATTTACAATCAAAATTATGATGAGGTATATGCTCCAACAATTAGACCTGAAACAATTAGGACTGCTTTAGGCATCGGTGTGCAAAGAAAGTATGTTATAAGGCACTTTGACATTGCCACAGCTTATTTAAACGCAGAGCTGACTGACAATGTATATATGAGAGCAATACCTGGTTTTGAAAAAGATACTCCAACTGGTGTGTATCGACTCACGGAAAGCATTATACGGGCTAAAGCAAGCAGCGAGATGCTGGAACCAGTGTATAGACGAGTTGGTAATGGGTCTTGGCTTCGAAAGAAGCAGTGTAGATACGTGTCTATATAAGAAAGGAAAAGAGTCTAAAAGCAAACATTTGTTTTGGTGTTTGTCGATGATCTCTTAGTACTAGTACCATCCGAAAGGGATGTGGAACAAGTTTTTAAGGGACTAAACTCAAGTATGACTGTAAAAGATCTTGGAGAAGTCCGGAAATACTTAGGCGTAAATGTAACTAGGACTGAAAAAGATATTTGTCTAGATCAAAAGACAAAATTTTTGAGTTACTTGAGAGAACAAGATTGACTCTGTGTAAAACAGTAGCAACTCCAATGGTACCAGATTTTTTAAAGCTTGATAGAGGTGAAATGTTTGACAATCAAACATTGTATAGATCAGTGGTTGGGATCCTCTTGTATTTGGCAAATTGGACTAGGCGTGACATCGCCTATGCCACTAATGTACTAAGCAGGAGAGTGAATGAACCAACGTTAACTGATTGGCAAGCTGTAAAACGAGTGTTAAGATATTTGAAAGGAACATGTGACAAAAAGCTAAAAATTTGTCCAAAAGAAAGCGGTATGAAGGGGTTTGCAGACGCAAGTTTTGGTGACAACGAACAAAACTTGTCATGTTCAGGGTATCTAATTAGTTTTAATGGGATACAAGTGACATGGAAATCTCGTAAACAGTCACACGTTTGTTTATCCACGGCAGAAGCCGAATTTTCTGCTTTGTCTGACTGTTGTACAGAACTAGAGTGGATAAAGGCTCTAGTAAACGAGTTCCAAAGTTTTGAAGATAAGATATCTTTATTTACTGATTCTCAATCTTGTATAGCAATATCAAATGCTGAAGGATTAAAGCAGAGAACAAAATATATTGGGGTAAGGTACCAAAATGTTAGAAAGTTAGTACAGGATGGTTTTATTAATCCTGTGTATGTCCAGTCAGATGAGAATATGGCTGATATGTTTACAAAAGCATTGACTAATTGTAAATTAAATGTATTTTGTAAGAAGGTATTGTTATTATAAGTAATGTGTGTACTTGTGTTGCTCATGAAGGAGGAGTGTCAGATTATTGCATTTTGAATAGCAATTCATGAGTCAGCACAAGATATATTTTCGCAGTTTGAGATGATCTGCAGTGTGACATGTTTGACACCAGATGGCGCTGTCTCAAGACTGCTAAATGGAACCTTGAGGAATTTCTGTTACAAAGTGACAGTTGGGATTTGTCAGTTGGGATTGAATATCTGTGAGGAAAGGATGTTTAGAAAGGTAGCTGTGATGGCTGTTGTTTTTCGATGTTTTGCCAGTTATTGTTAAATACAATTCAATACAAAGTTATATATTTACCTTGTGAATTGAATGAGAGTTTCATTATTCACATGTACAGAGACTGGAGTTTTTGGGCCGATGGGGAATTAAACTTCTATATTTCTGTTGCCTATCCGCTGTGACATAAATACTCGACGCCGAAGATGTATCGCAGCCATTGAAGTTGTACCTCAACTAACTTTCCTTCTAGCTAGCCATATTCCTCTTATTGTGTATTGTGTTGTGTATAATTATGTTGTTATTGCTTTTTACTGATGTTTTAAATTGTACATGTTTTTGTTGTTTCAATCGTCTTTGCGTTTGTCCCTTGTAAGCCGCCCCAAGTTCCCAAGGGGAGATGATTGGTGGGGTATAAAAATAAAGTTGTTATTATTTTTAATTCTTTTCATGGAGATTCTTGGGTTTCCCAAATAGTTATGAATGCCATTTTCCAAAAGGCTGTGATTTCTAACAAGATCATGCATTTTCAAAAATCACAATTTCTTCAAAAGGTTATAGAGATTTCCATTTCCCAAAAGGTCACGGCATCGTTTTTCCAAAAATTATAATGGAGGATTGCTTGCTGACAAGGAACACGACAGCTCATTGAGAAATTTGGCCTTTATTATATATATATATATATAAACAATTTGAAGCAGGGGAAAGGAAAACAAAAAAAATAGAGAGATAAAATGTAAAAATTCAGGAGGGAACATGACTTCTGAGCATTATCCCCCAAAACAGTGTTCTATGAATAATACACAGAGGGAAATTCCAGTTAGATTTGGCACCCTGTAAACATCAATGTATTGGCAAACCGGTCAATGTGATTGCATAGGTCTTGAAATTCTTCATCTTGGCATTCATCCTCACTTGGCCACCTTTCAATCCAGGTATCTTTCGTGATGAGGTAATAGAGACTGGAAAAGAGAAAAAGAGTAGAGTTTTGGATCTCTGGACAAAGGGAAATTGGTTAACAGAGGAGCGGTGGAAGAACCTACCAAGGCTGGACTGAAATGAATAAGCAGCATTCCTTAGCATTTTACACACCTCGAAATGACCAGGTTTTATTTTGGTTGTATCTTGGGTGTCTCTGGGCCCTTCTACACTGCCCTGTATCCCAGATTATTTGTTAATCTCAATTTATATGGCAGTGGGGACTCATATAACCCACTTCAAAACAGATATTCTGGAATCAGATCCTGAGATATAGATCCATCTAGGGTTCCCATATGTCCCTTATTCTAAGAGACGTCCCTTATTTTGCCCCTAAAATTTGTGTCCCTTATTTTCAGGCCCTGTCCCTTATTTTTGACTAGCAGGACAGGACTGGGCGGGGTTGACCAGAGGACGGTGCGCGCTGTGGTTTCCACGGCAATGCCTGCCCGGGGATTCCAACTCGCAGGGCAGACTGCGTCCCCGTTGGAAGGAAGAGGCGATACAGGACTTTTTCAAAGTACAGTAGACTAATTAATCGTTACCCAAGGGGAATGTTGGATCATGTTGGATAAAGATAGTTTCTGGTTGCTTGAGAGTTACTCTTAAAATAGGCCTAGCTGTGCATCCCAATACTATACAATGCTGTGCATCCCATACCATACTATACCATTAACTATTGACATAATAATCATGAAGATGTACTGTCTTATAAAATTTATTTTATTTTAATGTTTAGACAGTGCACTTTTAGAGTCAGCAAAGTCAAGTACTAAATACAGATGGAGAAAATGGGGAAGTTCTAATAATGTTTTTTCTGCATGACAAAGCATGCAGAAACATACCATGTACTGTTAAGAGGGTGTAAGTCGGGTTTTTTTTTGTGAGTTTCAATCATTATCTTATTCTCTTAATAAAACTATTTCTACCTAATGTTTGAGTTTCAAGTTTTTAATGAAGTGTCCCTTATTTTTGTGGAAAATCCTGTAAATGTCCCTTTTTTCTTATATAAAAAAATGGAAACCCTAGATCCATCCTAAGGAAAGAGAATTCAGTGGATGCCTGGAGTCAGGCCTGGATTACCCATAAGGCCAACCTAGGCCATGGCCTAGGGGTGCAAGCCGAGGGGAGGGGGCGCAGATCACGGACCAAAAAAATACGTTAAAACAAATAAAAACGTGTGGACGGCCCGTGGGGTCTCTCCCAACTCTCGGAGCTTGTGAATGCCAAGGGGGAGTTGGGTGTGTTGGTTGTGGGGAGGGTGCCTGGCTCTGTCCCCGGGTCCAATCCCGAGGACCTGGCCCTCTTCTCTCTCCCTTCCGGTTCCGGACATGGCCTCCTTTGTGGAGGGAGGGAGCGAATGGCGTGCGTGCGGGCACCCCAGCCTGGCTGGCCCCCTTCCTCCATCCATTTTTCCTGGGGAGGCTGTCCCTGGGGCCCTTGGCTGCTCCCTTGGCTGGGAAGGAGAAGGAGGCCAGGTGGGGGGCTCTGCTTCTTGGGAGGGAGGGAGGGAGGGAGGGAGGGAGGGAGAAAGAGAGGAAGAGCTTCCTGACTGTGTGTGTGCAAGAGAGAGGGCAATTGTTCACCAGGGGAACTCTCTGCTTTTGTGCATATAATAACCCTTACGAGTGTGTGTGTGTGTTTTCTGAATGGGTTGCGCAGGGGGGGCAGTCCCGGGGGGAGGGTCTTTCTTGCCAGAGTCTCCTCCAGGGCTGGTGAGTTGCCCATGTCAGGCAGTCTTTCCTCGTGGCTTCTATCATCAAAACATGGGTGGGGAGCGTGGGTTCAGCTGCCGAAATGTGGCTTTTGCGGGAGAGAGGGAGGGAGGGGGCCCCTTTCGCTCTGGGTTGGCAACGACCCCGCCCCCTCGGGGAGCCTCCGCCCTTGAGGGCACATCTTCGGGGGGGGGGGCAGCCCAGGACCTTTGCAACTGGCAGGCAGGGAGGGAGGGAGGAGGCTCCTCCAGAAGACTTGGGCCAAGCGAGGGTCGGGGTCAAGGCTCAGGGTCCGCGTGGGGGGGGGGAGGACACGTTCTCTGCTGGGGGAGGGGGGCTGTCTGTGGGCATGGCCTGCCCCTTGCCCTGCCAGGCGGGACTCTTCTGCCTTCCTGGCACACCAGCCAGGCATGGACGGACAAATGGACAGACACAGGGACGGAGGACACCCGCCTGCCTGCTCGCTTCGCCTCAGCTCTCCTGTCCCGGCCCGGCCCCTGGCTCTCAGCTGCCCGGGACACTCCTCCTTCCGCCTGGCCATGGGAAGCGCCTGCTGGAGCCTCCTGGTGACCTTGGCCTTCCTGCTCTGCTGCCCGGTGGGTAAGGAGGGGGCTCGGCCCTTTCCCGGGGGGTGGGGGCGTGCAGTAGAGGTTGGCTTAAAGGGGGCGTAATTCCAAAGTGTGGCCTAGGGCGCAAAAAGGTGTTAATCTGGGCCTGCCTGGAGTTCCAGAATACTTTGTATTTTATCGGGAAATTGAGAACTCTGCTTTTACCCTGGTCACTATGGCCCCTTCTACACTGCCCTATATCCCAGGATTCGATTCCAGATTATCTGCTTATGCCAGATTATATGGCAGTGGAGACTCATATAACTCAGCTAAAAGCAGATAATCTGGGATCAAATCCTGGGATATTGAGCAGTGTAGATTCAGTCTAGATCTTCTCATAGGTTTTAAACTCGAACCCTCCACTCGGAGGAGGAGGCCCTCCTGTCACCCCTGCCAGTCTCACAGACTCGTCTGGTGGGCACAATGGCCTTCTCCTCTGTGGCCCCCCAACTCTGGAATTCCTTGCCTGGAGAGATTAGGAAAGCCCCCACTCTGGAGACCTTTAAAAAACTCCTGAAAACCTGGCTTTTCCGCTGTGCCTTCGGAGAGTAGTTATTTAATTTCTACCATTGCTCTCCCCAATACCCCCGTTCTTGGAGTACATCCCCCCTCCCCCATAAAAGATGTTTTTCCTCGTAAAGGATTCTATTCCGCTTATCTCACCCTGAGTTTTTAACACTTTATATGTGTGCCTGTGACCCGCCCGGTCTTTGTGATTTTAGATATCTAGTTGCATATTGTTTTTTATTTTTATGTATGTATTTTTATTGTGTTTATTGCTGATGTTTTGATTTGATTTTATTGTAATTTGTTGTTTGGGCTTGGCCTCATGTGAGCCGCCCCGAGTCCCCATGGGGGAGATGGGGGCGGGGTACAAATAAAGTTTATTATTATTATTATTATTAAATTATTGTATTGGTTTCACTATAAGCTACTTTTAAGTGTCTTTTTAAAGCAAAAATCAGTGAATAATAATAATAATAATAATAATGGAAATTCCTGAGACCCACTTCCTTTGTCATCCAACCCAGTGCCTGTAGGTTGCATTTTTGGTTTCAAAGTGACCTGTAGTGTTTAAATATGCATGAATGAAAACACTTGTAGGGCTGTGTCTTCCTGTTATTCCTGCTGTAAGTGGAGAGGTCCCAGAATCAAGGCTAAGGCTACTTTACAATCCCAACTATGGGTGCATCTACACCAGGCATGGACAGACTTCAGCCTTCAGGTATTTTGGACTCCAACTCCCACAATTCCTACAATTCCTAACAGCTGGAAAGCGGGTTAGGATTTCTGTGAGTTGAAGTCCAAAACACCCAGAGGGCCAAAGTTTGCCAAGTGACTCTACTTTAACTGCATGGTGCAATGTTAAGTAATCACGGGACTTGCAGTTTTACAGGGTCTTTAGCTTTTTCTTCCAGAGAGGCCTAATGTCTTACCCAGGCCCGGATTAACCAATTTTGGCGCCCAAGGCCACACTTTGGAATTACGCCCCAAACCAACCTCTATCGCACCCCCCCCCCCGAGCCCTCCTTCCTTGAGTTAAGGAAGGAGGGTGCAAGGAGGAGGTGAAGGGAAGCCCCTCCCCTTCCTTCCTCCTCCTCCTCCGTGACGCGAAGCCGGGCGCGTCGCGGAGGAGGAGGAAGAAGGGAAGCCCCGCCCCTGGGGCGAGCCTTCCCTCCTTCCTTCCTCCTCCGCGACGCAAAGCCGGGCGCGTCGTGGAGGAGGAGGAAGGGAAGCTTCCTCCTCCCCCCTCCCTCCTCAAGCCATGCTGCGGCCTCTGGGAGTCTTAGCGTGGCCTGAGGAGGGAGGGAGGAACCAAGGAGGAGTGCAGCAAGGGGGGGGGGGGCGGGCGTGGATGGTGCACAAGCGCAGAAGCACCCAAAGATCGACTTTAAAAAAAATTTGGGGGTCCGGATCTGGGCCCCCCCCCCCGGCTGCGCCCCTAGGCCGTGGCCTAACGTGGCCTTATGGGTGATCCAGGCCTGGCCTTACCAAACTACAATTTTCATGATTCTATAGTTTTGAGCCATGGCGTCAAACCGCATTAATTCCACACTGCAGATGCAACCTTATGGTCCAAGAAAATGTCAAATGTTACCACAAGGGTTACAAAGAGTGTAGTGTTCAAACTTTTTATGGTGTTTCAGATACACATCACCAATTGAGTACCAATGGGGGAATAGCAGTAATAATAAGAAAACCAAAACAAGGCAATGTATACATCTACTAAATCGGGAATGTGGCACCGGGAATGTGGCGCAGCTGGCTGGGTGTCAGCTGCATAAGATCTCTACTGACCAGAAGGTCATGAGTTTGAGGCCTGCCCAGATTGGGGTGAGCTCTCGACCAATTGTGTAGTTCGATGTCGACCTTTGCAACCCAAAAGACAGTTGCATCTGTCAAGTAGGAAATTTAGGTACCACTTGTGTGTTGAGGCTAAATTTAACTGATTTACGAGGCCATAAAGTCTCCAGGAAATGCACACAAAAAGAATGATAGAATGCGACAGCTCCTCCTGGTGGCCAGAAGCTGGAATGTTAAATTGCCTCTATGTCTGTCTGTCTGTCTGTCTGTATGGCATTGAATGTTTGCCTGTATATGTGCATTGTGATCCTGAGTCCCCTGTGGGGTGAGAAGGGCGGAATATAAATGATGTAAATAAATATATAAATAAATAAATAAATAAAATACATACTCATTATTTGCAGGCCATAGGTCGCTACTGACACCCCAGATCAGATAGTTGTTGTTCACTTTCAGATTCAGCGCTTCCCTGCATTTCATCTGGCTGATAAATCTGCGAGGGCTGTTTTCTGGATTTTGGTCAGTCCCTGTAGGAATCAGGCAGTGCAAAGAAAAGGTTTAAATCAGGACTGTGAGGCAATTTACTTGTTTAATCGACTGAGGGCACTTCCAGATATGGGGAAAACCCATGCCAAAGCGGGTTTAAAAAGCATACTTTAGCGTGGGTTTTTGTCCCCAGACCTCCCCCCAAAACCTGGCTTTTTGTGTGGTGTGTGTGACCCCATGCCATCGCCATAATGACCGCAATGGACTGGGGCCACCCAAGTGTAATGTGGTATCTAATTAATTCAGGACAAGTCTTAGGCCCACCCCGTCACTTTAGCCTCGAGAAAGGCCTTTTCTGGGGGGAAAAATATGGTAAAATGCTCCTTCTTGTCTTCTCTGGGGTATTTGAGATCAAAAAATGTGGGGAAACTGTTACTATTACTATTGCTTGTATCCTTAGTTGTGTGTTTGTATTTTTGAATTGCCTCTTAAGGATGGGATGACAAACCGGAATAGAGACTTACTGGCATTACACAAACAAAGCAATTATTACTGCATGGAGTTGAAATTAGAAATTTGTAGAACATGATATAGTTGGCTCGAGGACAGGGGCGGGCAACCTACAGCCCGTAGGCCAGACTCGGCCCGGCAGCCGATTCTGTCCGGCCCAGGGAGAAGGGTGTCGGGGGCAAGGCCAAGAGGAAGGGGTGTCACTTCTGCCATCCCATTGCAGGCTCTGTGGGGCCTGTGTCGGCAGACAGGCCAGAGGAGCGGCGGCTTTGGAGTGCCTGCCATTCCTGGAGGCGATCCGGGCCTGCAGCGGAAGCACTGGCAACCTGCAAGGGCTGATCGCACTGGCGACCCGGAAGACTTGATCGTCTTCTGGGTCGCCAGGCCAATCAGCTGCCTCAGATTGCCAAGTGCTCCCCCTGCAGGCCCGGATCGCCTCCAGGAATGGCAGGTACCCCAAAGCCGCCACTCCTCCGGCCTGTCTGCCAACACAGGCCCCACAGATTCCGCGATGGGATGGCAGCAGCGGCACCCCTTCCTGTTGGCCTCCAAGGATGGCAGGCACTCCATAGGAGGGCGATCAGCCGATCGGGAATGGCTGGGGGCGAGAGCGGGCGGAGGCCTGCAGCCTCCGATCACCTGGTGCTCTGCGGCGGCAGCTGGGTCCGCTTTGCCATCTTCTGGGCTGGGTCTATTGGGCCATTCCATCTTGGGATCCTTCCTCTCTTGAGGATGTCAGCCTTCATCTTGGTTCGCACCTTGTCTTCTTGAATTTCATTTAATTTAATTTTAGTGGTTTTTATTATTATTTTATAATAATTTTATAATAATATAATATATAATATAATATAATAATGTTATATTATATTATAATTTCAATATATTATAATGTCTATATATATACTATAATATAATAATTATGATATTAATACTAATAATATATGAATATTTCTTGATATATTAATATGTTTATATTAATGATGTGTAATATATAGTAAATATAGAAAATAAATAAAAAACTAAATAAATAATGTAGATTAGAATGTAGTTCTGCCTTTAGGTGCGGCCCTCCATAATGTTTTTTGGCTCTCCTGTGGCCCCTTGGAGCCTTGGCCACCCCTGCTCTAGGAGCCTTCGATAAAGGCTCCTGTTGGGCCTTACCAGAGGTGTCCAAACAACATCTCTGATAAAAGAGAATCAATTCAGGACAAAGAAGGCAAACTCCTACTCAACAAATCTTGCCAACCCCTCTTCTTAGAGATGCCATAGGCCACCATACGTTGGAGACACATAACAACAAACAATAATTCCATGAAAAGCAAAACATCATTTGGAGAACCTGAGCAACATATACAGTAATAACATTTCCTCCATTTGTTGTTCCTCTTGGTTAATAAGGCCACAACTGAGTTTGCAAGACCAGAGCCAGATTGTTGTTGACTATCTGACTCTAGATTTTTTTTCATTCATAAAATTTCCAAAAGTCAAAGCAACTAACAACAAGAAATACAAGGTTGCAACACAATAGCTGTTCACATAGAACACTTCTGCTTTTATATCCATTATGCCATTTCCTACAAGATGTCCTTTTTACCTTCTTTAATCTTTTCCAGAACTTCCATGAGGTAGTTGTCGTAACCATTTTCCTCTTCTATTCCAATCAGCCTGGTTTTGTACACTTAAAAAAGACAACATTTAAGATGTTTAAATGCTTTTCTTCACAAAAGCCGTAACTCCTTTAGCAATCATTCTTGGTTCTGGTGATGTTGTTGTATAATAGGCCTGTTTTCGAATGTCGGATACATCCAAAATTCGGATGTAATTCGAATGTTTTCGACTTTTGAAGCGATTATGAAGAGAGTTCAGGAAACAGGAAGTGGATTTGCCATTTCGAAGTCTCCGTCGCCATATTCGGATATGGCTCGTATGTCATTTTTGCCCTTCTCAATTTTTGTCCCATTCCGTTTAAAATGTTTAAAATGTTTATTAATGTGTTAAATGTGTTCCGTATTTTGTACCAGTGTGGCTAGTTTTGTCTGTAGTAGTGGTCAAAAATGGAGGGAAAGGGAATCCCCCAAGTTTTGACTTTCCCTTCTGCAGGTTTCAATGCATTGCGCAAAAACGGACACCATTAACGAAGCCATTCCAAATTTTGGAAGTAAATCCGAATCAATTTTGAAAAAACTGCTGAAAACTTCAGAAGTCTTTCAGATACGAGGCAAATAAAATAGTGAGCTAGAGATAGTCAAAAAACAATATCACTTCTCCATAAAATATGGTTTTATGTATATATATATATTCTGAGTTTGTGATAAATTCACTTGTCCATATAGTATGATAAATCTGTATATCATATAATACATATGAACAGAATGGGCAGTATATCATACAAGTTCATAAGCAGTGGCAGTATATATCAATTAGTCACAAGTAACCATAAGTCATACCACCAAAATAATATTCATAGAGATATGGTAAAGCGGCATCAAGCCTGCAATATAACTCAATTAACATTCATATAGCATGAAATTCAAAAAAATAATAATGACAACAGTGACAGCATTCATACATTTGGCATATAGCCTATATAACATTCAAGTGGCATATAGTCCATGTAATGACAATCATATAACAATAATTGGCCTGTAGTAAACACACCTGATACTTGTTTAGGAGACGTTATACTCTCAGCACGTTCCGTGCCCTCCCTGTCAGAAACCGCTGACCTGCAGGCCTATGCCGCGCTAATTGTTGTTTACTGCATACCAAGGTCGGTAATTTCTTTATGTTGGACATGTTTGCCACTGTTTGTTTGAGCGCTATTACTGTATAGAAAAATATATATTGATTTATATGTTCATTCCAGGAATATTTACCTTCTACAAAAGATCATCCCGGTCCTGAAGAGCCAATAGAGGCGAAACGAGTCGACCGGACACAATCCGCTTTTCCTTACCCACCCGGATGGGGGTTTGATTTTCATTTACAACCATTGAATTGAACTTCTGATTGCTTTAGGATATTGCGGACTCTAACATAACACTGCAGGCTATATGCCGCATTTATGTACTGAAGGTTTACTACAGGCCAACTATTGTTATATGATTGTTATTACATGGACTATATGCCACTTGAATGTTATATAGGCTATATGCCACAAGTATGAATGTTGTCACTGTTGTCATTATTATTTTTTGAATTTCATGCTATATGAATGTTAATTGAGTTATATTGCAGGCTTGATGCCGCTTTACCATATTTCTATGAATATTATTTTGGTGGTATGACTTATGGTTACTTATGACTAATTGATATATACTGCCACTGCTTATGAACTTGTATGATATACTGCCCATTCTGTTCATATGTATTATATGATATACAGATTTACCATACTATATGGACAAGTGAATTTATCACAAATTCAGAATATATATACATAAAACCATATTTTATGGAGAAGTGATATTGTTTTTTGACTAACTCTAGCTCACTATTTTGTGTTATTTACCAGTGGATAACTGCATTGTTTATCAGATACGAGGCGCCAGCGCCCCCTACATCCGAAGCGAGTCTTGAAGCCGTTTTTTCTGTGATAAAACAGGCCTATTGTATAAAGATGAACAATCTCATTGCATGTTACACATTGACACTGGTAAATTTTGCCTGAATTATGAGGCCATTAAAGAACTCCAGGAACGCTGAGGAATGTGGAAGGAACAATAAGGGACGCTGGGAACGCTGATAGATGAGGAGTGCGTCAGCTCTCCCTTGTGGCCAGAGTTTGCCTCTGTTCGTCTATATGTTATGTATGTGGAAATGGCAGGGATTGTCTGCTAAGTATGTGTACCTGTAATCCGCTCTGAGTCCCCTTCGGGGTGAGAAGAGCAGAATATAAATAAAGTAAATAAATAAATAAATACATAATTAAATCTAACTCTCACATTTACATGGTTTGTTTTGTTTCTATTCACAGGGGGCCTAAAATACACCAAGAAGTAGCAATACACAGCACTAAACAGACTTATCACGAAGAAATGTGAAGCACGTGCTCCAGAAGGAGAATTTGTGCTGGTGTGTGCTGACTATTTGCACTCTAGCTGAGCCACAGTCGTACTCGTGGAGTTCAACCATCTAAGATGCACTTACCATAATCCACTCTTGGTGAGCAGGCCAGTTGAATGCGTAGCTGTGCGTCCACATTTTCCTTGTCCTTTATAGTGTTGAGCAAGGAGCAGCTTTCTTTGGGAGAAGAGCACAAAGGAAGGAAGAAAACAAAGAAAACACATGAACAAGATCCTTGGAGGTACCTCTTTGTGTTTGCAGACATCTCTAATCACATGTGCCAAATCGGGCAGGTTTTGTCATCAAAAATACTTTTAAGGTGAGGAGTAAGCAAGATGTCTGAGAGTATCTGAAAGATGTCCTCTAGCTCTGCCATTCCACCCACATGCCCTTTCTGGTTTTAAGGACTATACCAGTGGTTCCCAAACGTTTTTGGCTTACCGCCCCCTTTCCAGAAAATTTTTTACTCACCCCCCCCCCTAGAAATTATTATTTTTCTAATTTAATAGCAATTAAACAGAAAGATATATGTATTAATGCAGTGGTTCTCAACCTTTCTAATGCCGTGACCCCTAAATAAGGTCCCTCATGTTGTGGTGACCCCCAACCATATTTTCGTTGTTGCTTCATAAATAGTTTTGCTACTCTTACGAATTCTAATGCAAATATCTAATATGCAGGATGTATTTACATTGTTACAAATTGAACATAATTAAAGCGTAGTGATTAATCACAAAAACCAATATGTTTGGGGGAGTATGGACAATGGATGATGGGATTTGCAGTACCTCAATAGATTCAGCTCTTACTTCCACAGACCACTGAGACCCCCACAAATTATGGAACTGGACCAAAGTTGGCACAGAGAACCCACATGACCAACAGAAAATACTGGAGGGGACTAGGATGAATTGGCAGTGATTTAGGGGAGATGTAGTTCACCTCCTTGGACACTTTCATCAGCGCTGTCTTCGCACAATCCTAAATATACACTGGACCGACTATGTGACTAATGTTGCTGTCCTTGAGCAAGCAGGGATTACCAGCATTGAGGCCATGCTATTGAGAACACAGCTGCGCTGGGCAGGGCACATCTCTAGGATGGAGGACCACTGCCTCTATGGTGAACTCGCCAAGGGTTAGAGCAAGAGAGGCGCCCCCAAAAAGAGATATAAGGACTCCCTGAAACAACATCTCAGACTCGGCCAGATTGATCACCAACAATGGTCCACCCTGGCCTCACATGGGAGGCATGGAGATGCACTATCCACAATGCTGCGGCCTCTTTTGAGAAGGCACGCCGAATGGGTTTTGAAGAGAAACGACAACGCAGAAAGAACCGCAACTTGGAAACAACATCACCCAAAAAGACTCTCTGCTGTGCTTTTCGCAACTGAACTTGCCTATCTCAGATTGGCCTTTTTAGTCATCAACGTGCTTGTAAAAAGCATGGGATGCGTCCTTCCTAAGAATCTTCGTTCGCAAAGTAATGCTGAGAGAGAGAGAGAGAGTTCACCTACATCCGGAGAGAACTGAGAATCCAAACAACTATGGATCTGGACCAAACTTGGCACGACTATTCATTATGCCTAAATTTGAACACTGGTGGAGTTTAGGGAAAATAGATCTTGACATTTGGATCTTGACATCTTTGCACTGCAGCCTTCGTACTGCACTGCGTGTGGGGGGTCAAAACGAAGGGGATGGGGCCAAATAAGGGGGCTCCTAAATGGCCAATCGTTCACTGCCCCGTTAAAGGGGTTCACTGCCCCCCAAATTCCCCTGAGCCTCCCACCGCCCCCTTGGATCGCCTCACAGCCCACCAGGGGGTGGTACCGCCCACTTTGAGAATCAGTGGACTATACTTTCTTCTCTCCTTTTGTTAGATCCAAACCTACGCTCACATACGCCATCCTAGATCTTTCAGCCATTGCAGTTAGTAATCGGATTTTTTATTCACAATTCAGCTTCAAAATATCCTCCAGCCACCCACTTCAAAAATACACCTTGCTTCTCTATGAGCAGAAGTACCATCTTCCCACCACATCTTACCTTCTGCACATCGGCAAACATCACCATGGCAAATCTTACTGAGGAGGCCACTTTCTTTGGGAAGATGGTAGAACTTGATGCACTGCTCGTCTGAAAGGGAAGAATGAAAAGAATAGCCCTTTACTTCACATTACAATTCCAGTGCACTTTGGGCAATGTGAAACTTAAGGAATGCGGAGAACAGCTATTGCTCCCAATGGGAATATTGGTAATACATAATTCTGAATTTATGTAATGGGAATCCCACTTTTGCAATGTGTGCTTCTACATGGCGGTTGGATGGCCCTTGTGGTCTCTTCCAACTCTATGATTCTGTATGAGATCAGGCAGGTTGAACAAGATTCTTTGAGCTAGGAGAGAGTCTTACTCTTTGAGCGAGGAGAGAACCCAGTTAGTATCTCCTTCAATGGAGATAAAAAGGTAAAGGTTTCCTCTGACATTAAGTCCAGTCGTGTCCGACTCTGGGAGTTGATGCTCATTCCATTTCTAAGCCGAAGGGCCGCCGTTGTCCGTAGACACCTCCAAGGTCATGTGGTCAACATGACTGCATAGAGCACAGCTACCTTCCTGCTGGAGCGGTACCTATTGATAGACTCACATTTGCATGTTTTCGAATTGCTAGGTTTGTGGAAACTGGGGCTAACGGTGGGAGCTCACCCTGCTGCCTGGACTTGAATCCACGACTTTTTGGTCAGCAAGTTCAGCAGCTCAGTGGTTTTACCCAGTGTTTTTCAACCTCTTTTCAGCCGCGGCACATTTTTTACATTTACAAAATCCTGGGGCACACCACCAACCAAAATGACACTAAATTACACTCTAACACAGTAATACATATAGTTAATATGTTTTTAAATGTTTTTATACACTCAGTGTGAAATCTGGGCCTGTTTCGATGAACACAACACCGTATATATGACTTCCTGTCACATATTTATTCATGGCTATCATGTCTTCTCTCAGCATTCTCTTCTTCAGGCTAAACATGGCCAGCTCTTCAAGCCGCTCCTCATAGAGCTTGTTCTCCAGACCCTTGTGAAATTTCACCCAGTTAACTATGGATGTCATGAAGCTGTTATAAACAGTTCCTTGGGGGGGGGGGGGCAACTCTCGAAAAATCCAGTAAAATAGTTTTTAAAAAACATTTTCAAGTGGAGAGGCTCAATTTGTTTCTTGGAAACCTGTGAGGGGGCTGCTAGGAGGGGGGAGAGTGCCAATTTCCCACGGCACACCTGATGATCGCTCACGGCACACTAGTGTGCCACAGCACACTGGTTCGGAAACACTGGTTTAACCCACTGCACTACTGGGGGCTCAATGGAAATAGCTACCCTCTTTTCTCTGTTCTCCACATTATGGTCTGGGGCCTGGAAATGTATTTTGGCCCTCCCTGGCCAAATAAATTAGACTTGTCCATCCTGCTCCCAAAAGCTAAGGTAAAATCCACCTTCTACCTACACTTCAGCTGCTTTCTTCAGACTTCCTCATGTATGCAAAAACCTTTCCTAAAGCATAGGAAATTGGAAGGCAGGTTGCCATGGTTTTATTTCCTGCCCTTGGATAGAGGATAATTTCCGCTGTGATAGGTCAACAAGGCTCTTGTTAAGTATGGTCTGGTTTAACAAGAGCCTTGTTGACCATATTTTTGGCAGACCATACAAAACGAGTCAAAGCAAATATTAGGAAATGAGTGGGTCATAACAAAGGAAATAGCAGTATTAGGGAAAAGAGAGGAAACGGGAAATAAAAGGGAAATAAAAGAAGCAATAATTGAATGTGCACAAACAGTAATAGTATTAGGGTGGAAAGATAAATCAAAATGGACAATAAATAAATGGTATCAATACATGGTGGAGCAAATAGAATTTGAAATTATGAATGTGAAATTAAATGATTTAAAAATCAATGAAAATAGAATGAGAGAAATGGAAGAAAGATGGACAAGGATAAAGAACTATATAATGAATCAATCCGAAGATCAAGCCATAAAAAATAGGTTACAAATGTTATATAGTAGGGGTGGATATCTCCAATTTAAATACTTAAAAACCTGTTAATATTTCGTATTTGAAATTATTTTGACCCTACATCGACCCTCAGCGTCCAACCTGGAAGTGAAGTTTCAAAACCAAATCCAGGATTGCCATTTTTGTAAAGGGCATGTTATTAGGTCGTTTTTTCCCCTCCTCAGTTCTCAACTCGCGAGAGGAGACTGGAGGACAGCAGCACCCTCCTTTCTCCTCTCGCCAGCTGAGAGCTGAGGCGGGCGCTTTGGAAGCAGCCTGGCCAAGCTTTCCTCCGTTTCCCCAGGCTCTCCCTCACAAGCGGAGGGAGAGCCTGGAGAACAGGAGGAAATTCCTCCGAATCTCGGAGTTAGTTCTCAGCAGAGAAGGAGGACGCGAGGGGATGCCCTCTGCACCTCCTTCCCTGCTAAGAACTAAAGCGCGTCAAGGCTTGACGCCTTTTAGGTCTTAGCAGGGAAGGAGGAGTGTCTGCACCTTCTTCCCTGCTAAGAACTAAAGCACGTCAAGGCTTGACGCGGTTCAGTTCTTAGCAGGGAAGGAGGTGCGGACGCTCCTCCTTCCCTGCTAAGACCTAAACCACGTCAAGCCTTGACGTGCGTTAGTTCTCAGCACAGCAGGGAAGGAGGTGCGGAGGACATCCCCACCTCCTTCCCTGCTGAGAACTAACAGGAAATAATAACAAATTTTCATTAATAATTACGTTTCCATAACGAAATTTTACGGAAATTTTTCAGAACAATTTCTATATCGAACCACCAATGACAATCCCCCCCCGGGCGCGAGTTTAGAAACAATTTTTTGACGGATCTACCACCCTTATATAGTATATAGGATGGAAATGTATAAAGATAAAGATACAAAGATTGTCTCAAAAAAGAAATGAATATATGTAAAAGAAAATAATCCTTGTGTTGGTGGGGGGACTTGTAAATGTTATGTGTGTGTAAGGTATGTATTTTTTGTGTATCATTTTTTTTAAAAAAACAAGGCTCTTGTTAAGAAAGCTGTTCGAAGAGTAAGCAGAGTTCTTAACTAGAGTGGATCGTAGTTCTCTTTCAATTATCACTTCTCTTTTTTGGAGTCATAAATCAAAGCTGGGAATGGGAGAAGAGAAATAACTCAAATAACTGTTTGACAAGGCATAACTGGCTTCCAAGACATTTGACTGCCTGCCCCCCCTTTACTGAGTTCACTGGGAGAAGTGTGGTAGTCATTACCTAGGTTGTAATAGCTGTACACTTTCACAGATGCTGGTTGGATGAGACCGACTTCAAAAAACTGGTGAGCTTTAAACTGTACACATTCATCATTTGTGTGAGAAACCTGAGATGGGGAAAGAAAAAAGAAAACAAGTCTTTGGTTACCAGCCTCCAATAAGTGAGTTCTTGAATCCCCAAGATTTCCTAAGCTATCATTTTGTTCAAAGTGTGTGTGTGTGTGTGTTGGGGAAAATCAAGAAACGACTGTTACAATTAGAAAATCAATGGATCATCAACCTGAAATATGAGTCTCCTCTAGGTCTTAATGACAAATTATCCCTTAATGAGCTACTTGTGTAATTTTCAGCATCTGTTCCGTACCTAATACTACTTAAGACAGTTTGTTGCGGGCTTACTTTGTCCGGAGACTTTGATTGAGTGGCTGCGTCCACATTTGATATTATGTAAAGACTTGAATCGCATCTATTGGTATGTATGTATTTTGACTCGGCTTTTTCTTCTGTGGTTCCCTTAATAGGGGTCTTTACTTTTCCTTGTGTATGGGTAAAATGGATATTATGTAATTCTTTCAGATAGATCCCAGACCCTGTGCATTCGGATTACTACCTCAAACGGATACGTCCACGGTCCCGAAGAAGCCCCGGAGGGCAAAAGGGCTCAGTGCAGGGACCCCCCCTGACCATCGACCGTTTTCAAAGAGAAACTTCACCATTGTGGATTACAAATATTTTTGGAAACATTTGATTCTTCATCTTCATGAAGTTTGACTCTGGGACCTTTCACTTTGAGTGACTATTGAGCATTACGCCTTACTGACTTGGATTATATTATCCGTTGCATTGATTTGGAGTATTTCTACAATATTATTCTTTGGATTGATTGCTTTGAATTGGGTGATTTACAGGGTATTTACAACTATAATTGATTATTTGATGACTGAAAAAATATAATCAGTGTTCTTCTTTTGAACCTGGACTCCTTTGTTTCTTTATAGGAAAGTAGAATGACCGTACTAATAGGAACCTGTCAATCATGGACATCAGCACTGAGTCTGGCATTTTGGGCATACATTATGTCCCACCCAATTTTTTTTATAAGTATCAGAAAACTTTCCCGGTTCCAAGCAGGCTTCATCATGACAGAAAGTGGGATATAAATTCAATAAATAAATAAACAAATTAAAAAAAATACTAAGCACTAGATGAGCCACAATTTCTTGATTGGCATTGCCAGACTTTTTTTTTTTAAAAAAAAATCCTGAACAATAAAGTCACCCTGATGAGAAAAGTCCAGGGCCCTTCCAGAAAAGGCTCTATATCCCAGGATCTGATCCCAGGTTTTCTGTTTATCCCAAATTATCTGGCAGTGCAAAGTCATATAATCCAGTTTAAAGCAGAAAACCTGGGATCAGGTCCTGGGATAAAGGGCCTGTCTGGAAGGATCCTCAGAAGACATTAGTCCAGGTTGCCAATAATAATTAGTTATGGTAGTATCAAATTCCATCTGAAAAAGTTACTTTTTACAACTCCCAAAACCTCACAGCTGGAAAGGATGCTGGGCATGCTCTTTGGCAGTCCCTGGGAGCTGCAGTCAAAAAAAGTAACTTTTCTCAGCTCTGACTTTTCCCATTGCCTTAATTCAGTGGTTCTTAACCTGTGAGCCACGGAGCACTAATGGGCCACGAGGACGGAAATCTGGTCCATGAGCCTCCTTCCTCTTTATTTATTTTATTTTATTTATTTTTATTTCTGCTCCTTTCATGCCGCCTGCCACTCCTTCCCTGTTGCTGACCATGGCATATGTTTTGTATCAGAAACTAGAGCTGATGTGGTCTGTCCAATGCAATTTTCTCAATCAGCACCCCAAACCAAATCTAAAGTTGACTAAAAACTGATTCGTAACCCTTTGTTACTAAGGTTGGAGAGTGGTCCCTGGTCAAAGTGATTCCTGATCAAGTAGTCCCTGGTCAAAAAAAGGTTGAGGACCACTGCCTTCATTCATAATCTTTGTTGTAACACATACAAGAGTCTACCTAGCTGTTTTTATAATTTATCGATTTCAGCTTTACCTTGTCCAAGTAAATGACAAGACTCCCTCTTTCAGTGTAGCCTTTGTTAAGTTCATACTTGGCGATAAATCTGTCGACGCCCTCAGAAAGCTAAACATTAGGAAAAAGTACAAAAAGACATTATTGGTAAAAGTCACATTCCATCCCGCAAGAACAGAACACACTTTACATTTCATAAGCAGCAAAAATTCAAGGTAGACTTGAAATTACACAAGCTAGTTCTCTTGATTTACCAGGTTTGGAACAGGCTATTTTGTTTCCACTGTGTTTTGAATGGTAATGCCAACATTGAGGCGAAGCTCTATCCGTTTCAGTCATAAAGCTCTTCCCAAGATTGTTTATTCTCATGTAAATCTCAAGTTGAAAAGATAAAAACTATTCTGTATGTGTTAACAAAGTGATTAGCCTCATACTGAGGACAATACTACATGCTTGCTGCTATCCTGCAGCATTCCTATGATGTGGGATAGTGGCAATATACTATCACAACCAACTGCAGTACCCGAGCTGTGCCAAGTCATGGTTTCAGGTGGGCAGCATAACTCATCCTTTCTGCTGTACTTTTCCTCTTTTGTTGTCCCCCCGCCCCCCTTATATTTGAAATTTGAATGCATTTCATAATTGTCTAGAGAGGGAAAAAACTATTTCCCCCCCTTGGGGATAGGAATGGAGACTACCAAAGAAGACCAGGAATCTTATTGAAAAGTCACAGGACCATGGTGTAATAATTGCACAAAGTAGGTCCCAGAATTCCTATGGCTTCATCATATGGAAGTGGCAGGTCAGCTACTGGTATCATGCCTACTGCTTTTGTTGTAGTTGAGCCTGAGGCTGAGAGAGAGGAGTCTGTAGTTAGAAATGCAAACTGGTCTGCTCATGAGCAAGAGTCGGATGAGGAGCAAGAAAGGAAGAGATTAAGGCAACTACTTAGCAATTCTTCTGGGGATGAAACATTTCTGGGTTTTTCAGAGGATGATGGGAGTGGGGATGAGGAGCAGGAAATGGGAGGTTGGGATGAGGGGTCACAGAGAACTGAAGGTGACTCTAGTGAGATGAATTGGACTGATGTGCGACAGATACGGGATATCTGCTTGGAACCCACCAGCAGTGATTCATTTGCGGGGTTCATGGGAGATGGGGAATGGGGTAATGGAAATGGGACTCATGGGAACTGTTGGGGAGAGTTAAGTCGCCGCAGGAGACGTATTGCCTCGCGTAAGAGACAAAGGGCGGCACAGGTGGAGATGCTGGCAGTTGAAAGAGATGGGGAAGGGGCTTTGGCGCAATTAAGCCTCGAGGAGGACTGAATAAAGGGGGTTTGAAATTAACCATTAGTTGCAGCTGGCAAGGCATTGTTCTTGCCATACAAGCCGCTGTCTCCTGTTCTGGATCGCTGGCTGTGGAAGTGGAATTCTGGATGTTGGTATTATATTCCTTGGGTTTCCGCATCTGTGTATCCTATCTCCAGCTGCTCCACCTTAAATCCCTTCTGTGCTAGATTTTGCTGCTCCTCCATTTTGGGACTCCAGTTTGACCTGACTTTGCTACTCCATCTGCATTCCTCCCGGCTTGACTAAAGGGCCGTTTGACACTTCTACTCTGTTTGCGGTCTGCCTGGCCGGTTGTAACCTTGGACTGATCGTGCACACTTTCTCAGCCTTATTTCCTTTTGTGAAGAAGTCTAAACTGGGTGTTTACTTTCTGATGGATTTCTTTGTCCACTTGCTGTGCCTTTAGGCACACTTGAGATGCAGTGGGGAAGTTTGGGACTCTTGTGAATAAACTCTAACTGCTAACTTTACTGTGCCTGGCTTCTTAAGGGGTCTGGATCATGGCAGCTTTTGTTTTTGTTTTTTTTGCATCTTCTGTGCAATAAAATTCTGAATTTACTGTTGGTGTTTAAAAATTGTCTCTATATATTGGACTGAAGCTTCACTGTGCATAATATGTATCAGAAAGAAATTTGTCTCTTTGCAAAGCTCAGATTGTATTGGCAATTGATACTTGACATGCCTATAAGGTAGCTGTCTATTTTCCTAATGTACTGAATATATTTCCAGGATATGTGTTAGCACATTGATCCTTGAAAGGACAGACTCAAACCTGGAACAAATTTCTTAAAAACTGAAATCATGGCTCTGGGATCAAGCTTTTGGCCAGTAATGGGAGGAGTGCAATATGACACTACAAAATAGCATAATGACAATTCAGATCGGCCTTGGAATATGATTTGGATCATGTGATTTTAATTGATGTTTTAATGCTATGTTATTAATGAGTTTCACTTTAACATTAGTTTGTTTATTTACCAATGTATTAATATATGGCATTGAATTGTTGCCTTTGTAAGTCGTGTTTGGTGTGGCCCCTTGGCTGTAAGTGGTGTTCTGTGGTGGCCCCTTGGCTGTTGAACTCTCTTCCCAATGAGGTTAGATCTGCCCCCTCCTGCCTGACCTTCTGGAAGAAGCTTAAACCTGGCTATGGGATCAGGCATTCACAGGATAGTTTGTTTACTTGGAAAGACAAGATTTATTGGACAGGACTTGGACTGCTTTGGATGAAGATTTTAATTCTGGTTATTTTAATCAGGGAAGCAGATTCTTAATGTACAGTATATTTAGAATTATTTTTATTTTTTGGATGTATTTATTATGTGTTTTATAGTATGTTTGGCATCAAATGTTTGCCTATTTGGAAGCCGTTTCTGAACCCCTCCATGGAGGTCGAGAAGGACAGGGTATAAATGTAATAAATAAATAAATAAATTCCCTTCAGGGTTGAGAAGGGCAGGATATAAATAGGGTGAATGAATGAATATTAATGTTATATTTTCACTATATGTTCCCTGTTGGCAGGGGTGAATATATATATATAAATGCTCTGTCTGTAATGAGGCTGAAGTAAACAAAAGAACCACTGAAAGGATTCACACCAAATTTGGCAGGAAAACCTCTCACAACACAAGGTGTGACCAACAAAAATAAAAAACTTAAAAACTAAAAATAACTTACAAATCCTGAAACCTTAAAAAAAAGAAGATGCCACTAAGGCCCTTGCCTTTCCACTCTCAGCTGCTTCAGAATGTTAGAATGCTGAGGTGGACCAATCAGAACCCATATGCAAATAACACCACAGTGACAACCAATCACCATTTCTGACAGCCTCGGGCCCTTGCCTTTCCTCTCTCAGCCACTTCAAAGTTAGAAGGGACTCTACCATGGTATTAGGGGAGAACAGACAGGAAGGAAGGAAGGAGGGAAGAAAGGAGAGAGGGAAAAAGGAAGGAATGAAAGAGGGAAAGGGGAAAGGAAGGAAAGAGAGAAGGAGGGAGGGAAAGAAGGAAAGGCAGGCAGGCAGGCAGGCAGGCAAGAAAGAAAGAAAGAAAGAAAGAAAGAAAGAGGTACAAAAGGAAGGAAGAAGAGAAAGTAGAAAAGAAAAAAAGGAAAGGAAAGACAGGAAAGAGGTAAAAAAGGAAGGGAGGAGAAAAGGAAATAAGTGAAAGAAGGAAGGAAACAGGGAGGGAAAAAGGAGAGAAGGGGGGAGGAAGGAAAGAGAGAAGGAAGGATGAGACCAAAGAGTGAAAGAAGGAATAAAAGAAAGAGGCAGAGAATTAAGAAAGGAGAAAGGGGGGAAGGGGAAGAAAAGGGGGAAAGGAATAGGTAGGTACCTCTCTTTCATAATAGTCCAGATATCTACCTCTACTTCGAAAATTCTTACTATAGGCCACAGTAACGCATGGCAGGGCACAGCTAGTAGTACAATAAAAAGAATAAATAAAAATGTACAATAAAAGATAACTGAAAGGAATTCGCTCTCTGGAGAACTAACCTGGGATGAAATTGTGGATTTGATCATTCATCCTAACCCTATATCTTTCTGCAGAAGTAAATTCAATGGTCAAAACCTTTTATTGACTGCAGGATTTTCTACATTTTCTAGTCCAATACATTCAAAGGATAAGTTAAGCAGCCATTTCCTGCATATGACAAGTCTTACATACCCTTTTAAGGTCATTAACATCAGGTGCAAAACCCGTGAGCATGGAGACATCAATGATGGACATTGTAGCATCAACACTACCAAGATATCTAGAATCAAAAGGAGAGAAAAAATGGTCCAGCAATTGATTTGGTTTCACATCTGTAAGTCCTTCACATTTTCAAAGTGATTCTGTTTGAAAATATGAGATCTAGCACGGAGGTTTAGTACAGTGGTTAAACAACAGCTGTTTCAATCCGAACGTTCCAAGTTCGAGACCCTGGGCTGGCCTTGGGCAGCCAGCTGTAAGCCTAACCCACTGTTAACCTTAGCAGCCGAAAGCAAAAGCAACCTGCGATTAGAGGGGGGGATCTTTTAAAGACTTTATAATACCAATAAATGAAGATCGATTGCCGAGGAAACTCCAGTGAGCATGCAGGCTCTCCGTCATAAGAGGAGGAAGCAAAGTGGATGGAGCAGCAGCACCCCCCTGTGACGCAGTGGAGCAACAGCACCCGGAGATGTAATCTGGAAGACCATGTTCAACCAGGAAATATCTGCCTACTATTTGTATGTTGTCTATCTTGTATGTCAATTACTAACGGCAGGGATTGTCTGCTTGTATATGTTCTGTAATCCGCCCTGAGTCCCCTTCGGGGTGAGAAGAGCGGAATATAAATAAAGAGTATTATTATTATTATTATTAATAATAATAATGTGTATGGAATCACCAAGGCATCTGCCCCCGATTACCAAAATAGTTCTGGTGAAAACTTATAAAATGCCTAAAGCTGTGCATGTGTGTCAAGAATCAGTATTACTCTAAGCTGGACAACTTGCCAAAATGCACAAATGGAGAAGAAGGAAACTTAACATTGGCTGGCTTTTATGTCATTGTCTGTTGTCGATTATAAATCATTGATCACATTAAAACTGAAAACCTGCTCGATATAATGAGCATGGATTAATTAACACAATACTTGAATACCAAACAAAACTTTGACTCAGCTAAAATGCACTTTAAATACCTGTTGGATTGATCTTCCCACATTACCCAAAAACCCTTCTGCTAGATACATCTTATCTCCGTCCACGTCCAGTGGTATTTATTTTTAAAAAATTAATATATGACATCTGGCCCAGCCACTATGGTTTTAAACTTGTGTATTTATTAATTGTGTTTTATATGTGTTTTATTGATTGTATTGTTTATTTGCTGTTGTGTTGTTTTTACTGCTGTGTTGTTGGGCTTGGCCTCATGTAAGCTGCCCAAGTCCCTTCTGGGTGAAGTGGTATGCAGTTCCCCTTAAACTTAAGCATAAAGTCCAAATGAAAAGAGATGATCGGGGCTACAGTTTACCAACACTCAGAGGTATATATAAGTATATCTTCTCTCTATTCCAGGCAAAATGGTGCTATCCTGTGTATAATGCACATACAAGGCAAAGGCTTCAGTGGGGGAAACTACAGTGGAAAAAATTGAGTTCTCCAAGTGTCACCCTTTGGTTTATGGTGTCTTCCACTCCAATCCTTGAGAGAAGGATACATTCAACTGTTTTGCAAATAAGATTCAATATATCCCAACCTTGTTAAAACAGAGAACATTTTTGGGAAATGTTCTCAATGCAAATCTCTGGTTAGGAGCAGGCCTGCACTCTCACCTGATACACATTTTGATCTCGATCACCTGCTTGGATCCCTTTAGCTCCTTTGGATCTAGAAAAAGTGAAGACAAAAGGGGAAAGAGTTATTATTCATATAAACTCCAAATCCGTTTATGTATTTTTAGGAATAGCCTTGATTGCCCGAGCTGCATTGAAGTCTCCATGAAATAAGCATTCACCTGTCATTTAGACCCTCCATTTATGAGAATCCGGTAATAGACCCCTTCTATCCAAATTTGCAGCAAGGGCTCTTCCGCACAGCCCCATATCCCAGAATATCCAGGCAGAAAATCCCATATTATCTGAGTGTAGACTCAGATAATCCAGTTCAAAGCAGATATTGTGGGATTTTCTGCCTTGATATTCTGGGATATAAGGCTGCGTGGAAGGGCCCTATGTCACAAGGTACATCAAAATCTGTTAACAGTCCAATTTGTGTTTTAATTCAGGAGAAGAGGAGACATGCATGAAGGCCTGTTCTGGAATAAAATATGACGCTGTCCTTTGTGACTACTGTGTTACCTCTTTATTTCCTTAATAATTTTGCCTTTCTCTTTCTCCCCCCCCCCCCCCACTATCTTTTACTCTTTGTCTTATTCATCTCCTGTTATAGTTGAGCCTGAGTCTGAGAGAGAGGGGATTGGGGCCAGGAACGCAAAACGGGTTACTCGTGAGTCTGAGTCAGACAAAGAACAGGAGAGGAAAAGGATAAGCCAAATACTTAATGAGTCCTCCGATGATGATACATTTCTGGGCTTTTCAGGGGATGATGGGTGTGATGGTGGGGAACAGTCTATGGGAGATGGGGATGGAGATTCTGAAGAAGCGTCCAATGATATGGATTGGACTAAAGTACAGCAGATAAGGGATGTTTGTGAAGAGCCTACTAGTAGTGATTCATTTGTGGGGTTTGCTGGGCATGGGAATTGGAGTACAGCAATCTCCTTTCCCACTTCTTTCTGAGGCTTCATCTTGGGGTGATCTAAGTCAGTGATTTTCAACCAGTGTGCCACGGAACACTAGTGTGCCGTTGGAGATCATCAGGTGTGCCGTGGGAGATCATCAGGTGTGCCGTGGGAAATTATTTTCCAACTTTATTCATATATAAACTATAAGGCACATTGGTCCCTTTAAGAAATGGAACCATAGCACTCTCGCGTCACGTAAGAAGTGACGCGAGAGTGCTATGGTCGCGCCATCTTGGATTCACTCAGACGCAGCTAAGTAAACAAAGTTAGAGTTAGTGCTGCAGTTGCGTGTCAAGTGACAGTGGCAATTTGGGATCACAGCAAGACAAGCGAGTGACAGTGATGGAGAAGTTTTTGAGAAGGGAAAATGCAAATGCCAAACAGGGCTCTGGACAAAATTATGACACAAATGAAGGCCCTAATATGAGTGGTGGACAAAAGAAAAAAGAAAAGATGGTGAACTCGAGGCAATACAGCGAAAGCTATCTTTCATTTGGATTCACTTTCATCGGGGTTGCAACGGCACCGACTCCGCTGTGCTTGGTGTGTGGTGAGAAGCTGTTCATCGAAACAGACCCAGGTTTCACACTAAGTGAGTGTATAAATACATTAAAAACATATTAACTATATGTATTACTGTGTTAGAGTGTCATTTTGTGTCATTTTGGTTGGTGGTGTGCCCCAGGATTTTGTAAATGTAAAAAATGTGCCGCGGCTCAAAAAAGGTTGAAAATCACTGATCTAAGTCATTGCAGAAGACAAATGGCTTGGTGTGAAAGGCAAAAGGCAGCACGTGAAGAAGTTATGGCGGCTGAGAGGAATGATGATCGAGTGTTGGCTCAATCTAGTTTGAAGGAAGAACTTTGAATAAAGGGGGTGTCAGGAATAATGATTCTTTGCAGCTCGCAAGGAGTCATTCTGGCTGTCCGTGCTCAGCCCTGTCGTGCTGCGTTGCTGTGGATTCTGAACCTTGGACTTCCTCCTGGACTCTGGTATCATACTGGGTGTGGTCTGCATCTTATACTCTTTCGCCCGCTACACCGATTTAAATCCCTGTGTGCTAGATCCTTCTGGTTTCCCGTTTTGACTCTGGGCTGCTCCTGGCTTCTCCCTGACGCTGACTGCTCTTTCGGTTTGACCTGGGACTACTTTCATGATTCGCTGCTGCCTTCTCCCTTTGTGTGACGACCTTTACTGCCTGCTCTCTTCGTGTGATGACAACGGACTGGCTGACGACGCGTAGCTTCTTTTTCTGTGTTCCTGTTTGCTGCGGATTTTCCTGAGGTTTAATCCGCATTTTTTTGTGTTTGACTCTTTTTGCTTAAACTGAGTGTGGTTTTTGAGTTTACTGCATTTTCACATTAGTTCAATGTGTGTTTAGTCAACTTTGGCTGTTTTTTGAGTTTGTGACACTGCTAATAAACTTTTACTACTAATTACATTAGGCTTGGCTTGTTGTAGACCAGGGGTGCCCACACTTTTTCAGCATGCGAGCTACTTCTAATAAAACCAAGTCTGAAAGATCTACCAGGGCGAAGCAGGGGGTAGGGGGCGGGGCTTTGCGTGGGCTGGCTCCGCCCCCTTACCCTCTGGCTTTAGCGTTTCCACAGCTTCTGGAGGCAAGAGGGGGGGATGCCAAGCCAGTAGTGGCTATCTATGCCACTACTGCCTTGGCATTCCCCCCCCTCTTCCCTCCAGAAGCTGTGGAAGTGCTAAAGCTGGGGGGGACGGGGCGGGGCTTTGCGCGGCCTGGCTCCACCCCTCAGAAGTGCCCCATCCAGCTGGGATCGACCTCCTTTGGTCCTGGGATCGACCAGTCAATCGCAATCTACCTAATGATCACCCCTGTTGTAGACAGTCTGTTCACGACATCTCCTTTGCCCTCTTGCTTCTCCTAGCTGAGTTTTTAAAATGTAGAGTTTGTACTACTTCAACCATATTGTTATCCAGCCTATTTCTATATGAAATAGAAAATAAACAACAGCACTTCATTATGGGAGTCCCCTTCATCAATCAACTGGATTTTTCAATCCCAGTCTGCAATTCTGCAAATATCGGAATCCCAAATTCCTGAAGAACAAATCCAACATTGAAAAAAATCAGGAATATGGGTAAGTGATGCATATGTACACCTTGCAGTTCAAAGTGGTGAAAGTACTGTTGCTCATATTTATGGATTGTACTTTAGTGAAATGAGAGGGCAAAATCTAGCTGTCAGAAGCTATAGTTTCTATCAAAACTGAGTTACCACCCAGACTTACTCAGCTGGAGGGGTTTAACAGTAACATCAAGGGTGAATTTCTTGCACTGACTTGCATCTGCTTTGGTCTGTGCATTATACACTGTCATAACCGTCATTGTTGCTTTTCCTTGGCCTGAGGCTTGCACAGTGAAATCTTGATTGAGTTTGGTCTGAAAAGTAACCAGAGTTAGCATGGATTCTCTTGAGGTGTTTGATTTTATTCAGTACCGTTATGATTACCAAGGTGATATTATTCTAGTAATCTGCCTTGAAACAAAAGTAGGCTTTAGATCTATGAAACAAACTTTTTAGCTTTTGCAATCTGAATGAGCAATATGTTGGAAGAGAATCCATACGAAAGCATGGAAGTGACAACAGCAATCTCCTTTCTGAGGATGCACTAATTACCTTCTTCCCTATACAAATACTGTTGAAATAAACAGAAGTGCCATTTTCAAAAACATTCTTCTGCAGGAAGAAAATTGGTTTAATTATTATTTCTCCCTGGTAGAAATGAATAATGTAAATATGTACCGTATATTCTGGGGTACTAGACGACTTTTTAGCCCTGGAAAATCTTAAGAAAAGTTTGGGGGTCGTCTAGTACGCTGGGTATAAAATTAAAATAATAATAATTAAAAGAAAAGAATAAAATTCCACTACCTTAGGAGGGAGGGAGGAAGGAAGGAGGAAGGAGGAGGAAGGATGGAGGGCATGGAGAGGAGAAGCAACACCGCATTCAGTGCCTCCATAGTTTCCTGAGTGATACACCTCAAGGGCCTCAGGCATCACTTTTGCTTGAGCGGGACTATAGTCAAGGTGGCAACAAGGTGCTGCCCAAGCCAGCTTGCTTCACTCTCAAACCTTGCCCTGGGCCTCCCGATCTTTCCCGTGAGAACCCAGGGATGAATGCATAACATAGGCAGCTCAAGGTTATACCATCTAGCCTCCCTGATAGCGAGGCGCTCCGAAGGAGCCGAGAGATCGCCTCCCTTTTGTCCAGATGGTAGCCACTAATGAGCGGTGCATACCAGAAAGACTGAGGTAACATAACATATAGACAATCATCAATCATAGAGCTGTGACACTACATCAAAGCCAGGGAATACTATAATTGCCAAGAGATGCCCATTGCAAGTATCTCGTACCAACGCCGCACTAAGGAGACACTACTGGGAAAGAGACCACATCGGGCCTCCCAGCCAAGCTTGTGCCAAGCTTGTGCCAGCCAGCCTACGCTGGGCTGACTTAATCCTGTGTTGTGTCTTGTTCCTGTTCATCGTAGAGACCCTGTGATTGATCCTGAATAGATATTGAACTCTTTACCTTTAAGCAACCCAACCCAGCCTTATTTACTCCGGCTGGGATCCTTTGAAAGACTTTCCTTGCATCCGGCTTGTGTTCCCGTTTTCCTCTGCTTGTGATCCTGTTGCCCCGGATCACACTTTCCTGCTGAATCCTGATATTGGCTGCTATTTGGAGTCACTATAAGGATTGCCTCCAAACCTTTTACTAAACTTATTAATCAATAAAACTTGTTGTACCTCAGCTGTTGTGTGGTTTATCCAGGGAGGTCAGGTCCCAAGGCCCAAGGGGGCGACACTGACTCCCTTTCCAGGCATGCTGCCGCCATCCCTTCCTGCCTTCTTCCCTCCTTGCTTGGGACTGCAGATGGCGCCCTTCCTCTTCGTCGAGGGGAGGGGGTTCGTAGGACTCTTCCCTTCTCCTCTCCTTCAGCAAAGACAGCGGAGAGAGTGAGAGCAAGAGAGAGAGAGAGAGAGAGAGAGAGAGATCCTCTCCCTCGCAAAGGCAGGAGGGACAAATACACACACAGAGCAGAGCCAGGGGTGTGAGAGACTGCAGCAGGAAGCCAGGAAGGCGTTAAGTGGTGGAAGAGCCTTCCTGGTTTCCTGCTCTAGTCCCTTGCACCCCTGGCTCTGCTCTGTGTGTGTATCTTCTTTTCCTGCTGCCTTTGTGAGGGAGAGGATCTCTCTCTCTCTCTCTCTCTCTCTCTCTCTCTCTCTGCTGCCTTTGCCGAGGGAGAGGAGAATGGAAGAGTCCTACGAACCCCCCCTCTCCTTGACGAAGAGGAAGGGCGCCTTCTGGGCAGTGCAATCCCAAGCAAGGAGGGAAGAAGGCAGGAAGGGATGGTGGCAGCGTGCGTAGAAAAGGAGTCAGGAAATTACGGAGGCACTGAAAGCGGAGTCATCTTAAATGGCGAGTATATCCCTAACTCTGTATTTTGTGTTGAAAAGTTGGGGGGTTGTCTTATAGCCCCAGTCGCCTTTGTATTCTGTAAATGGTACATCTCCTGCCAATATATCATTTTTGTTCATCAGTTCAAAGATGAAATGTGTCAGCCATCCTTACATCTCTATCCTCCAGCTCTTCATCAAACACACACATGCCCTGCTCTCTATCTATACCAGGGGTGCCCACACTTTTTCAGCATGCAAGCTACTTATAATAAAACCAGATCTACCGAGAGAAAGATCTACCGAGAGAGAAGCAGGGCGGAGCAGAGGGAAGGGGGCGGGGCTTCACGCGGCCTGGCTCCGCCCCCTCCCCCTCTGGCTTTAGCGCTTCCACAGCTTCTGCAGGCTAGAGGAGGGTAATGCCAAGCCAGTGGTGGCATAGATAACCACTACTGGCTTGGCATTTCCCCCCTCTTGCCTCCAGAAGCTGCGGAAGCGCTGAAGCCGGGGGAGGGGGTGGGGCTTGGCGCAGCATGGCTCCGCCCCCTCAGAAGCGCCCCATCCAGCTGGGATCGACCTCCTTTGGTCCTGGGATCGACCAGTCGATTGCAATCTACCTAATGAGCACCGCAGATCTATACAATTGTAGCAGATCCATTTTTAAATGCACTCCTCCACCAATGCTGCATCCAGTTGGTCCTCATTCCCAAACTAAGAAGTAGGTACAAGACTGGCTTTTTAAATCTACCGACTGTCCTGACAAAAGAGAGCAAAATCTGAACTATGTCCCTTTAATATTGTGGGAAATTTACAGCTGTATTCTATCTCAGGATAATTCGCCAAAGGAAGAATACTTCTTGGAAATGAAAGAACTGCATGTTTCATGGGGTTTATTTCTTAATAGCAGCATTAAACCAATTATAGTTTTGTGGAGATAGGCAGGGCCGGATTAAGCCCTTTTAGCACCCTAGGCCAAAGGCTATGACCCTGCCCGAGGCTCCGCCCCGCCCGCGCCTCTATCTCCATCTCCGCCCCGCCGCTGGCTCTGCCCTCAGCTCCGCCTCTTCCTCCTCGCCGGCGTGAGGAGGAGGAGGAAGGAAAGCTCCATCCTTGGAGCCGATGCCGCGCATGCGCGGCAGTGGCCCAAAGGGCAGGGCTTCCCTCCGCGGCTCCGGCCCTTCCTTCTCATGCCGGCCTGAGAAGCGGCCGAAGAGAAAAAAGGGTGGTCTTTGGCCGCTTCTCAGGCCGGCATGGTGGTTTTAGGAGGGAGGGAGGAGCCGCGGGGAGGCTCCCCGCAGCTCCTCCCTCCCTCCTAACGCCACCACGCCGGCCTCAGAAGCGGCTGAAGATCGCCCTTTTTTTCTCAGGCCGGCGTGGTTGCTTTGGGAGGGAGGGAGGAGCTACAGGGAGGCTCCCCGCGGCTCCCCCCTCCTTCCTAAAGCCACCACGGCTGAGAAAAAAGGGCGAACTTCGGCCGCTTCTGCACCTTCACGTGGGGTGCCATAGATTCTCAGAGGCCTCTGAGAGTCTATGGCGCCCCACGCGCAGGCGCAGGAGCGGCCAAAAATGGACTTTTTTATTTGGGGGGGGGTCTGGATCTGCCCCCCCCCCATGGCTGCGCCCCTAGGTCGTGGCCTAGTGTGGCCTTATGGCTAATCCGGGCCTGGAGATAGGCAAGTCACATGCAAATGAAAACATAGACAGCATTGTAAGAATTCACGTGTATTTTAGATTCTTGGTTTCACTGAGCTTTATGTCGTGTTAGCTGTCTTCAGCCCTTTCAATAAGTGGGTCGGACATCTAAACAAAACATTAACAACTCTTTCCAGAGCACAACTAATGTGTAAAACAGGCTCAAATAAATAATAGGTAAAACAATGCATTAAATGTGCTCAAAGAAGTGATATACCTCTGCTGATCTGGCCAGAAGGGCAGTGTCATAGTTAATTCTGTAATGAATTGGGTCTTGACGTTCCGGCAATTTGATGGCAACATTCAGGTTCAAGTCCTTATGGGTTGGTATGTCGATCTCGTACTGGGCAAGAGCTTGGAACACCATGATGGTTGCCTGAAATGGCAGAAAGAAAGTGGAATCAGTTCACTTTGAAGTGAATGGGCAGCCAAAATCTGGTGCCAAGATTTGCCAGCGAACTGGAGGATAATCAGAGCAGCCCCACACTTTATGGCATGCTTTCTTTAATGCAATTATGTCTGCAGGATCAAATATTTGAAGATGTTAACAACAATTATAGGAGGCTATGGTTCGGACTTAGAGCCTCATCACATTTGCTGCCGGAATCACCACAGATTGTGGCAAATCCAGTGGTGCCTGACATGGGGCATGGGAACCCATCGCCCATTGTTACTCTGACTTGGTTGGCTTTTAAAATTTATATTGTTAATAGCTGTAATTCTAAACTCTCGTCTTTTAATGTGTAGACATCAAAATTTAAATTTTTTGTGATGTCGTTTAATTTTCATGGTAATGTTTTATTATTACGACATTGAATGTTTACTGTTGCTTACTGGAAATTTTTAAATTATTTATTTTATTTACCACATTTGTATACCGCCTTTTTCAGCCCGAAGGCGACTCAAGGCGGTTCACAGTTGGCAGCAATTTGATGCCTTAACAGTTATAAAATACAATTAAAAACAGTTATAAATACAATTAAAACATTTAGCATATGATATAAAAACCGTACAACCTATAAAACATAATCCTCAACATCTCCTTACTAAAATCATTATCCAATTGCATCGTCAGTCGTTCCAATGGCCATGAGTTCCCATGGGGAGACAGGGTGGGATATAAATAAAGTATAATAATAATAATAATAATAGAAACACAAAAAGATTAGTACACAGCACTCAAGGGAACTCTGCTGGCTGTTGTATTGGATCACACATCAGACACTTCCCAAGTGTCTAGGACTGTGTGATGTATCAGCGAATAATGCGTGCAGATCCCAGTAAGGTGGCCTTTTGCAGCTGACAGATGGTAATTTTGTCAGCGCCAATTGTATTTAAGTGCAGGCCAAGGTCTTTAGGCACTGCACCCAGTGTGCCAATCACCACTGGGACCACCTTGACTGGCTTGTGCCAGAGTCTTTGCAGTTCAATCTTTCAATCCTCATATCGTGCCAGCTTTTCCAGTTGTTTCTCTTCAATCCTGCTGTCGCCCGGGATTGCAACATTGATGATCCATATTTTGTTTTTTAACATGATTGTGAGGTCAGGAGTATTGTGTATTATTATTATCATAATCATCATCACCCCACACCGCTCATTGCCCAACTTACCTCTAACCCCATCCCACGGGGAGTGGGGAGGGGAGCATCCATCACCCGGCTTCCCCTCATTGTTGCTAATGCAACATAGGAAACCTCCTGTGTTGCTGGTTCCTCTTCAGTTTTGCTACGGAGCCCAGCTGGAAGTAGCAGTACACGGTGGGATGGGAACCAGTGGGCTCCGTAGCAAAAGTGAAAAGGATGCCCCCGTGTTTTGACTCATCTGATGAGGATGTTAAGACTTTAGCAGTGAGGGAAGGCTTGAACAATTCCTATTTTTGACAAACATATTTTTTCTTGAAAGCTGATGCTTAATCATGTTTCTAAATATTTCTATGGCAGTGCATAGGAAGAACTTTCTCCCATTCTTTCTCATTTATACCACTCCCTTACTGGGGCAAAAAAAAAAATCATTCTATGGGTGGCTGAAACATAGTCTTTTGTGTGCTCCTCAGTTGGGTTTAATAATCCTGTGACTGAGCTGTACCATTGTTAACCCACCGCCTAGCCATGATGGGAGTGAGGGGGACTGCCTTGAAATGGGTGTCCTCTTTTCTCTTTGACCGGGGACAGCGAGTGGAGAGGGGAGGCTTGGTTTCTGAGAGGCTCCCCTTAAGTTGTGGAGTTTCTCAGGGAGCCATTCTCTCCCCTTTATTGTTTAATATCTACATGCGACCTCTTGCCATGTTGGTGCGGAGTTTTGGTCTGGAGTGTCATCAGTACGCTGATGACACCCAGCTGGTGCTGAGGATGAACAGCCAACCGGACTCTGTACCCGATTGTTTCCAACAATGCCTCGAAGTCGTGACTGGTTGGCTACGAGCCAGTTGGTTGAGAGTGAATCCATCGAAGACGGAGATCCTTTGGCTGGGCCAACCGGGTGGGTGTGAGCTCCAGCTGCCTACTCTGGACGGCGAGGCACTACGCCCGTCACCTTTAGTAAAGTGTCTGGAGGTCCAGTTGGATCCGCTGCTGACAATGGAGGCTCAGGTCTCTGCTGTCAGCAGATCCGTTTTTTACCATCTGCGGCAGACTAGGCGGCTGGCACCTTATCTCTCCGGAAATGACCTGGCCACGGTAATCCAAGCAACGGTCATCTCGTGGTTAGACTACTGTAACACCCTTTACATTGGTCTTCCTTTGTCAGTCATCTGGTAACTCAAAGTGGTGCAGAACGCGGCAGTGAGACTCTTGGTCGGAGTGCTGGCTAGGGCTCATATTACACCAACTCTGCAGCGTCTGCACTGGTTACCAATTGAGAACCGGATCATCTTTAAAGTGTTGGTTCTGACCTTTAAGGCCTTGCATGGTTTGGGGCCGGTGTACTTGAAGGTCCATCTACTCCCATATGTTCCCCAGAGATCCCTTTGCTTTGAAGATCTTAACCTTTTGCAGATTCCCTCCCTGCGAACTATCTACTTGTCGTCTACCAGGCGGAGAGCCTTCTCTGTGGCAGCACCATACCTATGGAATAATTTACCACCTGAAGTGCGTGCAACCAGAGAGCTTCCGGCTTTCCGGAAAGCTTGCAAAACGGTGTTATTCCGGCAGGCATTTAGCCTCTAAATAGCATCTCCGGTCATAAATGGATTATTGTTAAACTGTTTGATATTTTACTGTTTTATGTTTTTTTGTCATAGTTCGATATGCTGTAAACCGTTCTGAGCCAATGTGGAGAGGACGGTATACAAATCGAAAAATAAATAAATAAATAAATAAATACCACTCCTAACGGCAGGTGGAGGCATTTCCTGTGTGTATAAATGCACCTCTATACAAAAAAGTTCCTTCATATAGCACGTCAGGGAGAACGCTGTCATAAATCCTGCATCCATAACACACTACTTCAATATATGCAGGAAATTATTATGTATGGAAGCTCCACCTTTAGGATGAAATGTGAGGATCCGGCAGAGCCGGTTCACTTTCAAGCAGCCGGAAATAAAAATTAGACAATCTCAGAACAACAAAAAAGAAATGCTTACCTGGGTTTGTCCGTATGTTCCCCCATAATATTTCTGTTCTGTCAGCCATCTAACAATAAGGCCGGTATTCTCAAACTTCTTCATTTTCAGCAGGGCCAGCAAGGCATAGGAGGTGCCTTCAATGTTGTAAGTACGGGCATTATACTCTTCCCAGCGGTTCCCACCTAAATACAAAGAAAATTTGGTTAATCAGCTCTTGAGGGCATATGACTTCATTGTCCTAAATTCCTAGTACTCTTTGATTTCTCTTAAAATATTTTATTTATTTATTTATGTACTATACTTCTATACTGCCCCTCTCAACCCGAAGGCGACTCGAGGCGGTGTACACATGGCAAAGACTGCCCAAGATAAATACATCAACAGTTACTAACACAATCGTATCATATAGAAATTAGCAATTAAAGTTAAAACACAATATCAGCATCTTATTATTAAGTCGATTTCCAATTGCGTCGTCGTTGTTCCTTAGGTCTCAATTTAATAATCATACTACATCTCTTCTTGCGAAATGTCAGGAGGGAGGGGGCTGATCTGATGTCACTAGGAAGGGTGTTCCAAAGCCGAGGAGCCACCACTGAAAAGGCCCTGTCTCTCGTCCCCACCAATCGCGCCTGCAAAGCAGGCGGGACCTTTAGCTTGATTGCTGACCATACAATATCTAAGGCCAGTGTTACTAGCCTTGTATTCTGATCTTAACAGAAACTGCTTGTCCTTTTGATTCTGTTCAGTGCCTTGCTCCAAAGATACCTGTTGATGCTGCCATGAGGACTCTGTCATCATTTAGTCTCCCTGCCAGGGCCAAAGCGTAGGCTGTCAGCGCTGTGGTGTAAGGTCTTTGCAATGTATCATATTTCTTCTGCAAGAAGTCAGCAGCTTTGTTGATACTTCTCTCTAGAACCTACAATGGAAAGTTGAGGTACAGAGAAGAGAAAAAAAGTGTGTATGTGTTGGGAGCATTTGAGATAAAGTTTTCAAACAGGTAGCATTTGATGCCAAGCAATGAACTTGCATCATATTGGGGTCAAACCCCATGCAGCTCCTGCTTGTGAGAGCAGTTATGTATTGGACTCACTTACATAATAAAGCAGACTGGACCCACTGGTACAAGATATTCTCCACTGTTTTGCAAAGGCCAGAGCACCATGGGGCCAAAGAATATGCTCGTGGGACACTTCTCAGATGCCTGATCATAGTTCCTTCTTCCTCTCCTTCTCATTTTCTCTCTTACATACATGGGCCATCACCAGATGCCAATCTGCTGTACTACTCGGATGCTGACTTCTTCCTTCTCTGACCAGTTCTACATAACTACAGTAGCCCAAATTTATGTTAGGCAAGTATTGGATCATAAGGCCTTCACTTTTGAGTGACAAGAACTTTATGGGCTGCTCTACTGGGCTCATTGGGATGTGAAAGTTGGATGTAAACAACATGGAGATTTCAAGTGTAATTAAATAAAGATCCAATAGAATCCTGAGATTGGAAGTTTGATCAGAGAGATGAGAGGCATTCTCTGGCTGAGAATGCCTCAGGGAGGTGCTTAGAATGCCATAAAGAAAAAAGAAGATCAGAAAATGCTGGAATGCGGAAGTCCTGACAGCTCTTCGTCATAGAGGATAGAGTGACAGCACCCCCTGTGGCACGACACAAAAACCTCCTGCTGTTCTGTCTGTGCACTGTGCATGTCTTAGGGGTGGATATCTCCAATTTAAATACTTTGAAACACGTTAATATTTCGTATTCGAAATTATTTTGACCCTATATCGACCCTCAGCATCCAACCTGGAAGTGAAGTTTCAAAACCGAACCCAGGATCGCCATTTTTTTGTAAAGGTCACGTTATTCGGTCATTTTTTTCCCCTCCTCAGTTCTCAACTCGCAAGAGGAGACTGGAGGGCAGAAGCACCCCCCTATCTCCTCTCGCCAGCTGAGAGCTGAGGCGGGGGCTTTGGAAGCAGCCCGGCCGAGCTTTCCTCCGTTTCCCCAGGCTCTCTCTCACAAGCGGAGGGAGAGCCTAGATCTCAGAGTTAGTTCTCAGCAGGGAAGGAGGACACGAGGGGATGCCTGCCCCTCCTTCCCTGCCAAGAACTAAACCACGCCAAGCCTTGGCACAGTTTAGATCTTGGCAGGGAGGGGAGGCCGTCCACTCCTCCTCCCTTACCAAGATCTAAACCGTGCCCAGGCTTGGCGTGGTTTAGATCTTGGCAGGGAGGGGGGCCTCCTTCTCTGCCTAGAACTAACGTGAATCAAGCCTTGAGTCGCGTTAGTTCTCGGCAGGGAAGGAGGTGCGGAAGGAGGGAGGGAGATTCCTCCTTCCCCCCACGAGTTTAGAATTATTTTTTTTATGGATCAACCATCCCTAGTACGTCTATACAAATGGCATTGAATGTTTACTGTGTATGTGTACTTGTGATCTGCCCTGAGTCCCCTTTGGGGTGAGAAGGGAGGAATATAAATAAAGTATTATTATTATTATTTCTCAGTGCCTTTCCATTAACTGCAAACTCCAGGATTCGACGGGATGGAACAGTGGCAGCCAAAGGGAAATTCTATGAATGTAACTGTGTAGTGTGAAATGCTCTTATATATCTGTAGAAAGGGGATAGATGTATAGAGAAGGCTAGGGGTTAGATGGCTCTAAACCTGTTTAATGTACTAAAGAAATATTAAGCTAAAATGTGCATCCCCGTTTGGCAAAAGCATTTGTGAAAACTGAAATAGAAAAGGGGTATCTTGATTGTTTTGAGTGCATGAAGATGAACCTGTGAATAGCATTGCTATGCAGTGGTTTGAATTTTGGATGATAACTCTGGAAGCCAATATTTGAATCCCGCTGGGTGATGATGGGCAACTCACAGTCTCTCAGCCTCTGAGGAAGACAAAGGTGAGCTCTCTTTGAACCAATCTTGCTGAGAAACCTCATGATAGGTTTGTCATTAGGGTTGTCATTATTTAGAAACAACTTGAAGGCACACAACAACAGAACATGAGCTTACTCCAGGCCACATTGTATTTCTCCCCATGGGTGCCAGCTGGTGGTTTTTTATTTTCTTGCAAAATGTCTCACATAAGACTACATACAGCAGGGCTGCCCAGGAAGTCGATTGTGATCGACGAGTCGATCCTGAGCCCATCTGAGGTAGATCGCAGTAGGATGGGGCTTTTGCCGCCACCTTCCGCCCGCGCGGGGATTTCTTCCGCCCGCGCGGGGTTTCTTCTGCCAATGAGGCTTTATTGGGCGGGCACTGGCACTCGTCTCTTGACACGGTGTGGTGACGTGATTGGTTGCTCCTGGGAAGCAAGGCGAAGGCGCACACAGGGATAGGATGCAAGGCTGCGGGAGGGAGTGTGTGTGTGTGTGAGTGAGAAGGCCTCGCCGGAGGAGGATGGTCCCCGCGGTGGGGCTGCAGCTGACTAGTGCACCCTCTATGCCAGTGAGTGTAGCCTGGATGGGGCCCTGCCTCACGCTCTGCCCTGTCTCTCTCTTGCCTCGGCCCTCGGCGGCACTAGAGCCCCATCCAGGCTTCACTCACCGGCATCGAGGGCGCGCTCCTCAGCTGCAGCCCCACTGCAGGGCCATCCTCCTCCGGCGAGGCCTTCTCTCTCACACACACACATACTCACTCACTCCCTCCTGCAGCCTCGCATCCTATCCCCGCACGCGCCTTGCTCCCGCCCCCCTCCCACGAGCAACCAATGGGCGGTCACATCGCTACACCGTGTCAAGAGATGAGTGCCAGGGCCCACGCACAAAAGTCTAATTGGCTGAAGAAGCCCCGTGCGGATGGCAAGTGGCGGCGGGAGAGTGCGTGCCGGCAGGAGCACGCGCGTGCGCACCAGGTAGATCTTTGCAACTTGGTTGTTATAAAGGTAGCTCGCATGCTGAAAAAGTGTGGGCACCCCTGATATACAGGGTATTTAGGGGAAGGGAGGGAAAATAGCGGCACCATCATCAAAACAGAAAACAAAGCAACAAATTATAAGACCTCTAATATTTTTCAACCCCCACTCTAGTCCACGCTGGTCATCACTTTTACCTCTCCTTTAGACCCACCCAGACTGTGAGTAAATAATTCACTGTGCAAAAACACACACTTCACTGTGGGGTGGGAAACATGTGACTTTTCAAGCGTGGTTGGAGGCAACCCCAGAAGTTCTTGCTAGCATAGCCAAACGTGAAGAATGCTGGGAGTTATTATTCAACACCTGGAGAGCTACATGAGGGCTGCATGATTCACTACATATGTTTAGCTTGGGAAAAAGAAGTTTGAGGGGAGACATGATAGCCACGTTTAAATATTTGAAAAAAAGACACCCCCTTTCTCTTCTTCCTTCCTTAAGCTGCGCCACCTCCTTCCTTCCCTCCCTCCCCTTCTTTCATTTCTTCCCCCACATCCGAGAGGGGGCAGGGGCCGCCGCAGGGGGTGGGGAGGGCGCCCCGGTGTCCTGTGCGGTGCCCGCCCCTTTTTGGCAGCCAATGGCGTGCCTCTCCCGCAACCATTCTGTGGGGCTGGGTGACGTCAGGCGCGGTGGCGAGGGCAAGGAGGAAGAGGCGGAGGGAAGCCGCGGCGCCTCTTCGCGAGCGCCGCGGCCTCTGCCTCCTCTGCCATGTTCCTGGGTGCTGCAGCGGCCGCCCGGGGGCTTCCCTTCCTTTCTCTTCCTTCTCTGAGGAGGAGGAAGGAAGGGAAGCCCCCGGAACATGGCGGAGGATGCCGCGGCGCTCGTGCCCTGCCGTGCATGCATGGAAGTGGCCCCACTCCCGGGGGCGCGGCTTCCAAAGTGTGGCCTAGGGCGCCAAAAACAGTTAATCCGGGCCTGCTGACAGTAAGAGTTGTTTGGCAGTGAGATATGCTGCTTCCTCGGAGCATGATGGGGGGTCACCTTCTCTGGAGGCCACCTGTCAAAGGGAGTGCTTTCATTGTGTGTTCCTGCACGGTGGAATGGGGTTGGACTGCATGGCCCTTGCAATCTTTCTTACTACAGATCTACTTACGTTGACATGTTGCTCACAGAGACTTTTGGATTCCAATAATGCAATCAGGACAAACGCTGTCAATGACACTTCTGGTTCAGCACCCTTATAGCCTCCCTAAAAGAAAGCAGAAGAAAGAAGAAAGCAGAAATTGAATGCAGAAGTCTGACTTTTAAGGAGTTGTTCAAGGTCCTGAATCTTGTCCCCTAAATAGTAGGCCTGGTTAGGTTTCTCGTTAGTCAACGGATTTTGTTTTAAATTCGTTAAAAACTTACATTGGAAATGGTTTTGAGGTGTGTCAAGCAACCCAGAAGTGGGAGATGGATGCGGGTTAGAAATAAAGTTTTATTATTATTATAAGTGGCCTTTTAGTTTTGAAGCCGGGGTCGTCAGGTTTCGTTAGGTTTTTCGTATGTGCCTTGGCTCCTTCCCAGGGGCCAGGGGTGGAGGGGCTCCACTCCTGGCACTCGCACTCGGGGGGGAAAAGAGGGGAGGAGGGAGAGCAAGAGCAGAAGAGAGGAGGGGGCTGCGGGAGCCCCTCCCTCCCCTCTACATCTCTTTCTTCCTCAGCTACAAGCCCGTGCGTGGATCCTTCTGCTGCCGCCGCTGCTCTTCCCGCTTGAGGTGCAGCTCTCCGCTTCTCCCTTTCCCCTCCCTTCCCAAGCGAGGCAGCCCTGGCTCTCGGAGGTGCCTTGTTGTGCCTGGGCTCCAGTCTGGAAGCCGTGGCCTCGGCGGGCATGAAATGTGCGCTCCTGGGACTGGCCAAGTCTCCCAGCAAGAGAGGAGGAGCCGGCGCAGCAGCTGGGGAATGGCCCCGGAGTGAGGAGGAAGGTGACGAGGAGGAGGGTGCTGAGGAAGAACGGGCAGCGGGAGCCGGGCAGGTTACCCTCGCCTTGGCTTCCTCCCACAGCCCCGCACATGGCTTGCCCAGCATGTTGCGGAAGGTAAGGCATGGCCCTTTAAAGACAGGCTAAGGCAGTCAGGGGCAAACTTCAGCCCTCAAGGTGTTTTGGACTCCAACTCCCACAATTCCTAGCAGCCGGAAGGTTGCTAGGAATTGTGGGAGTTGATCCAAAACAATTTATTCGAATTGTTGCCTGTTGTAAGGTCACCTTGAGTCCCCTCTGGGGGGAGAAAGCCGGGATACAAATAGGATTAAATAAATAAATACATAAATAAAGTGGTACCTTAGTTAACTACTGTGTTATACTGCAGCAGCTATAAGTCGCAACCGCTTCAGGAAGAGTAATCACGAGCATTTAGGGGACTTACCATAATCTAGAACTCTAATTAGTCCTATGATACAAAGATGGTTGCTGAACTTGTTGACACTGGAGATATCTGTTATTGTTAAACCGTAAGTCAGAACTTGATGTTATTTTTGATTCAAATTTTGTAATGTTGTAATTTGTCGTTACATGTTGCAAAGTTGTAATTTATTCCCACTTGACTTCAGCCGAAGATTTATTGACTACTGACTGACTAATACAAAAAAAACCCCAGATAAATTAATATAAAACCATTAAACAAACTAAACAATAACAATCAATAAAACACAATCAGGTAAACAAACTCTGTAGAACAGAAGTATGTTTTCATTCTCTTCCCAAGTCTGCTCTTCCCTATCTAAAGAAGCCTTCTACTTTCTGGTGATTGGAATTTCTCCTTTAAATCCCTTGAAATCTACCCTTTCTTGACCTTACACGAATCATACAGTTCATTTGTCAAGTAGAAGATAAAAGTACCACATTAAGTGGGGAGGCAAATTTTGACTTATTTATGAGGCCATAAAGAACTCCAGAAATCGCTGAGGATTGCAGAAGAACAACAAGGAAAGCTGGAAAACGCTGAGAGAGATGAGGAGTGCGTTAGCACCCCCTGGTGGCCAGAAGTTTGCCTCTGTTCGTCTATGTTCGTCTATATATGTCTATATATGTTGTCTATATATGTTGAACTGCAGGGATTGTCTGCAAGTATGTGTACTGTAATCCGCTCTGAGTCCCCTTCGGGGTGAGAAGAGCGGAATATGAATAAAGTAAATAAATACTTATTCCCCTCTCCCTCTTTATAATCTGATTTTTCTACTTTTATTACTGTCTTTTGTTCACCCATTATGTTCATCTGGTCCAAACAGTCAAGTTACTTCATTTCTGTTTTATAGTCTTCTGGGTAAAAAGACAAAAAATCTGGACTACAGAAAAAAGAAAGAAAGCATACCACCATCTCTCCATGAATCACTGGGGCATCTTCACTGAAAACCCCATCTGGCTTTTGTTTCTCCAGAACCAGCCACTTCACACCTCCGCAGACAATCTGGACATCAATAGTCGATACCATCGTGGAAGCCATGGAAAGGACCTTCACTACATATCCTGTTAGCCTGCAAGAAAAACAGAATGTATCCGTTGAGGCTAACCCAAAGGTAGCCACTTCACACTTCTGTAAGAATAGGGAATGATCTCTATACACCTGTTAGATGGAATGAATTCATTACTTAAAAATCCCCCCGGCTTCAGCTATCCCACAGAGGAGGAGCATGAGCGGTGGACAGGCTTCAGTGAGCAGGGCTCCTCCTCCGCGCGGCTTCAGCAAGCGAGGAGCGGGAGTCATGGCAGATTGGAGGCTGGTTGGGGAAACGGCCGAAGGAGGCGGTGCCCCGGCCCCTTCTTCTTTTTCTTCACTGCCGCCTGGCCCTTCCTCCTCCTCCCCCAAGCAGCAGGAGTTCGGCAGGAGGGGGGGGAGGAAGGGGGCAGAGAGCTTTTCTCGCAGCACAGCATGAGGTCCGTCATGGCACACTAGTGTACCGCCTCACAGTGGTTGAGAACCACTGAGTTAGAGCAAAAGAATGAAAAAACCCAAAAGTCATTGTGATGGGAGAGAAATGATGCTGGCAAGCCCATCACAGAATTAAGTACAGCTGTATTGCTCCTACCAAGTGCTAGATGGACGATGTATCCAGGCAGCATAGGAATGGTCTGGTTTCTTGAATGTCATCTGCTGAGCGTAACCTGAAAATACAAGAGGAGAAGAATGAAAAAGAGAGGGAAGCAGGGTGTTAGTCCAGTATGTGCATCTGGACGGATTCATCCGTGGCATAAATCCAGCCTGAAAAAGTCCCGTGCTTCCCCCTCTTCCTTACGTTGTACTTCCTCATGTCTACTGATTTTCTTTTACTCATTCACTTGGCTTCTGTTTATGTCCCCTTTCTCTCGGTCATGCAACTTGCACTCCAGTCGAAAGCTGAAATCATCACTAGCTAATAGGGGTGGACATCTCCAATTTAAATACTTTGAAACCCATTAATATTTCCTAATTACTCCCCATTGTTATCATGGGTGGACATCTCCAATTTAAATACTTTGAAACCCATTAATATTTCGTATTTGAAATTATTTTGACCCTATATCGACCCTCAGCGTCCAACCCGGAAGTGAAGTTTCAAAACCAAACCTGGGATCGCCATTTTTTGTAAAGGACACGTTATTAGGTCGTTTTTTCCCCTCCTTAGTTCTCACCTCGCAAGAGGAGACTGGAGCGCAGCAGCACCCTCCTTTCTCCTCTCGCCAGCTAAGAACTGAGGTGGGGCTTTGGAAGCAGCCCGGCCGAGCTTTCCTCCTGTTCCCCAGGAGGAAAGCTCGGTTCCCCACAAGCGGAGAGAGAAACTGGAGAACAGAAGGAAATTCTTCCGAATCTCGGAGTTAGTTCTCAGCAAGGAAGGAGGACGGGATGGATGCACCTCCTTCCCTGCTAAGAACCTCCTTCCCTGCAGGGAAAGAACTAAAGCGCTTCAAGCCTTGATGCAGTTTAGGTCTTAGCAGGGAAGGAGGAGCATCTGCACCCCCTTCCCTGTTAAGAACTAACAGGAAATAATAACAAATTTTTGTTAATAATTACATTTCCATAACGAAATTTTACGGAAATTTTTCGGAACAATTTCTATATCAAACCACCAATGACAATTCCCCCCACGCGAGTTTAGAAACAAATTTTTGATGGATCAACCACCCCTACAGTAGCTAATCCAGAAGATTTCATTAAGACAAGGGTAGAGAGGAGGGCTGGTGCAGTCTCCTCTCTCTAGCCTTTTCTTGTTTTTTTAATAAAAAAATCTTCATTTTTCCATTTTAAAAAAATGTAGTCGGTTTACACCTCAGTATCACAATATTTTCTAGAATTCAGTTCTTCAAAAAATAAAGATCAGGCATATAACTCTTCATGGATTTTCTTCTCAAGGAAAGCACCAGATAATTTTGGGCAAATTTCTATTTGTTGTGATTTTTTTTTAGTAAACTACATTGTTTTCAAAACCATTTTGCAATTTGGATGTTATTTTGCACAGGATTCCCATGTAATGTTTGGTTTCAGTTTGGCTAGTGTTTGCTTTCTGCATAGAGAACTGCCTTTGTAGCACAAAAAATTATATTTCTCTACAGATTTTTCTTTGCAAAAAACATTATCTTTGCAGGAAACAATCTTTCTTCTGCTGAAGATGCTGCAATTGGGGACGTCTTCTGACCAACATTCAAATGTGGAATATTTTTGGAAACGCAAAAATACTATTCTGCATAAAAACAAACTCGGCACAGAAAATGTTGCTTTCTTAATTGAATATAGTATTTTTCTTATACAGGAAAATAACATAGGTAATTAAGGAAGCAGCATTTTTGGGTGCTGAATTTTTTAAAATGCGGAAATAGTTTGTTTTCTAGGAAAATATTTTTTTTCCCATATGGGAAAAATACTATGCATATTTTGAAGAGAATACAGCCTGAACAGTGAAGGCTCATGTCAGTCCAGGGACCTCTTCACATGGGGCATTTTTGCTCTGTTATTTATTTATTTATTTATTTGGATTTGTAGACTTCCGCTCCCAATGGCTCGGAACGGTTTACAACATAGCTCAATGAGAGCAAACAATAGGTAAAAACACCACAATAAAAACATAAAACAATAGAACAGATAAAACACAATTGAATCACGACCTTTCAAAAGCCTGTCTATTTTGCCGCTTTGTTTCACAGGAAGGATGGGGTCTGCCGTGTGCCATCACATGATGCATAGCAAGTCCCATCCACATTCCTCCCAAAGTGGAGGAAAGACACTATGTGTGTTTTGGGTAGCTCCATTGGAACTACGTACACTTTCCTCCCCCTTTCCTTGTATCATGGGAGAAACAGTGGCGGGACAACGTGGACTGCTGTGCGTTGCAGTCCTTTCTCCCATCTAATGGGGACAGGGACATCAATGAATCCTGTCAGGGCTATAGCCGGGGGGGGGGGGGGGTTCAACTCCCCTGGAAACTCTCAGAAAAAAATTTCCCTTAACTGCTTTTCCAGAGTTTCATCACCTTGGCCCTGCACTGAAAATCACACAGATCCCTGCACACCACCACAACCCACAACCCCTAAAGCCACAGAAGCCACAGGCCCAACAGGGAGACAGGGAAGAGAGAGAGAGAGAGAGAGAGAGAGAGAGAGAGAAGGAGGAAGGCAAGAACGAATGGGATGAGATGCCTTTGAATCTTTCTGTGAAGAGACTGCAGTAAAAGAACAATTGTGATGATCTTGACCAGCTGGCCAGCTTTTGCTTGAAGACTGTTATCCTGTGTTTGGGTTACCCAAATGACAGAGGAAAATCTTTTGACAGGAATGGCATCCCTCTCTCCATAGAAGAGGAACAAAATGCTCTACTCACACACCTCCACCACAAAAATATGAAATGGTCTGAAATTCAGTGAGGCCTTGGATGAATCAGTCTAGAGCAGATCTTCTTAAACTATGGGTCGGGTCCCCAAATGGGGTTGCTGTAACTTTATGTTGGGATCGCCTTCCCTTCTCTCCTGTGCACATGTGTGCATGTCTATCTGCCTTCCCTTCTCTCACACATGCATGTGTGTTTTTCTCCTCTTCCCCCTCCCTCTGTTCTTCACATAAAAGGGGTCACAAGTTCAAAAAGCTTAAGAAGCCCTGGTCTAGAAGACCACTGTATTAACTGGTGGAAGGAGAAGAACTGAGATGCTTGTTTGTTTTACCTTGCAAAATCTGCTTGATGGCATCAGCCCTGCGATTCACCCCAACCTTCTCCCATTGCTCCATGGTGTCAAGATAGTGGGTGGCAATAACGGACGGTGTCATGGTGATCATGTTCTGCTCTCCACAGCCAGAAGGTGTTATGATGAGATGTTTCAGGTTGCTTCCATCAATTGATTGTTCAACAATCTGAGCCACAGGGTCTCCTAAGAATGCACACAAAACCTATGTTAATCCCCAAGCACAGAAAAGTCTTTGGAAAAACTGTGAATTATTTATTTATTTACTATATTTTTATACCGCCTGTAAAGAGGCTATTCAAATGAACCGGCTGGACAGGGTGGACCCTCTTTTACTGATCCCACCGCTGCCACTAAAAGGCTATTTGAACCAGCTGGACAGGGTGGACCCTCTTTTCCTGGTCACTAACGATGAGGTATCTGACCTAATGTAAAAGGGTGTTGTATAACTTTAATTTAAGGATCCCTTAAATATGAAGAGATTAGCCACCAGATTGTGAGAACTGTTGTTGTTATCAGTTATCTAGGAGGGTCTGTCACCAATTATTGTGGGACTTCAAACTGTGTACCAAGACAGGTTAAAAACACTTTCCTGTCTTGCTTTACTCTGAGGCTTGACTTTTAAAATACGGAACAGAGAGAGATTGTTGATGAAAAGAACAATAACAGTTTATTTATAGCTTGGCACAAAAGCGTGATGGATACGTTATAACTTCTTAGAGGCTCAACTCATCATGGTTACGTTGGTATTGTAGAAGATACAAAGTTTAAGATGTTTGACTGTTACTATTACTCAGTTAGATCAGTATGTAACTATCTCACACACCGACCTTCTTTCCTCTTATAGGCACCTTGCCTATCTCTAGCCCTCAGGCTCTATACAAACAGACTGGCTCGCAAGCTCAGCCTACTAGAACTGTTTCTCTACAGCTCCAAAACCAGACTGCCCTCAGAACCTGCTCTCTCCTAGAGCTGGGCTGACAGTTAAACTGTCAAAATTCAAACTTCCCCAGAATTCTATTCTTGGCTGTGGCAGAAAGCTGTTGAGTCCTCCCACCTCTGCCTTACAGCCATGTTGCTATGACAACTCTTCCCCAAGGTGGGCTTTCACTGAAGAAGTGCACCTTCCCTAAACATCTAAACATCTCAATACATATTCAATCCTCAATCCTATAATAAAAAATAAACACCTCTGCACACCGCCCCTCTCAGCCCGAAGGTGACTCGAGGCGGTGCACATATGGCAACGAATGCCCACAGATAAAATACATAACACTTAATAAAACAGTCATATAAAAGTAAAAAAATCGCAGTTAAAAATATAAATACAAATCTCAGCATTTCATTATTGAAATTGGTTTCCGTTGCATCGTCATCGTTCCAAAGGTCTCAATTGAATAATTACATTTCATCTGCAAGAACCTGCTCAAACAGGCAGGTCTTGACTTTCTTCCAAAAGGTTAGGAGGGAGGGGGCCGATCTAATTTCCCTAGGAAGGGCGTTCCATAGCCGAAGGGCCACAGCTAAGAAAGCCCTGTCTCTTGTCCCCACCTATCGAGTCTGCGAAGAAGGCAGGGCCAAGAGCAGGGCCTCTCTGGAAGATCTAAAACACCTGGATGGTTCATAGGGAGAGATGTGTTCGGACAGATAAGCTGGGCCAGAACCGTTTAGGGCTTTAAAGGCTAACGCCAGCACTTTGAATTGTGTGCGGTAGCAAACTGGCAGCCAGTGGAGCTGGCACAACAGAAGGGTTGTACGCTCCCTGAGTGCCGCTCCTATTAGCAGCCTGGCTGCTGTCCATTGGACCAACTGAAGCTTCCGAACAGTCTTCAAAGGCAGCCCCACATAGAGAGCGTTGCAGTAATCTATACGGGATTATACCTTATTTATTTATTTATTTATTTATAAATTCGATTTGGTAGACCGCTCTCTCTGGAGCCCAGAGCGGTTTACAGCATAAAATCAATAAAACATCAATAAACAGATAAAAGACGTATACCCAAAAGCCCCCCTCCCCACAAATGATCCCGGCAAGCAATAATACGCAGAGGCAATACATGGCAGGACGGTATGTTGGCAGCTGGCAACTAAGGAGGCATCAGTTGGGACCTTGCAGGACTGCTCTCCCACTGTTCTAGAACAAAATCACTCACTGGGCATCAAACGTAAGTATAATTTCAGCTTTCAGCCCTAATGCAAGTGTAATTTTCCATGTTATACAGGATACAGCCATTGTTCCTGTATGAATCAGTGGGGGCCTGTGATTCTGAATCAGCAGGATGATGAAATTGATCTGGATTTCAGCCTGAACTTCAAAGGAGGAATCCAAATTACTGAGAATAGGCTTAGTTAGTAGGCTTGTTTGATCAAGGAAAAAAATCATTCAAGACTCATTTTGGATGTAGGGGGCACTGGCGATTCAATTCAGAAGTGATTTCCAAAAATTTTCCCCCAAAAAAAGTCAGAATTTTCCGAAATTTCTGAATCACTGTGTTAATGGCGGCCGCAATTGTGCAATATGCGAAAACCTGCAAACGGGACAGGCAAAACTTGGGGGATTCCTTTCCCCTCATTTTTAGATCGCTACTGACAAAACTTGCCACAGTGGTAGAAAATATTCTCCTCTGTCAGCATACTAACTTTCAACGTGTTTAGAAGATCCCTGGGTCCTTGACAATTTTTAAAGTAATTATCAGAATCTAATAAGGAATATTACAAGAAGAAGAAATGTGCTGCCTCCATGAGATTTCTAGTTTCCAAAAGTACGTGTAACCCCATGCAGACGAAGGGGCCTCCAAACTTTTATCGTGTGGTTCCCCAAGGAAATTAGGAGATTAGGAGATTTCTAGTTTCTAAAAGTGCAACATGACACCCAAAGCAGACAAAGGGCGCTCCAAAGTGGTATTGTGTAGAAATGATTAGATTAGGAGATTTGTAGTTTCCAAAAGTACGTGTAACCCCAAGCAGACAAAGGGGCCTCCAAACTTTTGTGTGTTTTCCCAAGGAAATTATTAGCATTTAATGGGATTTCTTGTTTTCCAAAGCACAGAAGTCAAACCCCAGGAGAGGAAAGGGTCTTAAAACTTGTATTCACTGCTTCAAGAAGGGAATTATTAGCAGAAAATGGGCTTTCAAAAGTCCAAAGGGACTTTCTGGGATCTCAAAATCCAAATTGTAACCCAAAGGAGATTGAGGTCAGTTGAAAGTTAAAATCACTACTTTTAAAAGGAAAATTGGCAATGGCAGGCAAGAGAAGAACACTTCTCCCAGCTTCCCTACCTTTCTTCCCTCCCCACACACAAGCAAGGCTCACAGGCAAGGGGCCTGCTAACACCCGTTCTCCCCCATTTGTTCCCTTCCCTAACCCTGTTGTTCCCTTCCCAACAGGGCCGTAGCCAGGATTTTGATTGGGGGGCTGAGTTTGGTTTGGGGGGGGCTGAGACTGGGTGGAAGAGGGTCCATCCTAGCAAACCTTTTGTATTGTTATCCTAATAACCCCATGAATGTGAGATATAATGAGCATGGTGATCAGATCATGATATGAATAAACATAACAGTTTAAATAATGTACCAGTAAGGCCTTCTCGCGGACCACCCTGAGAATTTCGGGGGGGGGGGGGCTGAAGCCCCCAAAGCCCTCCCCCCCCCTCCCGGCTACATGCCTGCTTCCCAAGCAGTGGAACCTTTCCCACCCAAGCTCCCTTCCAGTCCACGTCCCTAGCTTGCAATGAGACCATGAGGCACGCACAGCCCTTTTTAAAGGGCAATGGCTGCCATGCCAAAATCCCTTCCCTCCCCACATGGTTTCCCCTCATTGGCTGGGGGCAAGCATCCCAGCATGCAAGCAGCTGCTTGCCTCCAAACGCTGGGTCTTTTCTGAATCACTTCCTGAGTCGGAACAAAGATGGCAACAGTGGCTTCGAAAGGGCAAGGATACTTCCGGGTTCCCAAATCACTTCAAAATCACTTCAAAAAGGAATTTGATCCGAATTTAATCCGCATTCTGAAGATTCCGACTGGACCTAACCATGCCTATTAGTTAGCACCTTGGATCACTCTAAACAAAATTACACCCTCACAGTCCTGGAAACTTGATGGGAATAGTTTTGCCCACACTTACGTTGAAGGCCTGCTACATGGATAAAAGTGCAGTGGTTGAGTTGGAAGTGGGATTAACCCTCTTCACTTCTATACTTCTATCATTCTGTACTAGGTGACCCGTGCACGCGTTGCTGTGCCATAGTCTGTGGCTAACCCCTTCTACCCACATGGTGGGAAGGCACAGTCAAAGGTCTCTTGACAAATGGCCATTTTGTCTCTTGTTGATAACATTAGCAGTTTGTTCAGGATGAGTTGGGATTTGTATCTTCCTTTTGTTGTATTGTAGTCCTGTCCCACTGTATTCCCAGGCCGTGGCATCTGCCACGCGTTGCTGTGGGATGTTTGTAACTTGGGGACTGTGTGTGTAGTTATGTATATGTGTATGCGTGTATATGTGTGTATTTATGTATATGTGTGTTTGTATCCTTCCTTTTTCCTTTTTTTCTTTTCCCTTCCATTCTTCTCTCTATCCTTCCCTTCCTTTATTCTTCCTTCCTTCCTTCTATCCTTCCTTCTATCCTTTCCCCTCCCCCTCCTTTCTGCTATCCTTCCTTTTTCCTTCCTTTCTTCTCCCCTCCTTCCTTCCATCCATTCATGTATGTGTGCATGTCTTTATGTATATATGTATCTGTATGTGTGTGATTATGTTTGTGTGTATATGTGTATATGTAGATTGTGTAGTTTCTCCTTCCTGCCTTCTTTACCTCTTTCCAGTCTTTCCTTTTTTTCTTTCCTTCCTTCCTTCCCTCCTTCTCTCTCTCCTTCCTCCCCACTTTCCATCGTTCCTGTGTGTGCACACACACCACTCCCCCCTTCCTTCTTTCCATCCATCCAACCTTCCTTTGCTTCCTTCCTTTCTCCTCTGTCCTTTCCTTCCTCCCTTCCTCCCTTTGTAGGAGGAGGAGGGCCCGGGGAAGAGGGAGGGAGGAGGGGGCTTCACGGACTGTTAGGGAAGGAAGGAAGCCCCCTTGAGAGAGGGGGGGAGGTAGGGGGGGGAGATTCCTTCCTTCCTTCCTAAGCTGGAAAGAAGTTATGGTAATGCGTCACTTCCTGTCCCCGGACAGTCGCATGTTGGGAGTCATAGTCTTGCACCTCCCCAACCTCCTCTTTCTTCTCTGAGGCCTGCTGGGGAGTGTAGTCCGGGCTGAATCCTTTCCCCAGCAGGCATGAACAGGGCAGGGGAGCCGGAGCCCAGTGGAGGCGGCTGCAAGCGGCGCTACCGGGCCCTGAAGTGACGGGCTGAACTGAACTGAACTGAACTGACTTTATTATTTCTAAGTCGCCCTCCACGTTAGTGCTCCGGGCGACTTACACACAGCAATTCAAACAATTAAAATATAAAAATTAGATTAAAAATGTTCAGGAGTTAAATGCAGGAGCCAGGCTCAGGTAGTTGAGTTCCTGGTTCTGCATTAGCCATGGGCTTTCCTAAATAGCCAGGTCTTCAGAGCGGTCAGGAACTGGGGCAGGTCGAGGGAGGCTCTCTGGTCCGGTGGCATCGAGTTCCAAAGAACGGGGGTCACAACGGAGAACGATCTCCGTCTCGTGGCCTCCAAGTGGGCCTCTTTCAAGCTCGGGACGCAAAGAAGGTTCTTGTTTGCTGGCCGCGGTGTCCTTGAGTAGACAGGCATCAGCAAGCGGTCTTTCAGATATGTTGGGCCCCGGCCCCGCAGGGCTTTGAAAGCCAAGGTCAAGGTCTTATGTAGGCTCTTGGCCAGGAGGGGCAAAGCGAGGTGGAGCAGGGCCAGCAGCAGGCCCAGCAGGCATGGCAAGGAGGAGGAGGAGGAAGGGGAAGCGGAAGACAGGTGGAAGCAGCACTTTCGGGCCCACGGGAGCCCTCCTTCTCCCTCCTCCTTCTCCTCTGGCTGCATCATCATCCGCAGCCTCCTCTGCTCTTGCTTCATCAGCGTCCACTTCCTTCAGGGCGCTCTCTCTCACGCGCGCGCAAACACAGGAGTGTGCATTGTAACTCCCTCCCCTTCGTCTCTTGTTCTTCCTTGGTTTGGTGATGGTCCTGCACGTGGAAGGGTTTTTTTGGTTTTGTTTGGGAGGGGGGAGGAGAGGAGCTGTGGCGCGCGGCTGGCCTATGCGCCATTTTGTTGGCTGGCGCAGTGGTTTCTAGGACTTGTAGTCCCAAATGTTTTTATGGTTTTTTGGTCGTTGTCAATTATTTTTTTAAGGTTTTTTTTTTGGCTAACAACATACCGAGTAGGGTTTTGGGTGTATGTGGGCTGAATTTTTATTTCTGCCCTGTGTGGTTTCTTTGTTTTTGAGCCAGGAAACACGACAGTTATCATTTTATATATATAGATAAATCAAGATCTTGCCTTGGACGCTGATTTTGGTCTCCGTTTCAGTTCCAAGAACAATGTCTTCTAAGGGAGGAGCTTTCACCAGCTCTTGTTGGACTCCATCTTGGGGGGGGGGCAAGAAAGAGAGGAAAATTACAAAGAAATATCTGTGTGTGTGTTACTTGCATGTTATGTTTTTTCTTTCTCACCCCATTTTTTATTTACATTTTAACATAAAAAACCAAATAAAAGAACATTGTGTATATAAATATACTTAAAACAATAGAACTAACTACACAATTACTCTCACAAACAACCTATTCTAATTACATGTAAATCTAAAATAGAAACATGTATACATTAGTTTAGAAATTATTTTCTGCTTCCCTTTCGTTGGTTTCTCTATCATTTAAGACTTTCCTTCCACTGTATATCCAGCATTTTTAACTTCTGCTTGTTTATATATTATCAAATTAATATCCCAACTCGCTATAGCTACAAGTACATAAAGCCCCCCCCACACACACACATGCAGATTGAAAAGTTTCCATTTTTCTAAGAATGTATCTAGTTATTGCCAACTTGTCCATTTTGATTAGCTTCTATATCTTCACCTTCCAATTTTATATAGTTTGCATGTCTGTCATTTTCCATCATTGAGTATATAGGATTCTTGCCACTGCTAAAAAGGAAGAATTACTTCTTTTATCATGACTGTTTTAAATATCTGTAGTCCTCTTAGTGGTGGAGCAGTGAATCTGCTCCAGGTATAGCAGCAGACAGCAGCCTTTGCATTGGGATGCAAATGGCGCGGAAGAACAATACCAGGCTCTAGCAATGTTCCAAGTTCAAGGTTTACTATTTCCAATGGAAAAGGGTGCGAAAACTCAGCACGGAGGTGAATAAATTGGTTTTCACATCCCACGATTTGAACAGAGCACATATTTATACCCAATTGCTTATATAACTTGTTGACAATAATCAATTATTAATCTCTCTCTCTCTCTCTCTCTCTCTCTCTCTCTCTCTCTCTGGCATTATTTCACGAATGAAGATTCTTAGGAAGGACTCATCCCACGCTTTTTACAAGCGCGTTGATGACTACAAAGGCCAATCCAAGATAGGCAAGTCCGGTTGCAGAAAGCACAGCAAAAAGTCTCCTTGGGTGATGTTGTTTCCAAGTTGCGGTTCTTTCTGCATTGTCATTTCTCTGCAAGACCCGTTTGGTGTGTCTTCTCAAAAGAGGCCGCAGCATTATGGATAGTGCGTTCCCCATGCCTCCCGATGTGAGGCCAGGGTGGACTATTGTTGGTGATCAATCTGGCCAAACCTGAGATGTTGTTTCAGGGAGTACTTATATCTTTTGGGGGGGGGGCACCTCTCTTGCACTGACCTATGGTGAGTTCATCATAGAGTAGTATCTTTGGAAGGCAGTGGTCCTCCATCCTAAAGATGTGCCTTGCCCAGTGCAGCTGTGTTTTCAATAGCATGGCCTCAATGCTGGTGATCCCTGCTTGCTCAAGGACAGCAACATTAGTCACATAGTCAGTCCAGTGTATATTTAGGATTGTGCGAAGACAGCGCTGATGAAAGCGTTCGAGGAGTCGTAGGTGTTGGCGATAGGTGACCCATGTTTCAGACCCATAGAGGAGAATAGACAGTGTGATAGCTTTGCACACACTGATTTTGGTGCTTTGCCTCAGGTGCTTGTTGCTCCAGACTCTTTTGTGAAGCCTTCCAAATGCACTATATGCCTTTGATAATCTGTGATCTATCTCTTTGTCAATCTTGGCATCTGAAGAGATGATGTTTCCCAAGTAGGTGAACTGCTGAACGGACTTAAGCACAGATTCGCCTATGCTGACATGAGGATGGTAGTGTTCTTCCTGTGGTGTGGGCTGGTAGAGGACTTCCGTTTTCTTAAGCTGACTTCCAGCCCAAACAGCTCTGCAGCTGTTGCAAAGCAGGATGTTAGGTGCTGCAGGGCTGCTTCTGAATGGGCAACAAGGGCAGCAGCATCTGCAAAAAGCAGCTCACGGACTAGATAGTTAAGAGTCTTAGTGCGCCCCCTCAGACGGCTTAGGTTGAACTATATATATATATTCTGTCTTCTTCTTCGAGATCTGCCATAGCCCTGAAGAAGATTGTAAATTCCTCAAAATAATTATCCTGCTACATGAGGGCCAGCATGGTAAAAAAAAATTAATACATAGAAAACATCTTAATCATGAAGTAATTCATTTCTTATATTTAAAGTGTCTAAATGCTATATGTCTCTATGTAATTTCTCCTTTATTACTAGTCTGAACTTTAAAAAAAATCCAGAGAGATTAAGCTTGTTTGCAAATTATGTTCAGTACCTTGAAGAGTGTTTTAAACCAAATCTAAAGTTGACCAAAAACTGATTTGCAACCCTTTTGGTACTAATGTTGGAGAGTGGTCCCTGGTCAAAAAAAGGTTGGGAACTGCTGGCCTAGAGTGTCAGGCAAAGGTCTCTTCTTATTACTTGCTATCTCACTAATTTAACTACAATCATTTTTAAAAAATATTTATATATCCACTGAAATCTGCTTTGGAAAACATTTAAAGAAGATGGGTGAAAAGCTTGAGCAAAAAAAGTTATTCACGGAGTTCAAGAAAGTGTTTTTAAAGGGAAACACTAATACGAGACCTCGTAAGAATGGCTTTCACTCACCTTTTCCTTTCGCAGATGGTTACAGTTGAATGACATTCACAACTGTTCTTTGCATCCCTTCAGGCTGGCAAAGAAGAAAATACAATGCTCATGGTAAACGTCTCCCCAGAAATAAAATACTGCAATCACAGCAGCAAAAAGGAACTAAAATGGCAACATGGAATTGCTCACCCCTATACAGTTTTGCTCTGTATGGACCTGCCTAAACACCTTTAAAAACCATTGCTGAAATCAGAGCTCCTTAAAATCCTTGATCATTGTCTAGCAAAGCACCGGGAATGTGGCGCAGCTGGCTAAGTGTCAGCTGCATAAGATCTCTCTGACCAGTAGGTCATGAGTTTGAGGCCTGCTCGGGTCGAAGTGGGTTCTCGACCTTTAAGTGTAGCCTGCTGTCGACCTTTGCAGCCCAAAAGACAGTTGCATCTGTCAAGTAGGAGATAAAGGTACCACATTAAGTGGGGAGGCAAATTTTGACTTAATTATGAGGCCTTTAAAGGACTCCAGGAACGCTGAGGAATGCGGAAGGAACAAGGGACACTGGGAACGCTGAGAGATGAGAAGTGTGTCAGCTCCCCCTGGTGGCCAGAGTTTGCCTCTGCTCGTCTATATGTGTGTATGTGGAAACAGCAGGGATTGTCTGCTAAGTAAGTGTACCTGTAATCCGCTCTGAGTCCCCTTCGGGGTGAGAAGAGCAGAATATAAATAAAGTAAATAAATAAATAAATATAGCAATGGGCAAAATAATGGGCTCTGGCACCATCCCTTTGTTTTTCTTTCACTACTGTTTTCATCTGACTGTGCATTGGAATTATATTTTTATTTTTCTCATCTATGTCCTTTTGATGGAACCTAAAGGACAGTGTATAAATAAGTGACGTAAATAAATATACAGAACTATGAACATGAAATGTGACGCAGCTGGCTGGGAGTCAGCTGCATAAGATCTCTACTGACCAGAAGGTCATGTGTTTGAGGCCTGCCGGGGTCGGGGTGAGCGCTTGACCATTTGGTGAACTCTTCTATTATATAATAAACAGTATGCAACAGTTATCAAAAATAGTTTGTATTCACTGGTATATTAATACAGTATGAAATTCACAGTGGAATCAATGGTTTGCATGTATAAATACAGTGATATTAACACAATGGTTAGATTCTCATAGAGAATTAGCATCAATGTACAACACAATTAACATGAGTAGTCAAACATAATCAGCATAATTAGTTCAATACATCATAATACATGGTTCAATGGGTGAGAAAACATAGTATATCCTCTCACGTCCTATTCCCTGTGGTGGAAGTAATTATTGTCTGTCTGTATTCAATCAGGCAAGGGAACAGGAAAAAGTCCGTGACGGACAAAAAAGACTCAGGGACCGCTGAAGTGGCCTTGGGCATGCAATGCGCATGCGTCGGTTCGTGTGCGTCAGAACCGCAAAGGACGCTGGTCGCTGTAGTCAGAAGGGGACGCTTAGTAGTTGTTAGGATACAGCGCGGCTTCGCTATTATGGCTGGCCGCGGGGATGTGTGGTCCTTGTGGTCAAAATGAATAGGCGTCTATGGAAATGTTCAAGCTGACAATGCAGCGGAGGGAAAATCCTGCTCTTAGCACATACTCTGGTGTAGCCCTCTGTTTAGTTACATTTGGTGAACTCGCCATGGGTCAGCACAAGAGAGGCGCCCCCAAAAAGAGATATAAGGATTCCCTGAAACAACATCTCAGGCTCGGCCAGATTGATCACCAACAATGATCCACTCTGTCCTGACATTGGGAGGCATGGAGACGCACTATCCACAATGCTGCGGCCTCTTTCGAGAAGACACGCCGAATGGGTCTCAAAGAGAAACGACAACGCAGAAAGAACCGCAATTTGGAAACAACATCACCCATGGAAACTTTCTGCTGTGCTTTCTGCAACTGAACTTGTCTATCTCAGATTGGCCTTTTTAGTCATCAACCTGCTTGTAAAAAGCGTGGGATGAGTCCTTCCTAAGAATCTTCGTTCACGAAGTAATGCCGAGATTTATTTATTTATTTCATTTATAACTCCCCCCCCCTTCTCTACCCCCGAAGGGGGACTCAGGGCGGCTAACAAAAGGCAATAATTCAATGCCGCATACAAAGGAACAGAATGACAACATATCAAAATACAACAAAATAAAAGGAGTGTAAAAGGAGTGAAGGAGTGCGACAGCTCACCCTGGTGGCCAGAAGCTGAAATGTTAAATTGCCTCTGAGTGTCTTGTCTTACATGTTTGTATGTCAAAGGGCATTGAATGTTTGCCTGTATATATGCATTGTGATCCGCCCTGAGTCCCCTGCGGGGTGAGAAGGGCGGAATATAAATGATGTAAATAAATAAATATTTTTGATGTGCTCCTTTCTAAAATCATTTCTAAAAACCCAGCAACAGTAGGGACAGAGCAGATGAGCAGAGGGACAAGACCATTCCAGCCACAGTCCCTCTTTCCGCCGATTTCATGGGAAGGTCAGGTGCAATACCTACCACAACCCGGAGCTTCTTCTTCACACCATCGGACACCAAGACATTCCAGACAGCTGCTTTGACCTCGATGTCATGGAATCCCAACTCAAGGGGGACCAACACAAACGGCACTGCCGTGGAGGACTGGCCCCTGATAGTGATATCATGCCTGTAGCGCTCCTTTGCAGTGGAAGCACTGCAGAAGGCCGGGTTGTGCATCAACTCCACTCGCACCTGGGGACAAAAGAGTGAAGGAAGGGGTCTTTAAAAGCAGTGCAAGCAAAACGGACCAAGGGAGAAGACGGTTCCTTTTCTTGGATCTTGGCTCTTTTGCTCAAGCAGCTACCTGAATTCTATTTTGTTCTGGCCTCCACATTTAGCTTTATTTCTATCCAGACCATCAAGTCGGAGCTAACCACAATTAAAACTCGTGCACCAGCTGCAACTGTACCTCGTGAAGTCGGATCTGGCCACGGTGGTCCACGCCTTAGTCACCTCTAGATTGGATTACTGTAATGCACTCTACGTGGGGCTGCCCTTGAAGACAGCCCGGAAGTTTCAATTGGTCCAACGAGGGGCAGCCAGATTGCTAACTGGAGCAGCTTACAGGGAGCGGTTAACCCCCCTGTTTAAGGAGCTCCATTGGCTGCCGTTCATCTTCCGGTCCCAATTCAAGGTGCAGGTTCTTACCTACAAAGCCCTGAGCAGTTTGGGACCGCATTTCTGTCTTTGAACCCGGGCAATCTGTCTGATCATCTGGAGAGGCCCTACTCTCGCTCCCACCACCTTCGCAGGCACGTTTGATGGGGATGAGGGAGAGGGCCTTCTCTGTAGTGGCCCCCCGACTCTGGAACGGGGATATTAGAGAAGTCCCCACTTTGGCAGTTTTTAGGAGGAACCTGAAAACGTGGCTGTTCCAATGTGCCTACCCTGAATAAAGTAAATCACGCCCTGCCAACAATATGATTAATCATGCTTGGAGTACCCTGAACGCTGACCTCCCTTGCAAGTGGGAAAAGAAGGCACTGCCCAGCAGTTTTCATTACAGCAGGAATCATTATTTTTGAAAAGTAGGTAGTGGGGTGTTCTCCGTCAATACGTACAACAAGAAAAAGCGGGATATCACTATTCCTTCAATTATAGATTTATCCGACCGTATGGAGTAGTGGCTGCGTCCACACATATGATTTTGATAAATTGGATATCGGACCAGTGGATTTGTATAAGTGGATTGTAACTATCTGACAGGTCCCGAAGAAGCCGGAAACGGCGAAACGGCAGGGCCTTTAGAGACTGTCGACCTGGTGCATTGGCATTCTAATCCGGATTATATATATTTTCTAAGAGAAAAGAATGAAAATTTTGGAATATGATTTTTTTTTGGATGATATAATGTAATGCCAATGATTGATTGATACTTGGAAATATCTTCATTCCACTACCCACTTAAAAGAAATGAATTGAAGAAATTGATGATGAAAATAAATCTACTGTAATTGAAGGAACATAAGAACATAAGAAGAGCCATGCTGAATCGGATCTCAGCCCATCTAGTCCAGCATTCTGTATTGTTACACGGGGATCTCGAGCAGAAGGGAGGGCAAAACCCTGACCTGCTCCCGACCCCCCACAACCAGTACCCAAATAGTGATATCCTGCTTTTTCTTGTTGTACAGAATCATTATCTTTGCCAAATGTCAGGTCAGATAGACATGATGGTCAAGAGTGCTTTTTATCAATTTTGGCTGGTACACCAGCTGCACACCTTCCTAGAGTCCAAGGGCCTAAAGATTGTGGTGCACATGCTGATAACCCCAAGGTTGGATTTCTGCAATATGCTTTACATTGGGGTATCTCTGTACCAAGTTTGGAAATTCCAATTAGTTTCAAACATGGCCGCCAGATTAGGTCCTTGGGAGACATTTATTTCAACTATCCAGGACTTGACTGGCAACTGTAGCCAAAAAGATCTTTTGATTAGAGGTGAAGACTGGGGAATGAGTTGCTGGAAGAGATTTGACAGTTAAACAGGCTAAATAAACAATTAAAGACCTACCTCTTCCAGAAGGCCTAACTAGTCAATACTGCCTATGAATTTAAAATTAATACTTTATTAGTATTGGTGTTTTAACCCTTGTTCTGTGTTTTTAATATACTGTATACACTCGAGTATAAGCCTAGTTTTTCAGCCCCTTTTAAAGGTTGAAAAAGCTCCCCTCGGCTTATACTCAAGTCAAGGTTATTTATTATTTTACTCTGTTATAAGTATTGTTATTATTACATTTATTATATTACTCTATTTATTATTATTTTTCATTTATTATTTTACACTATTTTTATTATTACATTTATTACTTTACTTTATCATTGTTATTGTTATATTTATTATTTTACTCTATTACTGTTATTACTGTTATTATTACATTTTCATTATTTTACTCTATTATTATTATTACCTTTATTATTTTATTCTCTTTATTATTATTGGAAGGATACATAAACACATTTACGTGGAGGAAGGTTAGAATAATGGTTTAATTAGAGTTGGACAGTTTTATGTAAATATTCAAAAATATTTAACCTACTTATGCCTCAACTGATGTAACTTTATCGGTATTTATTTTTATTTTGAAATTTACCAGTAGCTGCTGCATTTCTCACCCTTGGCTTATACTCGAGTCAGTAAGTTTTCCCAGTATTTTGTGGTGAAATTAGATGCCTCGGCTTATATTTGGATCAGCTTATACCCAAGTATATACGGTATGTGTTTTATGGTAATTTGTTTATTCTATGTATTTTAGCTATATTGTACTCTGCCAGGAGCTAGAACATTCATGGGTTCCAGTAAAAACATGGCAATAAACCAATAAAGTTAAAGGCTGTTTCTTCTCAACACAGTGTTTATATCATCTCTTTATTTCTCCCTGTTCACATCCTGCCCCATGGCTTGCTCCTCACCGTTAGAAACTACAAAGTCCTGCACAAGCCCAAAGCATACCTTGATCGGGTCTGACCCGTAGTTGTAGAGAACACACCGAATCTCCACCTGCTCATTCCTGACTATGGAGTAAGGGTGCTTTACTTCGATAAAGAAGTCTTTCATGACAGTTATTTCATAAGGATCAGATACACAGATGCCTGCATGGAAGATAAACAAAGAAGGAAGTAGATTGAGAATCAAAACCAGGGGTGCCCACACGTTTTCAGCATGCAAGCTACTTATGATAAAAACCAAGTCAGAAAGATCTACCTGAGAGAGAAGCAGGGTGGAGCTGGGGAGGGGGCCTGGCACGGCCTGGCGCCCCTCCCCATTCTGGTACGGCCCAGGCTAGGGAGGGTATGCCAAGCCCAGTGGCATAGCCCCGCCCCTTAGCGCTCTGGAGAAGCTTTGATTGCGCTGTAGCTGGGGGAGGGGCCTGGTGCGGTCTGGCTCCGCCCCCTCCCCGCTCTGGCTGCAGTGCTGCCACACCTTCTCCAGGCTAGAGGAGGGTATGTCAAGCCAATAGTGGCATAGCTAGCCACTACTGGCTTAGCATATCCTCCTCTACCCTGGAGAAGCTGTGGTCACGCTGTAGCCGGGAGAGGGGGCGGGCCCTGGTGTGGCCTGGCTCCGCCCCCTCCCCGCTCTGGCTACAGCGCTGCCACACCTTCTCCAGGCCAGAGAAGGGTATGCCAAGCCAGTAGTGGCATAGCTAGCCACTACTGGCTTGGCATACCCTCCTCTACCCTGGAGAAGCTGTGGTCACGCTGTAACCAGGGAGGGGGCGAGGCCTGGCGGGGCCTGGCGCGGCCTGTCTCCGCCCCCTCAGAAGCGCCCCATCCAGCTGGGATCGACCTCCTAAGGTCCCGGGATCGACCAGTTGGTCGCGAGCCACCTAATGGGCACCCCTGATCAAAACCATTCATGCACAAAGGATTTACTGCATGAAGCTGTTATCCTGCAGCATTCCTACAACCATAGATAGTGACAGCTTACCAGTATAGATCTTGCTATTGGACATCCAGTCACCAATACCTTTTAATTTATACAATACTATCGCCCTGATGAAGCTGTGATATACATGCGAAATGGGATTTTGGGCCCTATTACCATATTGCGCTATTTTATCCCATAGGCCCGACATCTGAGTGAGGACCCTCTGGCTCCACTCAGCTGGACTATACCTTATCTTCTGTTTTGATGTATTGGTGCATCCTTTTTCTATATTTTGATGTCCTGCTGAATTAGGAGTTATGATTACTCCATGAATAAACTGTTGGATTTAGTTTGAATCAACATTTGCTTTTTTGGGAGTCTTCAAACAGATTTTCCCTCTCCTTCCCTTGCCTGTACTCTGGGAGCATCATCTGCACTCTTTAAAGGGGTCAGACCTTTTGGACCATATATACCAGGGGTGGGCAATTACCGGCCCTCCAGGTGTTTTGGATTTCAACTCCCAGAAATCCTAACAGCTGGTAAAGTCCAAAGTTGAAGTCCAAAACACCTGGAGGGCCGGTAATTGCCCACCCCTGATATATACTGTACTCTATACTTGCAAAGACTGCGCATTTTCTATCTGTTTATTTGGGGGACCCAACGTCGTTAGCAATGCTCTAGAGCAGTCTTTTTCAACCGCTGTGACTCGGCACACTTCTGCTCCGTGAGGGACTTCCTGCTGTGCCGCCAAAAACCTCTTTCGCCCCCCTTCCCCTATTTTTTTCTCCTCCTCCCCACAACATATCCAGCTTGTGGGGAAAGAGCAGCTTCAACGGCGAGACCTGGAAAACATCAGGGATCGAGGCTTTTGGCTCCCTCTGAACTGCTCCTTTGAGAGCTGGGAGACTAGAACTTTAGCGGTGCGGAGCTTCCCCTTTTGTTTCCTTTCGTAGCCTTTCTCCCTTCCCAGCCTCCTCCCTGCCGGCAAAGGGTCGGGTTGCCTTTCCATTTACAGTGTCAAGCCTCTCCTTTTACACCACACTTTCACACAGGCTTACGGAGACATGTGTCCTCTCCTGGAGGTACCTGAGTTTATTCATAATAATTTATTCTTAATAACAGGTTCCTAGAGCAGGAGGAGCCCTCCAGGGGCCATCCAGTCCAACCTCCTTCTGCCATATGGGAAAACACAATCAAAGCATTCCTCACAGATGGCCATTCAGCCTCTGCTAATATTAATATTAATAATAATAAGTACAATGGGTTCCTAGAATAGGAGACCTCCAAGGGCCATCCAGTCCAACCTCCTTCTGCCATATGGGAAAACACAACCAAAGCATTCCTCACAGATGGCCATTCAGCCTCTGCTAATATTAATATTAATAATAATAAGTACAATGGGTTCCTAGAGCAGGAGGAGCCCTCCAGGGGCCATCCAGTCCAACCTCCTTCTGCCATATGGGAAAACACAACCAAAGCATTCCTCACAGATGGCCATTCAGCCTCTGCTAATATTAATATTAATAATAATAAGTACAATGGGTTCCTAGAGTAGGAGGAGCCCTCCAGGGGGCATCCAGTCCAACCTCCTTCTGCCATATGGGAAAACACAACCAAAGCATTCCTCACAGATGGCCATTCAGCCTCTGCTAATATTAATATTAATAATAATAAGTACAATGGGTTCCTAGAGTAGGAGGAGCCTCTCCAGGGGGCATCCAGTCCAACCTCCTTCTGCCATATGGGAAAACACAACCAAAGCATTCCTCACAGATGGCCATTCAGCCTCTGCTAATATTAATATTAATAATTATAATAAGTACAATTTATTTATTTATTTATTTCTTGGAACTCCTCAACCGCCGACTCCCGAGGGCTCGCGGCGGCTCACAGGAGCCAGTGGCACAGTGCCATGGGTTAAAACATAAAACATTTAAAAACACAATTAAAACAATGCAGTACAATTAAAAACAATAGAGCAGCAGCAAATAGAACCGAGTGAATATACACATGGGCCTTCTCTCCAAGGCCTGCTAAACAAATAAGTTTTGCAGGCCCGTCTAAATGGGGAGTAGGTCCTCAAGGTCTTTCAGCAGGCCATAGCGAGGGCTATCACAGAGAAAGGTGGATGTTAAATGGGCCAACCTACAGATGGAACCACTAGGAGGTTGGCCTCTTCTGACCGCAGTGATCTCGCTGGGCAATATGGGGTAAGAGTCCTCAGGGGACGCTGGCCCCAGGCCGTGAATGGCCTTGAAGGCAAGAACCAGCACTTTGAAGGAGACCCGGTGCTCAATAGGCAGCCAGTGCAGATCCTGCAAGATTGGTGTTAACGGCAACCTGCTGGAGCCCCCAGACAGGAGGTGGCAGTGTTCTGCACCAGCTTGAGGCCGGAACGACATAGGCAGGCCAACGCAGCCGGAACCAGTCTCGAGATGACCGTGGCTTGTTGGCCTCTCCGGGAGAGATAGGGGGCGAGCCTCCTTGCCTGGCGGAGGTGGAAAAGCAGCCTTGCTAGCCATGGAGACCTGGGCCTCCATGGTCAGCTGGGAGTCCAGATGGACACCCAGGCTCTTCACTGGACGGCGCTGGACGCAGCGCCCACAGTCCAGGGTCGGAAGCCGGCACCCACTCGCCCGGGCGGCCCAGCCACAAGATCTCCGTCTTCGCGGATTCACCAACCTACTGGCTCGCAGCCATCCAGTAACGGCGAGGCAATGTTGAAATTATCGGGACGGATCCGCCTGCCCTCCATCTCAGAATGAGCTGGGTGTCATCAGCGTACTGGTGACAGACCAGCCCATAACTCCGCACCAGCTGTGGCAGCGCGGCTGCATGTAGATGTAAATAACAGAGGGGAGAGAATGGCCCCTGAGGGACTCCACACTAATGGGAGCCTCGGAGACCACCCCGCCTCCTCACACGCTGAGACCGCTGGCGGAGGAAGGAGGTCAGCCATTTAAGGACCGTCCCCTACTCCAGCCACGGCCAGGCGGTGGATCAAAAGATTGTGGTCGACCGTGTCAAACGCTGCCGTGAGGTCCAATAACACGAGCAGCGCAGACCCGCCTTGGTCGAGCTGGCAGCGGAGTTGGTCTGTGATGGAGACCAGGACCGTCTCCGCCCCATGCCCGAACGGAAGCCGGACTGGAAGGGGTCTAACCATGTTGCATCATCTAAGAAGGACAGCAGCTGCTCCATTGCTGCCCTCTCAACCACCTTGCCCAGGTACGAAAGGTTCGACACTGGGCGGTAGTTGGAGGGAACCGTAGGGGGTCAATGATGGTTTCTTCAGTAATGGAGCTATCACCGCCTCTTTTAAGCACTCTGGAAAGACTCCTTGCTCAGGGAGCTGTGTGATATTCAACAGAGGCCCATGAACCCCCTCCAGGCAAGATCTAACAAGCCAGGAGGGCACGGGTCGAGGAGCAGGTGGTAGAGGCGGGCTGCAGTCACTATCTTATCAACAGCATCTGCGTCCAGTGGCCGAAACCGGTCGAGGTGGGCCCGGCGGAGGGCCACGGGGTCTCTAGCTCTCTTACTGTATCAACTGTGGCGGGAGGTCCGCGGAGGCTCAGTATCTTGTCTGTGAAAAAGCTCTGGAAAGCACCGGCAGTAAGGGCCTGGTCGCTATTTTTGGGGCCAGTAGGGACCGTCGTCAAGGATCGAATTACTTAAACAGTTGAGCGGGCGTGAGCTTGCAGACGCTATCAAGGCAGAGAAGTATTCATTTTTGGCTGCCTTGACTGCATGCTCATAAGTCTCTTTAATTAGCTTATAAGCTGGTATTGAGGCTCCGTCACGGAGTTTCCGCCACTCGCGCTCTAGCCGTCTCCTTTCCCGCTTCATAATCCTAAGGTCTCCTGTATACCAGGGAGACCGATGATTGCGGGTCGGAGAGGGCGCCTGGGAGCACCTCTCGAGAGCTCTTGCCAGTGAGAGGTTCCAGGTCTGGACTAGCTCCTCAACTGAGACGCTGATAGACTCCAGGTCCCTTAGAGCATTCAGGAACCTTTCAGGTTCCATAAGTCTCCTTGGGCGAACAAAAATCTGTTCGGCGCCCTTGCACAATGGGTTCCTAGAGCAGGAGGAGCCCTCCAGGGGCCATCCAGTCCAACCTCCTTCTGCCATATGGGAAAACACAATCAATGCATTCCTCACAGATGACCATTCAGCCTCTGCTAATATTAATATTAATAATTACAATGGGTTCCTAGAGCAGGAGGAGCCCTCCAGGGGCCATCCAGTCCAACCTCCTTCTGCCATATGGGAAAACACAACCAAAGCATTCCTCACAGATGGCCATTCAGCCTCTGCTAATATTAATATTAATAATAATAATAAGTACAATGGGTTCCTAGAGCAGGAGGAGCCCTCCAGGGGCCATCCAGTCCAACCTCCTTCTGCCATATGGGAAAACACAATCAAAGCATTCCTCACAGATGGCCATTCAGCCTCTGCTAATATTAATATTAATATCTGTATACCTTTATAAAGCGGAATGTTTGTATGTATGTATGTGTGCGGAGGGCGGAAGGGCGGATATGTGGCAGCCACTTTCACAGGCCACAGCGACCAGCGCGGGTGATGGACCTGCACCAAACTTGGTACACATAACCCCCCCTAACCCCCTTTACATCCTGGTGCGGTTCGGGGGACATGACCCATGGATTACACAGCCCCCATGACCCACTCTACGTCCTAGTGCAGTTTGGAGGAGGGTGGACCATGGATGATGGGACTTGAAGTACCTCTACTCACTTCCCAAGTCCGCTGCAACCCTCATCCAATCACTGATCGAGACCAAACTAGGCATACATAACCCCTATGACTGCTTTCACGTCCTGGTGAGGTTTGGGGGAGGACTGACAATGGATGATGGGATTTGTAGTACTTTCACACCCCTCTGTTCCCACAGACCACTGTGGCCCTCAACAAACACTGATAAAGACCACACTTGGCACACAGAGGCCCAGTGACCCACTCAACATACTACTGAAGTTTGGAGGGGGCCAGAACATGGATGATGGGACTTGCAGTACCTTTCCTCACTTTTCAAGACGGCTACAAACCTAATCCAATGACTGATCAACACGAAACCTGCCACACAGAGCCCTCATGACCCACTCTACATCCTGGTGCAGATTGGAGGAGGGTGGACCATGGATGATGGGACTTGAAGTACCTCTACTCACTTCCCAAGTCCGCTGCGACCCTCAGCCAATTGCTGATCGAGACCACACTTGGCACACATAACCCCCATGACTACCTTCACGTCCTGGTGAGGTTCGGGGGAGGACTGACAATGGATGATGGGATTTGTAGTACTTTCACACCCCTCTGTTCCCACAGACAACTGCGGCCCCCAACAAACACCGAGAAAGACCACACTTGGCACACAGAGCCCCAGTGGCCCACTCTACATCCTACTGAACTTTGGAGGGGGGCAGAACATGGATGATGGGACTTGCAGTACTTTCCCTCACTTTCCAAGCCTGCTACAAATTTAATCCAATGACTGATCAACACCAAACCTGGCACACAGAGCCCTCATGACCCACTCTACATCCTGGTGCTGTTTTGTGTGAGACGGACCACGGATGATGGGACTTGAAGTACCTTCACTCACTTCCTAAAAACAATGCAACCCTCATCCATTCACCAATACAGACCAAATTTAGCACACAGAGCCCCCATGACCCAATCTACATCCTACTACACTTTGGGGGAGGGTGGACCAGAGATTATGGGACTTCCACTACCTTCAGTAATTTCATGATACCACTGCAACTCCCAATAATGATGGATCAAGACCAAACTTGGCACACAGAGCCCCCATGACCCACTCTACATCCTGCTGCACTTCTCAAATCACCCGGGCACCGCCGGGTCCCCAAGCTAGTTAATAATAATAATAAGTACAATGGGTTCCTAGAGTAGGAGGAGCCCTCCAGGGGCCATCCAGTCCAACCTCCTTCTTCCAGGGCCCTTCCACACAGCCTATAACCCTGAATATTAAAGCAGGAAAATCTCACAATATCTGCTTTGAACTGGGATATATGGCAGTGTGGACACAGATAATCCAGTTCAAAGCAGATATTTTGGGATTTCCTGCCTTCATATTCTGGTGGTCCTTCCACACAGCCCTATATGCCAGAATATGAAGGCAGGAAATCCCACAATATCTGATTTGAACTGGATTATCCGAGATATCACACAAATGCTATACAATTGTGATAAAGTCTCAAATCTCTTTCATAAAGGTTCACAAGAAAGGCTTGATGCAGCCTAGCATCACCTCCATAGTAGTTTCCTCTCAGGACTATCTAGGATACTTTACCTTTTGTTTCTGAAATGCTCACAGCCAACACCTCCCAGGTTGTGATGGAATCCTTCAGGTAAAAAGACACTAACTTGGATGAGATCCTAAGTACAAGAAGAAAGGTGACTTGTCATATCTGAAGGCAGGAGTTACAATATGTGGGAAGACTAAGGTGGGAAATAGATACATGCTAATTTATATATGGCTATTACTGGGCGTATACTTCATCCTAACATCTAGACCAAGGGTGCCCACACTTTTTCAGCATGCGAGGTACTTTTAAAATAACCAAGTCAAAAAGATATACCTTCTTTTGCCGCCGCCGCGCGCGCTCCTGTCGCCTCTCTCTCTCTCTCGCCGGCAGTGGAGGCTGCACGGCTGCTTTCCGACAGCCTCCTGCACGGCTGCTTCCCTTGTTCCCACAATGTTGCGTGGGCGGCAGGAGCAACGCACGGGCAAATGGAGCGCCGCACGCAGGACAGAAGCTTTCAAAAATTCATTATAAATGGCAGTTCCTACTTGGTTCTGTCTTAAAAATCGCCAATAATGAAATTTTGAAAGTGTTTTTAGAGTTCTGAAATGTTCACCACTAGAACTTTAGCAACACTATAGAAGCAAAGCACCAGCGCCACCTAGTGTTCACCACCAGAACTTTAGTTTTGTAAGTACTTTAGAACCATTTAGAACCACGATTGGCCGGGCCTAATAAATACTGTATCTACCACACTGTTACTATTTAATTGATTTATCTTTTGTATCGTACTTTTTAAATTTGTCTAGTGTGGATTGTTCACCGCCTTGAGTCCTCACAGTGAGCAAGGTGGGGTATAAATAAAATTAATAATGATTAATAATAAAAATAATGGGAGAATTCTGGAGCAACATTCCCACTGATCTACTGTCAAAACTGATTTTGTGATCATGGATGAATTCTATGGGACAAATCAATTTGCATTCAGTACCTTGATATACAGGGAATACAGAAGATACCTACCCTTGATCATTAGGAGCCTCGGTCAGCACTTTTGTTTCCCACAACCAACTCTCTGGAAATTCAGTCCTGGAGACAATATCCTCCTCTTCTGTAATAAACTCCTCGTTATCACCTAGGAAAACACAAGGCAGGTCAATCAATCAATCAATGATTTATTACGTTCTATGACCAGCACAAAATGGGGCACAGATGCCCAACGAAAGGGAATCGCAGTTCCCAAATAGGTCAAATATAAAAACAGATTTAAAACATGTTATAAAAAGAAAACAGATTAAAAAGACAAGTTAAATTACAATTTAAAAAGCAGGTATGTGTCTAAAGGAGGGGTCAGCTAAAAAAAGATATCAAGCTACTGGGAGGCTCTGGAGGGGGATGAGAAGGGACCATTTACAGCAGGGTTGCCCACACTTTTTCAGCATGCGAGCTACTTATTAAAAAACCAAGTCTGAAAGATCTACCAAGAGAGAAGCAGGGCGGAGCACGGGAAAGGGGGCGAGGCTTCGCGCTCCCTGGCTCCGCCCCCTCCCCTCTGGCTTTAGCGTTTCCACAGCTTCTGGAGGCAAGAGGGGGGTAATGCCAAGCCAGTAGTGGCTATTAGGCATGAGAAAAAAGTTATGAAAATTAAATGATTCGGAAGAAATTCGTAAGAAATGCTACTTTTGAGTACTTCCACATCTGGAACGCCAACCAGGAAGTGGACTTTCTTTATAGAACTTCGGGGGCCAGGATTTTCTTAAGTGTCGTTATTAGGTTGTAAGGGGGGGCACCCTCCTTCTCTCTCACCACCCTCCCGCCTCCCTTGCCAATAAGTATTATGGCAAGGCAAGCCCTAAACTCGCTCCTTCTTTCGGCTGGAAGCCTGGAAAAATGTAAACAGAGAGGTTTACTCAGAAGTAAATCTGCAAAGGAAGTAAACAGAGAGGTTTTCTCATGATTAAATCCGCAAAGGAGGGCACTTTGGATGAAGTGCCCTCCTTTGTGGATTTACTCTGAGTAAACCTCTCTGTTTACATTTTTCCAGGCTTCCCTGCTCCTCCTGCCTGCCAGGATCTAAAGCATCAAAGTATTGGGGTAGTTGCACACACGTGAGAAACCAACCTAATGTATAATAGAATGAATGCTAACTTATAGAGTAAGTGCCTGATATTATAATTAATCCAACTGGTCATATACCTTCATTCCTTGCACATGCAATAATACAGCAGTAATAACATTGGGTATAAGAGGTAAAATTCAAACCGAAGTATTCTGACTGTGGTCCCTCCTCACGCGGAGCAAACTGCAAACGGCTCTTCTCTATGAGCCCGGGAGGCAGCCTCTCCGGGAAAAGCAAAAGCCCGGGCACAGCGTTTGCTGCCTGGGTGCACATACATATTCTTGGGGGGGGGGGGGGGGATTTGCTGCAGAAACCCGGGCTCATAGAGAAGAGCCCGTTTGCACCGCTTGAGGAGGGACCAGTCAGAATACTTTCGGTTTGAATTTTACCTCTTCTTATACCCATTGTTATTACTGCTGTATTATTGCATGTGCATGGAATGTAGGTATATGACCAGTTGATTACTTATAATATTTAGGCACTTACTCTATAAGTTAACATTCATTCTATTATACATTAGGTTGGTTTCTCACAGGATCTAAAGCGTGCCAAGCCTTGATGCGCTTTAGATCCTGGCAGGGAGGAGGAGTGGACGGTCGCCCCCTGCCCCTTCTGCCTGCCAGGATCTAAAGCCTTGAAGAGGCTTCATGACGGGCCAACTTCAGCCCTCCAGGTGTTTTGGACTTCAACTCCCACCATTCCTCACAGCCTCAGGCCTCTTCCTTTTCCTCTCAGCCTGGGCAAACTTGGGCCCTCGCTCCCTCAGGATCGGGGTGAGAGAGAGGCAGCAAGGAGCGAGGGGGGGCCCTCCTCCTTTTTTTTTTTGCTGCTTCCAAGAATAGAATACCCCCCCTCCCTCCCTCCCTCCCTCCTTCCCTCCCTCCTTCCTATTTGGAGAGTCCCATCTAGAATTCAGTGTGATTTATTCAAGTTTTGGCCTACAACTCCCAGAAATCCCAGCCAATTTACCAGCTGTTAGGATTTCTGGGAGTTGAAGGCCAAAACCATCTGGAATGCGCAAATTACAAATTTCGTTAGTAATTACGTTACATTTCAGAAATTCTTGGAAAATTTTTTGTAAGTCTTTCTATTACTAATCAACCCCCCCCCCCATTAGATTTTCGATTCCCTATTTTTGGGTTCTAAACCATGCCTAGTGGCTATCTATGCCACTACTGGCTTGGCATTCCCCCCCTCTTGCCTCCAGAAGCTGCGGAACCGATAAAGCTGGGGGAGGGGTGGGGCTTAGCACGGCCTGGCTCCGCCCCCTTTCCCCCTCTGGCTTTAGCGCTTCCACAGCTTCTGGAGGCAAGAGGGGGGTAATGCCTTTGTCAGACCCTTCAGTTGTGACCTGTCTGGCATGGGAGGCCCAACCGGTGGGTATTATGCCACCGCCAGCATAGCTCACAACTTCATTAGGGTATGCATGCCTCTTCCCCATGACAAGAAGGTGCCAATGGAGAGGAAGAATTAATGTATACTGAGTATATATCAATATTTTCTCATTTTACCCTTTTCAGAATGTCTACAAAACCATCCTTCTGCTTGTCTAGGGACAAGACCTTAATCAAGATTATGTTCAATTTAAATTCTTCACCTCTCAACCGCTTGGCTCATTTCATGTATACATCATAGAAAACACCCCCGCCATTTCATTCATTTTCTAAAAAAATATTTCACCCTTTAATTCATTCATATTTTATACGCACATGCACACATACACATGTGATATTGTTTTGCAGAGAGCTTTGCAATGAAATAAAGAAGTTCTACTTGCTTCTTGCCAGTAGCAGTTCTTCCTCTCGTTGATTCTGATCTCGTATGTTTTTGATGAAATTGCAACATTCAAGGAATACATTCTTGCACTCATTTTGATCATCAATGTATTCTGCACGCTTTTCACAGCTGTATCCCATTGGATTTTCAAACATCCCATCTTCACAGCACTTTCGGATCGTCTTGTCAGCATACTGAGCCGCTGGAATATATATATAACTTTCATGAGGCATCAAAAACGTTCCCCCTAAACTAATCTTGCTAAACAGGAGAGCAAACATAGCAGAAATAGAGATCAATGCTATCCAACCAAAGTTCAAATATCCTTCTTTCTACCTGTTGAAATTTTTGTAATTTTGATCTGAGGGGGCAGCGTAAGCATGTTCAGGAGGGGGGGGAAACATGGGGCGAGTCTGTGCAGTAGCACCCGCACGGGTCACGTCTTCCTCCCTCCCCCCTCCCCTCCTGAGCACGCTGTCGCTGCCCCTCGGATCAAAATGGTGGCAAAAGCGGCAGCGTGAGCAAAGCGAGCAGAGCGAGGCTGGGAAGAAGGGAGCCCAAGTGGAGAAGAAAAAGTAAGTGTTCGGCAGGAGGGGGAAGAAAGGGCGCGAACGGGAAGGGGGAGAAAGAAGTCTCTGTCAAAAGCTGGCATGGGCAAACTTGGACCTTCCAGGTGTTTTGGACTCCAACTCCCACCATTCCTAGCAGCCTCAGGCCCTTTTCCTTTTTCCCCCTCAGCCACTTAAGCAGGAAAGGGCCTCAGGCTCTTAGGAATGGTGGGAGTTGAAGTCCAAAGCACTCAGAGGGCCGAAGTTTTCCCATGCCTGTTTTAGAGGGACCTTAAAGTGGTGAGCCTCCTTCCAACATTGTGATTCTGGATAGAAAACAAACAACAACATAGCATAACATTGTTTGAGTCTACAGTGCTCTCTGGGTGTAGGTGAACTCCAACTTCCAAACTCTAGTTCAATTCCCAAGCAAACCCTTTCAGTGCTTTCTGTTGGTAATGAGAGTTCAGTATGCCAAGTTTGGTTCAATTCCATTGTTGCAAGAGTTCAGGATGCTCTTTGATTGTGTGTTAATTATAAATCCCAGAAACGGTAACTCCCAAACAACAAGGTCTATTTTCCCCAAACTCCATCTGTGTTCACATTTGGGCATATGCCAGGTTTGGTCCTGATCCAACATTGTTTGAGTCCACAGTGCTCTCTAGATATAGGTGAACTACAATGCCCACCAAACTCTTATAGCATTTTCTCTTGATTATGGGAGTTCTGTGTGGGAAGATTGATTCCATTCCATCATTGGTGGAGTTCGGAATGCTTTTTGATTCTGGCCAACAAAGCTATTTTGACATTGCTCCCATTTTCAACCACATATCTAAGTGAGAGGAGCTTCTCTAGCTTGACTGAGATAAAAACTAAACACCGAGAGAGACTGACAGCTGTTGAGCAAAACCTTCGTGTGTGTCTTTCTGCCATTCCTGCCAGGATATCTATGTTGTGTTCATCGAAACAGGCCCAGGTTTCACACTGAGTGTATAAATACATTTAAAAACATATTAACTATATGTATTACTGTGTTAGAGTGTCATTTTGTGTCATTTTGGTTGGTGGTGTGCCCCAGGATTTTCTAAATGTAAAAAACGTGCCGCGGCTCAAAAAAGATTGAAAAACACTGATCTAGACCACTTGTCTATGTTACCCAATCTGATCAGCACAGCAACCCGATATCCTTAAGAGACCACCAGGAGTTTCACTGAGCAATGGTCTCATAGGCTACGATAGAAAACTGGTCCCTCTAGTGCAGCATCACCTACAGTTTTTGGCAATAACTCTCCAAAGAGAGTCCCTCCTACAGCATTAAGGCTTGAATAGTCTTCCAATCTAGTGCATGGTTTTCAACTTTATTCATTTAAGCTTCAACATTCTTGTTCCCTGGGGTCTTGACACATACCTTTGCCTGTTTTAGACTCCAGTAACTGTATGGAGCGACGGCGTCTCCGTTTTGCATCTTGGGGGCACTTCAGATCTGAAAGGTTGTGGGGAAGGTAAAAAGATGACATTATTTGTTGCCCTGACATGAAAAAAGAAGACAATACTGAATTCTATGATCTCATACACATTTCTATTGATCCTATTCAGGCTTACTGAAGAGGTGATTGGGGCTTACTCTCATGTCTGAGAGAAAAGGACTGCAATCTTTAATGCTTTTTATCTCACATGTCCACCTATCTCATGAGCCCTTGATGGCCTTCATTTCAATCCAAAAACATTCACACTGGGTCTTCTTTGGGGCAGCGACTTAGCAACCTGTGTGAACCCAAAATTCATCTGCTCCAAACAACCAAAGCTGGTTTAAGGTGCATCTACACTTTAGAATTTGGCACTGCCTTAACTGTGATGGCTCCGTGCTATGGAATCATGGGAATCAGTGGCAGAGAAGACTGCCAAAGCGTGCTGATTTTTCTTTTTCAGACGTCCAGAGAGTCCCAGGGCAAATAAGTGCTCCTCAAAGCAGCCACAAGTTAATTCTAAAAGTACAACTCCTAGGATATCATTCTATTAGGTTACAGTAGTAAAAATTGTGTAAAACAATAATAATGTTTATTTCTATTCCACTCTTCTCACCCCGAAAGGGACTCAGTGCGGATTACAATACACATAAGACAGACAATCCCTGTCGGAAGACATACAATTTTACATATAGACAGTACAGTGCAGTTTTTAAAAGAAGGATTTCTTCTTTCCAGGCTGCGTCATACAGGGTGTGCATCACAGGATGTGGATGTTCCATTATGACATCATTGTTGTTATGTCCTTGCGTCATTGCGCCTTTACATCACAAGGGCGTGCTGTTGTTCCATCCTCATGACGGGAGCCTCTGTTTCCACCACTTCTGCATCTCCCTTCTCCTACAGTCTAGATCTGTGGTTCTCAACCTGTGGGTCCCCAGATATTTTGGCCAACAACTCCCAGAAATCCAAGTCAGTTTACCAGCTCTTAGGATTTCTGGGAGTTGAAGGCCAAAATATCTGGGGACTCACAGGTTGAGAACCACTGTTCTAGATGAATCTTTAGAAATTGTTTTTTTCTTAACCTTGATTGATTTGCAAGAGATTGCCAACTCCAAGATCCTGCACTCCAGTAGCCTCTGACAGGCATCCTAGAGCTTGCTTTTCACAAAATGCCAATTCTTTCATAAGACCATAATATGCTAAACCTGAATGTTATAGACCAGTGGTTCCCAAAGTGGGTGGTACCGCCCACTGGTGGGCGGTAGGGCAATCCAAGGGGGCACTGAACCCCTGTAAGGAGGCGGTGGTGTGAGCCAGGCTTGCTTGCCATTTGCAGGGGGCACTGACAACCCGTTGGAAGAAAGGGCGTGCACAGGGTTGAGCGAGGGGAAGGAGGCGTGTGCCATTTCCAAGGCAACACCTGCCGAGGACATTCCAACTTGCAGGGACAGAGGTGATATCACAGGGTTGCCGTGGAAACCGCAGTGTGCGCCTCCTTCTCGTCAACCCCGCCCACTGAGCAGTCCTGTGTATTTCCTCTTTCTTCCAATGGGGATGTCCTCGCAAGCGCGTCTCGCGGGGCGAGCGGGAGGCGCTTTTCAAGGTGGGCCTCACTTGTCCAGTACTGGCCCCTTCTTTTGTCAATGCCATAAAACAACATGCAATTAAAATAACATTAAAATTAAAACACATTAAAACATTTAATTTTACGAAAAAGGTAGAAACATTAATACATATATCTTTCTGTTAATTGCTATTAAAAAATTTAAAATTCTAGGGGGACGGTGAGTAAAAACATTTCTGGAAAGGGGGCGGTAGGCCAAAAAAGTTTGGGAACCACTGTTATAGATCACGTAGCCATGGTCTAGAGGTGACATATGGTGTTTCTCAAACTAGAATTCTTTGCCATATCACAGATTCAGAACTTGGAAACAAAGAGTTACTTTGTGAAGGAACTAATGTGGGGATGTCTCTCTGGCATTACTTCGCGAATGGAGATACTTAGGAAGGACTCATCCCACGCTTTCTATAAGCGCGTTGAGGCTTTTTCGGAGGTTGGATGTGTCCTTCAAGCCTGTGCAATGGATTTTTCCGGTGAAGCGCAGCGTGCACAGAACTGGCCTCATCCTTTAAACCAAAGGTTCATCTGCCAGGGCCTAGCAAGCTGGGACGGTGGCAGTGAGGTCCATGCAGTCCATGAATAATGTTTCTGTAGGATCTCAGGACTAAAAAATGCCCCCTGAAGCTGCCACAGTTGTCCATCCATTTAAATAACCAATACATTAAATAATCATAAAATGATGGAGTTGGAAAGGGCCTCTTGGACCATTGAGACCAATCCCCTGTTCAATACAGTGTCTCCAGTTAAAGCATCCCCAGCATAGCTGCACAGTCTATTTCTGAAGATGTCAGAGAATGAGATCCTACCACTTCTCTGGCCAATTGGTACCTTTGCTGACTACTCTTCCTGTCAAGAAGTTCTTTCTAATGTTCAACTGAAATCTATTCTTCTTCACTTAAAAACCATTAGACCTGGCCCCATCCTCTGCAGAAGAAGGAATCAGATATTCCTCCTTCTCTATGTGAATGAACATGTCATCACTGAGCCTGGAACCCCAGGTTTCGGCAGTGACTGGGAGAGCATTTGCACAATTAAAACTTGTGCGCCAACTGCGCCTGTACCTTGGGAAGTCTCACTTGGTCACAGTAGTCCACCCTGTGGTTACATCCCGTATCGACTCCTACAACGCTCTCACGTGGGGTTGCCTTTGAAGACTGTTTGGAAGCTCCAAATGGTCCAACGGGTGGCAACCAGATTGCTTACAGGAGCGATGCTCAGGGAGCACACAACTCCCCTGTTACGTCAGCTCCACTGGCTGCCAGTCTGCTACCGAGCACAATTCAAAGTGCTGGCCTTGGCTTATAAAGCCCTAAACCCGTGTTTCCCAACTGCTGTGACGCGGCGCAGTAGTGTGCCGTGACGGACCTCTTGCTGTGACACGAGAAAAGCTCTCTGCCCCCTTCCTTCCCCCCTCCTCCTGCCAAACTCCTGCTGCTTGGGGGAGGAGGACGAAGGGCTGGGCGGCAGTGAAGAAAAAGAAGAAGGGGTCGGGGCGCCGCCTCCTTCGGCAGTTTCCCCAGCCAGCCTCCAATCCGCCATGACTCTCGCCCCTCGCTTGTTGAAGCCATGTGGAGGAGGAAGCTGGGGAGGGGCGGGGCATGGCGCGGCCTGGCTCCACCCCCTCTCCCTGGCTTCTGCTCCCCACAGCTTCTCCAGTCTTGAGGGGACAGTGCCAAGCCAGCATTGTGCTGGCTCTGCCACCGCTGGCTTGGCACTATCCCCTCAATGCTGGAGAAGCTGTGGGAGAGCGGAAGCGGGGGGGGGAGGGGGGGGGGCATGGCACGGCATGGCTCCTCCCCTCCCCAGCCGGCACTCCCAGCAGCTGCTCCCAGCAGGCCACCATCCCCCAGCCTTTCTTTACTGTGTTAGAGTGTAATTTTGTGTCATTTTGGTTGGTGGTGTGCCCCTGGATTTTTTTTAATGTTAAAAGTGTGCCGTGACTCAAAAGAGGTTGGGAAACACTGCCCTAAACAGTTCTGGTCCTATCTATCTGTTTGAACATATCTCTCCTTTTGAACCATCTAGAAATTTAAGATCTTCTGGTGAGGCCCTGCTCTCGGTCCTGCCATTTTCACAGGTACGGCTGGCGGGGACGAGAGACAAGGCCTTCCCAGTGGTGGCCCCTCGGCTATGGAACGCCCTCCCCAGGGATGTTAAATAGGTCCCCACTCTTTTAACATTTCGCAAAAAAGTAAAAACTTGGTTATTTGGGCAGGCGTTTCTAAACGCAGTGTAGCTATGACCTCTGATGGTTGAACAACGCGACTGGACAATGATTTGGTAATGAAATGCAGATGATTTATGGTTTTATTATGTTGTTTATGTTTTTATCGATGTTTAATATGTATGTAAATTTTTTACCGACAATGGTCCACCCTGGCCTCACATCGGGAGGCATGGAGACGCACTATCCACAATGCTGCGGCCTCTTTCGAGAAGACACGCCGAATGGGTCTCGAAGAGAAATGACAACGCAGAAAGAACCGCAACTTGGAAACAACATCACCCAAGGAGACTTTCTGCTGTGCTTTCTGCAACCGAACTTGCCTATCTCAGATTGGTCTTTTTAGTCATCAACACGCTCGTAAAAAGCGTGGGATGAGTCCTTCCTAAGAATTTTCGTTCGCGAAGTAATGCCGAGAAAGAAAATTTTAAACTATGTTGATTGTTTCATCTGTTTTTATATTGTTACTAGCTGAGGACCCGGTGGTGCCCGGGTTATTTGAAGAAGGCATTGTATGCCAAGGTTGGTTCCTATTAGATGTTTATGTGGCTTGCAGTGGTCTCAAGAACTTAGTGAAGGTACTGCGAGTCCCAGGGGCCTAGTCAGGAAAATCTAGTTGAGGGAGCCTAACAATATCCCATGTGCTGAGGCCTAGTCAGGAAAATCAAGTTAAGGATGCCTTGTTGTCAATTTTGGGCCTGGTCTGTGATGTATAGGGGCTACATTGTTGTTTTGGAAGTGAATGAGGTGAAGGTACTTCATATCCCATCATTCGTGTCCCATCCTGCCCTAAACCACACCAGGATGTGAAGTGGGCTATTGGGCCCCTATTTGCCAATTTTTGTCCTGATCCGTCACTGCTGTGGGCCGCAGTGTATGACTGACTGAGGCCTTTCCTTTTTCCTCTGAGTCACCTTAGAATGTTGGAATGTGGATGGCCATTCGGAGTCCGTTATGCAAATACGATTTCAGTGGCAGCCAATCCCCTCTGTCTGGGGCCGTTTGGGCGTGGTATGTGATTTTTAGGGGCTACAGTGTTGTTTTGGAAGTGTATGAGGTGAATGTACTGCAAATCCCATCATTTGTGGCCCATCCTGCCCTAAATCACACCAGGTTGTGAAGTGGGCCATTGTCCCCCTGTTTGCCAAGTTTGGTCGTGATCCGTCATTGCTGTGGGCCGCAGTTGGTGACTGCCTGAGGCATTTCCTTTTTCCTCTGAGTCACCTTGGAATGGTGGGATGTGGTTGGCCTATCGGAGTACGTTATGCAAATACCATTTCAGTGGCAACCAATCCCATCTGTCTGGGGCCATAGAATGTTGGAGTTCTGAGGCTGGCCAATCAGAGCCCGTTATGCAAATAATACCACAGTGGCAGCCAATCAAAACGCTTGCACATATTCCTCCCTCCGCTCGGTCGCTCGGCCGCACCACCACCACAAACACTGACTTTTATTATATGTAATAGATAGATAGATAGATAGATAGATAGATAGATGGGCATTGAACAGTGCCGCTTGTAAACTGCCATGAGTCGCCCTCGGGCTGAGAATGGCGGTATAAAAATGTAGTAAATAAATAAATCATATTGTCAAATTAATTTTCAAAGCTAACATTCCATGTTCTGGACATGCCCCAATCCTACCTGATCTTTGTTTTGTGGAAAGCTTGTTGCTGGTCTCCAGGGCCAACCCAGCATCTTCAAACACACCTACATTGTTCCTACCACTGCCAGCGGTACAGCCAATGTCACTTTTTTCTACTGTATCCCAGATCTGGAACAGAATAGAATCCAATGATACAAGGCTCAGCACCTTTTAAATCAGAAAAACCATCAATGTTTTGGGTGTCAACCCTGTGGAATTCGGTGCCTTACCTTAGTCTGACTTATCTTATGCTTTTTGTTCAGAACATAGACGGCTTTGTCCACAGCCACAAGGCCAACCCGAGCATTCGCATCCCCTTCCACTTTAATTCTCATTGCATCTCCTGGCTGATGAATTCGATTGTCGGCTGCAGTTGCTCCTTTCACAACCAGCTGTTGGGAAAGGCAACACAAACATGGAATTTGCTTTGTTGACAGAAGTGCTCCTTTCCTGTGATCAGCTTGTCAATAAGTTGCAAAATGATTTAGAAGTCCCCTGCCTGCTTTCTTCTCTCTAAGTCAGGGGTGGGCAACCTACGGCCCGCAGGTTGGATGCGGCCTGGCAGCCAATTCTGTCTGGCCCGAGGAGAAGGGCGTCGGGGGCGGGGCCAAGAGGAAGGGGTGCCGCTGCCGCCATCCCATCGCGGGCTCTGTGGGGCCTGTGTCGGCAGACAGGCTGGAGGAGCGGCAGCATTGGAGTGCCTGCCATCCCTGGAGGCGATCCGGGCCTGCAGCGGGAGCAGTCGGTGACCTGCGGCGGCTGATTGCCCTGGCGACCCGGAAGACTTGATCGTCTTCTGGGGTGCCAGGGCAATCAGCCACCTCAGATCACTGACTGCTCCCCCTGCAGACCCGGATGGCAGGCACTCCATGGCAGGGCGATCAGCTGGGGAAGGGTTGGGGGTGAGAGCGGGTGGAGGCCTGCAGCCTCCGATCGCCTGCTGCTCTGCTCTCCTCTGCTGCGGTGGCGGCTGGGTCCGCTTTGCCATCCTCTGGGCTGGGTCCAGTGGGCCATTCCATCTTGGTTCGCACCTTGTCTTCTTGAATTTAATTTAATTTAATTTAATTTTAGTGGTTTTTATTAATATTTTATTATTATTTTATAATAATAATATAATATGTTATATTATAATTATAATTTCAATATATTATAATGTCTATATATATATATATACTATAATATAATAATTATATTAATACTAATAATATATGAATATTTCTTGATATAGTAATATGTTAATATTAATGATGTGTAATACATAGTAAATATAGTAAGTAAATAAATAATAATGTCGATTAGAATGTAGTTCAGCCTTTAGGTGCGGCCCTTCATAATGCTATTTGGCTCTCGTGTGGCCCCTTGCCCACCCCTGCTCTAAGTTATACAAGGCAACAAAATAACACAGACAGTTCAATCTACAGTTCAATGGGGCGCAGGAGAACTTTCCCAGGAAAGATCAGAGTTTGCACATTTTTGCTTGAGTGCCTTTAAGAGAAGGCCTTGTGTTCACATTCAGAAATAATATCAGCAGAAAGGGCGACCTACCGTTCCCATGCAGGTATCCTTCACGTCCACCCAGACAGAGTCAGCCACAATCTCGTTGTTCCCAAATTGGTAGTAACACAGGATTCGGAAGGAAGGGATAAGATTGGGGGTGATGGGCAGAGACATGCTCACGAGATTCTGCCCAGGAGCTCTAAGTTGCCTCATAGCTTTGAGAATCCTCCCTTTACTCAAGATCTGATGATAAAAAAGCGGTATTGATTAAGAGGGCTAAGGATTTGTTTAAACAATGGGGGGCCTTACAAAGATAAGATAATGACACTGGCATCACACATACACCATAAATGAAATAAAAATGTTATTCACTTTCTCATGAAGCACTGTGAGCTTCAAAAGTTTGCTTATTTCTGTGGGCTCCCCAAAAGGGCCAGACTGAGAAGCTGATCTCAACTGAGTTTTTAAGAAGACTAAAAGGACCTCAGCACACTAGAGCAGTGTTTCCCAACCAGTGTGCCGTGAGCGATCATCAGGTGAGCCATGGGAAATTGGAACCTCCAATACCCTTTCTTCCCCCTCCTGCCAAACACTTTTTCTTCTCCACTTGGGCTCCCTTCTTCCCAGCCTCGCTCTGCTCGCTTTGCCTCGCTTTGCTCTGGGGCGAGTCTGTGCAGTAGCGCCCCGCATGGCTCACATCTTCCTCCCCCCCCTCCCCTCCTGAACACGCTCACGCTGCCCTCTCGAATCAAAATAGTGACAGAAGTAGTAGTGTCGAAGAAAAAGTAAGTGTTCGGCAGGAGGGGGGAGAAAGGACGCGAAGGGGGAGGAAGAGGTCTCTGTCGAAAGCTGGCATGAGCAAACTTGGACCTTCCAGGTGTTTTGGACTCCATCTCCCACCATTCCTAGCAGCCTCATGCTCTTTTCCTTTTCCCCCTCAGCCATTTAAGCAGGAAAGGGCCTCAGGCTGTTTGTAATGGTGGGAGTTGAAGTCCAAAGCACCCAGAGGGCCGAAGTTTTCCTATGCCTGTTTTAGGGACCTTAAAGTGGTGAACTTCCTTCCAACATTGTGATTCTGGATAGAAAACAAACAACAACATAACATAGCATTGTTTGAGTCCACAGTGCTCTCTGGGTGTAGGTGAACGACAACTTCCAAACTCAAGGTCAATTCCCAAGCAAACCCTTTCAGTACTTTCTCTTGGTAATGAGAGTTCAATATGCCAAGTTTGGTTCAATTCAATTGTTGCAAGAGTTACAGGATGCTCTTTGATTGTGTGTTAACTATAAATCCCAGAAACTGTAACTCCCGAATGTCAAGGTCCGTTTCCCCCAAACTCCATCTGTGTTCACATTTGGGCATATTGAGTATTCATGCCAAGTTTGGTCCTGAGCCAACATTGTTTCAGTCCACAGTGCTCTGTGGATATAGGTGAACTACAACTCCAAAATCCAAGGTCAATGCCCACCAAACTCTTGTAGGTCAATCCGGAGCTCAGAGCGGTTTACAGAAAACTCTTGATTAAACAGTTAAAACACATTAAACATTTAAAACATATTCTAGCCCTGGTTATGGGAGTTCTGTGTGGGAAGTTTGTGTCTTTCTGCCATTCCTTCCAGGATATCTATGTTGTGTTCATCGAAACAGGCCCAGGTTTCACACTGAGTGTATAAATACATTTTAAAAACATATTAACTATATGTATTACTGTGTTAGAGTGTCATTTTGTGTCATTTTGGTTGGTGGTGTGTCCCAGGATTTTGTAAATGTAAAAAATGTTCCACGGCTCAAAAAAGGTTGAAAAACACTGCACTAGAGAATGAATCAACTTTAAATCCAGTTTCTGCCTCCTGCAGAGTTCTGGGGTTTGTAGTTTAGGGAGGAGTCTTTAACAGTCTTGGATCCAGCTTTTCCATGAGGATTAGACACATGACAAGAAGTTTTCCTTTCCCCCCTTGAAAACAAATGAAAGTCAACACACTAATAAGAATGTGGGCCATTGTCTTCCATTCTGTCCAGGTCTATATCACTTACTATGCAGGTGAAATATCGGACTTGGTTCAGCACATTTGGATTGTTGCTTTTAATGTTGAAGTTGACAGGTAAGTTGTCCCCAGCCTTGAGCTCTACAGATGAAATTGCTAAGTGGAGAAAGTTTCCAGACCCACCCTGGGTTTGGTAGGCTGCAGCCACCATGGTCTTGGTTGCCTGGCGTTCATTTGGTAGTCTTGGGTCATTAGTTTTCACCTGGAGTAGATGAGAAGGAAATGAGCTGGGGGAAGAGGAATAATGTCTTAGGAAGGATAAATTAGCAAATATCTTGTACCTATCAAGACCTGTGAAGTACCTCCATGGAGTAACCTGCATCATCAAGATGAAAGAACTGAGTTCTGTTATGAGAACAGCGGGTAAATACAACTTCAGTATATATAAACAATAGGATGCGATAGTTGTCAGGTAACCCAAGAAATAACACAACAGCATCAGAGGATAAAGAAAATTTCCCAGACCTGAAGCCCTTTGTAGATGGAAATGCCAGCAAGTGAATTTAGAATATTCTACATCAGGGCTGGAAATATTTTTTCATTAGGCCTGTATTATCATGGAAAAAACTGCTTCAAAACTCGCTTCGGCTGTAGGGGGCGCTAGCGCCTCATATCTGATAGACTTCCGAAGTTTTCAGCGTTTTTTTCAAAATTGATTCGGATTTACTTCCGAACTTCGGAATGGCTTCGTTAATGGCGTCCGCGATTGCACAATGCGCGGAAACCTGCAGAAAGGACAGTCAAAACTTGGGGGATTCCCTTTCCCTCCGTTTTTGACCACTACTACTGACAAAACTAGCCACGCCGGTACAAAATATTGAACACATTTAACACATTGGCTGGTGGAAATCTGGTGATTTCATGGAAACCACCGGCTTGCCATCAGCCAATAAGGAAAGGCAGCTAGGGAAGGGTGGAAATGACATACGAGCCCTATCCGAATATGGCGACGGAGACTTCAAAATGGCGAATGCACTTCCTGTTTCCTTAACTCTCTTCAGAATCATTTCATAAGTGAAAAATATCCGAATTACATCCGAATTTCGGATCTATCCGATGAACGTAAACAGGCCTATTTTTCATCAAGGGCCAACATTCCTCAGTGGGAATCTATTGTGTGGAGGGTGACAGTGGCTGCCGAGTCCAGATGTGGACAGTGGACACCGTTTGTCTATTTCTTTATTTCTTTATTTCATACTTTTCTATACGGCTCTTCTCCCCACAAGAGGGACTCAGGGCGGCCTCACGTAGGCATCAACGATGCTTGCAATGTATACATCATGAAAATACAATTAAAACAGTAAAACAGTAAAAACATCTTAAAAACATCATACAAATCAGCCAATAAATTCATTTAACAATAATATCAGAGTGCCAGTAAAATCAAAAATCAAGCCGGGAAATCCAATGTTGCAAACCCAAATTCCTTTCCTATTGTCACTTCGTCTAATCTTTTGCTCTTTTCATCATCCCCTCTTCCTTCCTCTCCACCTTTTCTGCCTCTTCCTTCCCAAAAAGGCATCATCCTTATTCTTTCCTAATGAATGGCCCTTTCACAGGTAGTTTTGGCATGAGGGCTAGGGCAAGGGCTGCATGAAATCAAAGCACATGTAAATACAGCCCTAAAACTCTGCTACTGAGCCAAAGGCCTTAATCCAGCGGTTCTCAACCTGGGGGTCATGGCCCCCAATGGGGTTGCCAGGCCATTTTCCGGGGGTCACGAAGCCGCCTTGGTTGGCCCCATCCCCTCTGCCTCGCCAAAATGGCTGCCAGCTCCTGTGCAAGCCAAATAGCCAGGCGCTCCTAGTTGCCTCCTCCTCTTCCCACAGGGCTGCAAGGAGTCAGGAGGAGGAGCTTGGAGGCAAAGGCGCACGCTGGAGAAAGGACGCTGCTCGGGCATCGCTCCCTGCCAAGCTCAGAAGGGGCAACGGTTGAGCAGAAGGCTCCCCATCGTTCGCCTCTCGCCCCCACCGGGCTTGGAAGGGATGAGGGTCGAGTGCAAGGCCCCCCGCATAGCCAAGGCTATGGTAGTCCTATATGCCAAGTTTGGTTCAAATCAATTGTTGGTGGAGCTCAGAATGCTCTTTGATAACTGGTGAACTATAAATCCACACAACTGCAATTCCCAAAGGTCAGGGTCTATTTTCCCCAAACTCCACCAGTGTTCAAATTTGGGCAATTTTGAGTATTTGTGCCAAGTTTGTCCAGATCCATAGTTGTTTGGGTTCTCAGTGCTCTCTGGATGTAGGTGAAGTAATCTCCCCTAAATTAATTTCAGTTCCTCCCAACCCCCTCCAGTATTTTCTCATCATCATGGGGGTTCTGTGTGCCAAGTTTGGTGCAGGTCTGTAATTTGTGGGGGTCTCATTGGGCTGTGGAAGTCAGAGCTGAATCGGTTGAAGGTACTTCAAATCCCTTCATCCATTGTCCATACTCCCCCAAACACTGATTTTTATCATTAATCACTATGCTTTAATTATGTTCAATTTGTAACAATGAAAATACATCCTGCATATTTACATTACAATTCATAACAGTAGGAGTTATGACGTAGCAACAAAAATATGGTTGGGGGTCACCACAACATGAGGAACTGTATTTAGGGGCCATGGCATTAGAAATGTTGGGAACCACTGCCTTAATCTAAAAGTGTGACAACACAAAGGCAAGGAGGTGGCTGTTCCCGTCAGAACAAACAGCAAAGAAAGGGAGCACTTTCTTCTTTGTCATTTATTGTTTAGCCTGTTGTTGTGGAGACCTTTCTATAGGGCAGACATTGAGGGAACTCCGGACACGAATTTTGGAACATAGATCACGTTTTCGAACTGGCTATGATAATTCATCATATGCATTATAAAATCAAGAACCATAGTTGTGATCATTTGTCTGTGACTGTCTTAGAAAAAGTTAACCCCCAACCACACACTGACACCAAATGCTTATTACTCCAATTAGAGGCTAAATGGATTGTTAACCTAAATTCAGAGACCCCGCCTGGCTTAAATGATAAACTCTCAATCAATGAACTGTTACTTTAATAGTCTTCATCTGCCTTATTGAGCTATATATTCCATGTCCTTCCTTCCTTGTTTGCTTATTGCCCGATATCCATGGATATCGTAAGGATTTGCTGCGCTCTTGAGATTGTTCCCCATTGGTATGTATGGGTCTATTATGTTGGAATTCCTATATTTATATGATATGGTATAAGTCCCGGCTGTCCCCTTTGGGGAGCTTTCTGCCCTTGTTCACATAATTTTGAATATTGCATTGTATTACACTCCAGCTTAACCATTATTGATGTTGCTGTGCAACGCTACATGTGGATACTCCGGATTATGTCCCCGGTCCTAATGAAGCCTCATGGCGAAACGATCATATGCTGGCGTTAGCCGTCTCCTTGACCGCTGGGCGCTCTACTGATGGACTTAATCAAACTGTTTTCTACTTCTGAGATTTGATAATTGAGCAAGATATATGGACTTTTGAATCTTTGTAGTGACTGCATAGATGCACCCTGGGACGGCTCCTGTGTGAGTATCCTCAGAGGAACTTTACTCCTGTATTTTCAGCGTTCTGACTTACCTGCGTGTAAGTTCTTCGGTTATTGTTATTGTGTATGAACATTGTAATACATTTACTTGCTGTGGAATGAATCATGCATTATACATTCTGAATGATCAGTAAATATTTCAGTAAAGTATTAGAGATAAGTCATATCATTGCATGTTTTGAACACTTGGTGCTCCCTTTCTTTGCTGTTTAATCTAAAAGTGTGCCAACCGTTTTAGTTCTGTGCTGAGAAGGTAAGATAGTCTCCCCCCCAACCCCAGACATCCACAGTGCTTTGGGGAACAAATGTAACATAATCTCAGAGTGACCTACAGTGATTCTTAGCTCTTGTCTGTCTACTGGTGTATTCAGGATCAGCTTGGCTGTCCCATCATTCTGGGTAGTTGCCTCAGCCCGAATGGGCTCTGATACCACAGGGACACGGGCAGCTGGGGAACCATCAGGGCTGGTGACAAACACCTGTGAAGAAATTCCAAAAATGTGACTGAATGTGGAGCACAGCATCCCTCCCAATGTTAACTCACTGTCCCCAGGATATGGCCAACACCAGAGCAGGCCCGGATTAACTCTTTTTGGCACCCTAGGCCACACATTGGAAGCCATGCCCCCGGGCTGATGCTGAGCATGCGCGTCAGAGGCCCTAGGGGCGGGGCTTCCCTCCGCGTCTTCCTCCTTGCGCCGGACGCCCCTCCTTCCTTGGGTGAAGGAAGGAGGGGCCAACGCGAGTGAGGAAGAGGTGGAGGGAAGCCACGTCAGAGGCCCCAGGGGCAGGACTTCCCTCTGCATCTTCCTCCTTGCGCCGGGCGCCCCTCCTTGCTTGAGTGAAGGAAAGGGCCGGCACGAGCGAGGAAGAGGTGGAGGGAAGCCGCGTCAGAGGCCCTAGGGGTGGGGCTTCCCTCTGGGTCTTCCTCCTTGCGCCAGGCGCCCCTCCTTCCTTGACTGAAGGAAGGAGGGGCCGGCACGAGCGAGGAAGAGGCGGAGGGAAGCCGCGTCAGAGGCCCTAGGGGCGGGGCTTCCCTCCGCGTCTTCCTCCTTGCGCCGGGCGCCCCTCCTTCCTTGAGTGAAGGAAGAAGGGGCCGGCGCGAGTGAGGAAGAGGCGGAGGGAAGCCGCGTCAGAGGCCCTAGGGGCGGGGCTTCCCTCCGCGTCTTCCTCCTTGCACCGGGCGTCCCTCCTTCCTTGAGTGAAGGAAGAAGGGGCCGGCGCGAGCGAGGAAGAGGCGGAGGGAAGCCGCATCAGAGACCCTAGAGGTGGGGCTTCCCTCCGCGTCTTCCTCCTTGCGCCGGATGCCCCTCCTTCCTTGAGTGAAGGAAGGAGGGGCTGGCGTGAGCGAGGAAGAGGCGGAGGGAAGCCGTGTCAGAGGCCCTAGGGGCGGGGCTTCCCTCCGCGTCTTCCTCCTTGAGCCGGATGCCCCTCCTTCCTTGAGTGAAGGAAGAAGGGGCCGGCGCAAGCAAGGAAGAGGTGGAGGGAAGCCGCGTCAGAGACCCTAGAGGTGGGGCTTCCCTCCGCGTCTTTCTCCTTGCGCCAGGCGCCCCTCCTTCCTTGAGTGAAGGGAGGAGGGGCCGATGCGAGCGAGGAAGAGGCGGAGGGAAGCTGCGTCAGAGGCCCTAGGGGTGGGGCTTCCCTCCGCGTCTTCCTCCTTGCGCCGGGCGCCCCTCCTTCCTTGAGTGAAGGAAGGAGGGGCCGGCGCAAGCGAGGAAGAGGCGGAAGGAAGCCACGTCCAAGGCCCTAGGGGCCTATGGCGCTCCGCGCGCAGATGCAGAAGCGCCCGAAGTTTGACCTTTTTTAAAAAAAATTACAAATTGGGGGTCCGGATCTGGCGCCCCCCTATGGCTGCGCCCCTAGGCCGTGGCCTAGTGTGGCCTTATGGATAATCCAGGCATGCACCAGAGACATTGGGAAAATTCTACTTCTATGCCTCCATCTGAAGGCACCACCTGAATGCCTGAAACTGGGCCATGAGATGAAAGGGGAATTCAAACAAAATTACCATCAGTTCATAAGGCATCCCTGGCTTGAAAAACTTTGGGGTTTTAGTGAAGAGGATCTGATAGGGAGATGTCACTATGTTGATGCCGCTTCTCTCAGCCACCACCATGTCGCTCCCTGGGGGAAAAGGAAGGAGGGGGGCACATAAGAAAATCCAGGTTGTTAAAAGGAGAGAGAAATGTTAAGAGAGTGCTTGCAGTATATACAACCGCACTGCACGCCATTTTCAAACCAAGTGTCCTCAAGGAACATTTCTGCACATTCTTGTCCATTAAAAAAAACCATGTGGATTAAACCAACTTTAGAAACTTACATATTGTGATGAAAAGGTCACAGAGAATTGACATATTGGCTCACAATAATAAGGAATAGATACAGAAAAGGCAACGTCATACACTGCTGTTAATAATGCAGAATTGAAACTTAAAATAACACAGGTGGATCTACACTACGCTTTAAATACAGATTTCTTGTTGGTGAGGCACCAGCACTCTTGGATAGAGAAGGTTTTATTTATTTATTTATTTACTTCATTTCTATTCCACCCTTCTCACCCAGCAGGGGACTCAGGGCGGATTACGATGTACACATTACATTTAGACACACAAACACACAAGACAGACAGAGGCAATTTAACATCTGGCCACCAGGGGGAGCTGTCGCACTCCTTCATTCCTCAGCGTGTTTTCTGGAGATATTTTTAATGGCCTCGTAAATCAGTTAAATTAAGCCTCCCTACTAAATGGTACCTTAATTTCCTACTTGAATGATGCAACTGTCTTACGGGTTGCAAAGGTCGACAACAGGCTACACAATAGGCCAAGAGCCCACCTTGACTCAGGCAAGCCTCGAACTCATGACCTTCTGGTCAGTAGAGATCTTATGCAGCTGACACCCAGCCTGCTGCGCCACATTCCCATTCAGACTTTATAAAAAGGATTTCATAGCATTGAGCCACAGCAGTTAAAGTGATATCAAACTGCATTGATTCTACAGTAGATGCATCCTTAGACAAATGCAGCTGTGGTAAGTGAAAAGAACCACAGGATGAGAGACAGGGCCTTCTCGGTGCTGGCCCCCCCAACCTGTGGAATACGCTCCCCAGCGAAATTAGGTCAGCACCATCCCTCCTCTCCCTTAGGAAGAAGCTCAAAACATGGTTTTGGGACCAGGCCTTTGGGCAGCAGGTTTGATAGCAATTACGATGTTTTTGAGATTTGACTATGGACAGGCATTGGGTCATTGGATTTGGCTATTTATTTATTTATTTATTTCAAACATTTTTACCCTGCCCTTCTCAACCCCCCCCCCTTCCCCCCAGGGGGGAGGGACTCACAGCGGCTTACATCCGGCACAATTCGATGCCATTACGTATAAATAATACATACAGTAATTTCATATAAAAACACAGTAAATTAATTTTAAAATTAATTTAACTGTAGTTTTAAAATAAAAGTACATTAATAAAAAAAGTGCAATAATACTGGCTGTCTAGCCTTATGTAGAAATGAATTCAGCGAGCACAACACAATTGGAAGCCTGTCCACAGTCCATTTTCCATAATATTATCATCATGGCCATTGTCAATTATCTGCCAGCTACCCAAAGGCCTGGTCCCATAACCATGTTTTCAATTTCCTCCTGAAGGTGAGGAGGGCTGTTGTTGACCTGATTTTGCTGGGGAACGAGTTCCACAGGCGGAGACCCACCACCGAGAAGGCCCTGTCCCTTGTCCCCGCCAAGCGTGTTTGTGCCAAAGGCGGGGCAGAGAGCAGGGCCTCCCCAGAAGATCTTAAACTTCAAGGTGGGAGGTAGAGGGAGATACATTCAGACAGGTAAGCTGGGCCGGGGCCCCATAGGCTATCATTAATAATAATGTTTTTAAATGGTTTTAACCTAATGTTTTATCTACTGTGTAATGTATTGAAACATGTTTTGTATCTTGCTGGCATCAAATTGTTGCCGTTGTAAGCCACCCTGATCCCCCCCTCGGGGGTTGAAAAGGACAGGGTACAAATGTTTGAAATAAATAATAATTAATAAATAAATCCTTGTATATTATATGGGATTCTGAATTAGTCAAAGGTTAAAATAGACATCCAGACATTCTCTCTGGAATTAACTCAGTAGGTCAAACTCCAGGTGTGACGGCACAGAGAGCGCCACTTGTATGGAAAACTTTAAGTTCCTAAAGGTTTGCACTGTTGTATTGTGCTTTTGCAGCCTGCTCAGTTTTGCAAAGGTTTGGTTGCATTGATTGGTTCTTTGCACCTGCCAATCATTGTTTGCAGAGCCCAGTTGAGTTTGTTCCGCCCCCCTTTCCCAGGGATTTTGGGGATCAAGCCATTTTGTAAACAGAGCTTTCCAGAATCTCTCCAGAGAAGACGTAACTGAAGGTTTGCCAGGCCAGGCCTTGGTCAGGCTATCTTCCAACACCAGACTGACTTTCCTTGGGACTCATACAAAAAGCCCAGCATACCAGAAGGTTGGGTAGCTCTGAGGAGTCTTAAGCGCCTTCAGTTGGCATCCAGAGGAAGGTTTCATGCCTTCAATATAGGCCATCTGGCTGGGGTTTCGAGTGTCCTTAACTCAAAGCCATAGAGAAGGAGAGGACTTGGAGAGCCATCCGGCTAAAGCTTCCTCAACTAAGCTACAGAGAGACTGTAATATAAGATCTTTCCTTTATCCTTTAGGGGAACAAAGCGAACTGCCTGAGTGAAGTTAACTCATGTTAAGAACAATAAAGCCTGTTTGGGTTAACTAGAGTTTCCAGCTTGGTCCTTGGGAGCCCCAAGCCTCTAAAGCAGTATTTCCCAACCTTTTTTGAGCCGCGGCACACTTTTAACATTAAAAAAATCCAGGGGCACACCACCAACCAAAATGAAAAAACTGACACTCTAACACAGTAAAGAACGGCTGGGGGATGGTGGCCTGCTGGGAGCAGCTGCTGGGAGTGCTGAAGCCGGGGGAGGGGGCGGAGCCAGGCCGCGCCATGCCCCACCTCCTTCCTCTCGCTTAATTTCTCCCAGCAGCTTCTCCAGCCTTGAGGGGGCAATGCAAAGCCAGCGGTGGCAGAGCCAGCACAATGCTGGCTTGGCATTGCCCCCTCAAGGCTGGAGCAGCTGCTGGGAGTGCCGAAGCCGGGGGAGGGGGCGGAGCCAGACCGCACCATGCCCCGCCCCTTCCCCCGGCTTCAGCTATCCCAGCAGCTTCTCCAGCCTTGAGGGGGCAATGCCAAGCCAGCGGTGGCAGAGCCAGCACAATGCTAGCTTGGCATTGCCCCCTCAAGGCTGGAGCAGCTGCTGGGAGTGCCGAAGCCAGGGGAGAGGGCGGTGCCAGGTCACGCCATGCCCTGCCCCTCCCCCCGACTTCAGCTATCCTACAAAGAAGGAGCATGAGCGGTGGACGGGCTTCAGTGGGTGGCACTCCTCCTTCGTGCAGCTTCAGTGAGCGAGGGGCGGGAGTCATGGCGGATTGGGGGCTGGGGAAATGGCAGAAGGAGGCGGTGCCCCGACCCCTTCTTCGCCGCCGCCTGGCCCTTCCTCCTCCTCCCCCAAGCAGCAGGATTTCGGCAGGAGGAGGAGAAAGGGCGGCAGAGAGCTTTTCTTGCGGCACAGCAGGAGGTCTGTCACGGCACACTAGTGTGCCGTGTCACCGCGGTTGAGAAACACTGCTCTAAAGGAAGGCAAGAAGCAATCCCCCAGTATAGAGAGACCACGTCCTTGCCCTTTACTGGGTATTTACAGCCCGGGTGCGACGGCACACCAGGGTTCCCTTTATGAACCCATGCAAAAGTTACACAACTCACCTGATTCTGTCATCACTGTTACAGAGATGTAGAGAGAGTGCCCAACAAGCTCATTAGGGTTGCGAAATCGGGTCAGAAGCATTGCTTTCGTTAGCACTGCTTCTCCCTCCCCTTCTTGAATCTAGAAAGAAGATAAAGAACATTTACAAAGAAAAGAAGTCCAAGCTGTGTATATCCTTTCTAAAGCCCCCCCTCTCTCTCTTCCCCTCACTCCCAGGTATATGGGTCAGCTTACTGGAATTCTCCTGAGTGAGTCTGCAATACCCTTTTTCTCGTTGTCAATTTTCACTCCAAAGAGGACAAAGGCTACACCTTCTACTTTCTTCCCATAAAGGAACCTAGAAAGACACAATGAAATAAGACATGCTGGCTCACATCTTTTATGTCAACATGGAATGTAGAGACAAGTACTTTGCATTTGACATTATTTGAGGATGCATAGGTAAGTGTAGCAAACTTTGGCCCTCCAAATGTTTTAGACTCCAACTCCCACAATTCCTAACAGCCTAGCACAGTGGTTCTCAACCTGCGGGTCCCCAGGTGTTTTAGCCTACAACTTCCAAAAATCCCAGCCAGTTTACCAGCTGTTAGAATTTCTGGGAATTGAAGGCCAAAACATCTGGGGGACCCTGACCCAGGGCTGTTAGGAACCACTGGAGTTGAAGCCAAACACCTGGAGGACTAATGTTTATGTCTGATGTAGAAGGCCTGGGCAATCATGGTTCTAAATGGTTCTAAGTCTTACAAAACACCTGGTAGTGAACTAAGGTCGCTGCCCATGTCTTCTACAGTGTTGCTAAAAGTTCTAGGCCTGGGCAATCATGGTTCTAAATGGTTCTAATGTACTTACAAAACTAAAGTTCTGGTAGTGAACACTAGGTGGCGCTGATGCTTTGCTTCTACAGTATTGCTAAAGTTCTGGTGGTGAACATTTCAGAACTCTAACAAAACTTTCAAAACTTCATTATTATTTCATTATTGGTGATTTTTAAGACAGACCCAATTAGGAACTGCCATTTATAACGAAATTTTGAAAGTTTTGTTAGAGTTCTGCATTACATAACACACATTATATTAAACTAAACACATTTGATTCCAGGATTTTCCTCATTGGCATCTATTAATTATTAAAATTGTTCTCCCAATATACAAAGGGGAGTTGTACATTGAGGATATGGTTTTCTCCCTGACCTATCAATCTATCTGCTGATAAAATTATGTGAGGGAGATAGGGCTATTACATAAGGATAATTTATCCTGGAAACATGCTAAATAGGATGCAATTTTTTTCTGAACAGAATGAGACAATAAGTGTTTTCTGAAGATAAGCAGATATCAAAGTAATTTTCTCATACTTTCCTTTGAGAAAGTATACTTCCTCATATTTGTGGTTTTTAACTTTGAATTTGTTTTAATGATTTTAATCCTGTTTTAATATTAGTATACAGTATTTGTATATTTTACATAGCTATGCTGATGCTTTTATGTTAAGCTGCTTTTAGTCCTCTTCGGGGGAGATAAAGCGTGGTATAAATAAATATAATAATAATAATAAATTTCTAAAGCTGCACATACACCTACCTTGCAGTGATAGCCACGTTGAAATTTCTGTCAGTATCAACATAATAAAAACTTTCTGATGGTTCAATGTCTACTTCAACACTTGGCAATACTGAAAAAAAATATCCAGACAGAATAAGAGAATGCAAACAGTCATGAAAGCAAAGGAGATGTTGCTATATGGATGTTTTAAATGGATGTCTATAATTGATGTTTTTAATTAATTGTTTTAATTGTAAATGCTATTATAATTGTTTGTTTGTGGTCTGAGTCCCCCCACCCCCTGGGTGGTAAGAAGAACAGGATATATATGTCTGAAATAAATTATATATATACTGTGTGTGTGTGTGTGTGTCTATATTGGACTTTATTGTGAAAGGGAAACAATAAAACCTCAGTCCCGCAGAGCTGGCAACAGAAGCAAACGGTCTCCTTAGGTGAAGTAAAAATATTTTATTTTTCAGCATGGCCATGCAGAGACAGAACAGCTGAAAGACCAGTGTGTCTTCAAAGAAAGAGCTGCCCGTCCTGTTACAATCTTTCTGCTATCTTTTATACAATTGGACAAAGATACTAATTCGCAGCAGTTGTGCCGTCACGGATACTAGCTGCATAATGACATGAGCACAACTCAGCTGAATTGTTGATTCATTGCCCTGCACACCTGTTTCTGTGTAACCCCATAACCCTGTTCTCCCACACTTCTGCAACTCCATCATGGACTTGACAGATTGCTTTTAGGACGATGACTTAAATTGGCAACTGTTTGACTGTTTGAATGTTTTTATGCTACTTTATTTTTTTTTAATTAATTGTATATTTATGCTTTTGGTTGTGGGCACCATGGTGTGCCGGTTGTTAGCAACCCTGAGTCCCTCAGGGGAGGTCGAGATAGGATGGGATACAAATGTCCGAAATAAATAATAAATTTAAAACAATATTTTTAAAGCAATTTTGCAAATGCAGGGATGGTTTTAAAAAATCAAATATAAGCAAAATTCAATAATGTACTGCTTCAGGAATCGTGAGAGAAACAGGGGAGGGAGAGGAGGAAATGCCACCCCTTGACATCACTCTGCTGTCAGAATGTCAACACAAAAAGTGGAATGGTTCCAATAAACCTGGCAGGTGATAGGGAAGGGGCGTAATCTGCAGCTATTTTCCTTTCAACAACAACAACAACAACAATGATAATAATAATAATAATACAAAGACTCCGACACAAGCCAGTCAAGGTGGTCCCAGTGGTGATCGGCACACTGGGTGTAGTTCCTAAAGACCTTGACTGGCACTTAAAAACCATGGGCTATGACAAAATTATTAGGCCTCAACAATCATGGTTTTAAATGGTTCTAAAGTACTTACAAAACTAAAGTTCTAGTGGTGAAAACTAGGTGGCGCTGGTGCTTTGCTTCTACAGTGTTGCTAAAGTTGTGGTGGTGAACATTTCAGAACTCTAACAAAACTTTCAAAATTTCATTATAAATGGCAGTTCCTAATTGGTTCTGTCTTAAAAATCGCCAATAATGAAATAATAATGAAGTTTTGAAAGTTTTGTTAGAGTTCTGAAATGTTCACCACCATAACTTTAGCAATACTGTAGAAGCAAAGCACCAGCGCCACCTAGTGTTCGCCACCAGAACTTTAGTTTTGTAAGTACTTTAGAACCATTTAGAAGCATGATTGCCCAGGACTAAAAATTACCCTCTGTCAGCTGCAAAGGCCGCCCTATTCAGATCTGCATGCATTATTCACTGATATGTCACACAGTCTGACATGTAATCAAATACAAAAGCCAGAATTGTGATCTTGTTTGCTGTGTACTAATCTTGTTGTGTATCAAATAATAATAATTATTATTATTATTTTGTTTCTTACCCGTCTCTCCTTGTGGCTCGAGGCGGGTTACAGAATAATTAAAACACGTAAACATTGTAAAAAAATACCACAAATATATCTATTAAATCGTATTTCTATAAAATATGTACTAAAATACACAAATTAGAGATTAAATAAAGGGAATGAGTTTAAAATTCATGTCTCGGTAGGCTTGCCAGAAGAGATAGATCTTTAGATGGTTTTAAAATTTCAATGGCAGGGGATGGGTTTATCACAGAAAGGAAGCAGACAAGCAATGAGATGTATATGGTGTCCTGCTTCAATGGTAGTTTGCGTCCTTGATAACGTGGGACTATTACATAGTCCACCTTGAGAGGGTTGAGACTTTTAAACATGTTAAATAAATCAAGCTAAAAGAGCAATAGTACTGAAAAAGAACAAAAATGGGTCTTGAATAAGTCAGAGGACTGAAAAAAAAAAGATGAAGCCATGGCTCAAACAGGAAGACTCTAAATAAGAAAGGCTGTTCTTCCTACCGTATTCTTTGACATCAAATGGTGTTCTGAAGGACTCCTGCGGGGAATCTTGATATTTAGTCACAGCATTCCAGGTTCCCAAACTAGAGAAGTGAAATGGGAGGATATGTCACTGCTTCTGCTTTATCAATGTATGACAAGTGTGAAATGGCAAACGTATCACCTACTTAGCATGCATTTGGTCACACTGAACATGCTCATATTTTATTATCTTTGGACCTTGTCTGCAAAAGAAAATTTTGAAACAGAATGGCTGAATTCCAAATTTTATGACTTGTACATGAGGAGGATAAAATCTAGCTCCTCCTCTACCCAGTTGCCTGTAGTACTCATTAGGCCTGTTCAATCATGGTTCTAAATGGTTCTAAAGTACTTACAAAACTAAAGTTCTGGTGGTGAACACTAGGTGGCACTGGTGCTTTGTTTCTACAGTGTTGCTAAAGTTGTGGTGGTGAACATTTCGTTATAAATGGCAGTTCCTAATTGGTTCTGTCTTAAAAATCACCAATAATGAAATTTTGAAAGTTTTGTTAGAGCTCTGAAATGTTCACCACCAGAACTTTAGCAACACTGTAGAAAGAAAGCACCAGCGCCACCTAGTTTTAATCACCACAACTTTGGTTTTGTAAGTACTTTAGAACCATTTAGAACCATGATTGCACAGGCCTAGTACTCATGGGTGGTTTTGTGGAAATTCCATCAATCTCACTGTTTACTTATCTTCCCTCACTGTTTTTGTTAAAGACAAAATGAAATAACATGTCCTATGTAGCACGCAAAGGTATTTCGAGAAAAGTACAGAATTCAATGCAATGGAACAATAAAGTACATGGGAGATTGCTCAGAGAATTCATAGTTCAATTTGAAATCAAAAACTGTATTCCAGGAATAAAGTTATATAATAATAAGCTTTTTTCATTAACTGATTTTCCAACTTTGTTTCTGTGCATGCTTGGCAAAGGGCAATTACCGGACAGTCTCCGGCAGATTGAAGGACTGGGTGCCCGGTGCTGCAGGATTGAAGGTATTCTGGCTGACAATAATGCCGTCTGGTGTCTAGAAGGAGAAAACACATTTATAAGGATATTCAAAGAATATAAGATCCCAGATAGATAGATAGATAGATAGATAGATAGATGGATAGATGGATGGATATGAATGAGTAGGTTGTGCAATACGGCTGGAGGGCAATCTGTTTTTGGTATCCGAATTTCGTTGGGTACCCAGTTCAAATTATCAGAGATTGAAAGCAGACCAATGACAGCTTAACACACCATCCTCAAACACTACATCTTTTCTAACCCTTTAATAAATTGTGTCTATTTTCTTTAACTTTCTGTGTAACTTGTATCTTTCCTTTCCATGTACTGTATTTATTTCTTATACATAGAATTATAAACGTCTTTATAAAAGGTAACAAGATGTAGCCCATAACTCTCCTTAGATAATCTCTTGAGAACAGGAAAGGCAAATCCCTCTGGCCATTTCCCAGCCCAAATAATTATCAAAATCCATTGTTAATGTATATACAGAGACAGGGGATTTCTTGTCTCAGTTGATTGGTCCCTCAGCCCATTGGCGGCAATGGTTCCTGGGATCCTTTCCTTAATTCCTTTCAAAGGGGCCCTTGTTTGAGGAATGGTGTTAAAGAAGTACACTTCGTGGGGACCTTTCGTTTCTTCCTTTCAAGGTAGTCTGGGCTTGAGCAATGGGGTTAAGGAGGCTTCTGAATAGAAGGGCAGAAGCCAGAAAGTGGGATTGGTTTTTAATGAAAGTGGGTGATTATGGCCAATGTTTTTATGGACTGAACATTGTTTTAATCCAGAGTGAATGTGTATGGTGCTAATGTAGTTGTATTTTAATGCATTTTTAATGTATTTTAATTGTTGAAGTGTTTTGGGGTTTATATTGTTATTATGTGGGCATCGAATTGTGCCGTACTGTAAGCCGCTCTGAGTCCCTCCTTGGGGGTTGAGAAGAGCGGGGTAAAATCCTGAAATAAAATAAAATAAATAAACGGCAGGCACATAGGCTGTTTTGGGCAAAAACACACACACACAAAAACAACCCCACGGCGGCGGAGCCCTTTTCATTATGGCTGTCCGAAGAAGTCAAAGAAGCTGAAGGAAAACATCTAAAACGGATCTGTGCACAAGTCTAATATATATGGGTTGGGTCTCTCTCTTTCAGAAACCTGAGCTCTGAAAGATTCCAATAACTGAAACATTTTTGCCACTACCACCACTACAGCCTTTGAGGAAAGGGGGATAAGCTACACAAATAATTCTCTCTCCATCACTGTCAGAAATGTGATGGTCTTGATATCATTATGTTTGGTCAATGGTGGAGCGGTGATCTAGAAATGAGGAATGTGGGTTAGCCAGGAATATGAAGATTTCCAATATTCCTCAAGCCCAAGGCAACCATATGCATTTGGACTTTTCTCTCTGGTAATGTCTACTTTTTATAGGGGATTTGTGTAAGTCAAGCCACAGAACCCAGCTTTCCCCCCACTCCCTTCCCTTGTCAAATTTCAGACAGTGATGGAACAACGACTCCTTGAGAAAAACTCGGTAGGTGCTGAATGTGTACCTAGCTCCCTTTCCTCTCTATCCCTCATTCACTAGTTATATACAAATACAGGGAATCCAAAATTCGAAACAATCCAAAATCTGAGAAAACCTCAGGCATTTCAGATAATAGAAGCCATATTTCATATAATGAAGCTGTCTGCTGGACATAGTATGTGCACCATCAGGGTGTGGAGATCAAAAATGATGTAACAGGTCGGAACATTGACTGCAAATCAGCAATATTTTATTTTATTTTGCGTTTGATTTTTATTTTATATTTTTTAATTATTATTTTACTGTAATGTTGCTTGATGTCTTTTGTGTTACTGTATTGAAGTGCACTTCTGGGCTTGGCCTCATGTAAGCCACCACGAGTCCCCTTTGGGGAAATGGTGGCAGGGTATAAATCTATATATATATATAAAGAGAGCTGTCATGGGAAGTAGCCAGTAAACAAAGAAACTACACAACGCAGACACACCAAACCAGGCCACATCCCACAACACACACAAGAGGTATGCACAACACACACAAAAAAAATCTCCAAAATTTCAGCAGCCGCCAGAACCCCGAAAGACAAAATAAACTACAACCCCCATAAACCCCTGCGCCAGGAAAAAACGGCACTTTCCAAAATCCCCCACTGCGCATGCTCACCAAGCTGAGGGAGTCCTGAGGGAGTCCCCCTCCCCCCCTCCCATTGGCACAGAGGGCAATGGCGGCCAGCGGCCGCCTGTCCCCGCCAACCGCCAGCCCGCTCCCTGCCCCCTTCCATTGCCGGCTGCCAAGTGGAGGCGGCGGCAGCTCCTACCTCCTCGTATGGAGCCGCATGACAAGTCGCATGTGGCGGCAGCGGCAGAAGCAGGCGCCCAGCGGCATCCTCTCCTCCTCCTCCATCCCTAGCTGGCCGCCGCTTGCTAAGACGCCGCTGGTGCTCTTCCTCAGAAGCAGGCACCCAGCGGCATCCTCTCCTCCTCCTCCATCCCTAGCCGGCTGAAGTCCAAGAACCCTGAAAGGCCGCTGCCGCTCTCTCTCAGCCCCCTCTTGACGGTTTGTTGCTCCCACAACTGGGCAAACTTGGGCCAGTGAGAGTTGAAGTCCAAAACCCCCTGAAAGGCCCAAGTTAGCCCAGGCCCAAGTTTATCCAGGCCTTAGGAAGGGGCCTTTGGAAGGGGCCTGGGGCTGTGTGGAATTGTGGAAGTCGAAGTCCAAAACACCTGAAAGGCCCAAGTTAGCCCAGGCCTTTGGAAGGGGCCTGGGGCTGTAAGGAAATGTGGGAGTTGAAGTCCACAACCCCTAAAAGGCCCAAGTTTGCCCAGGCCTTAGGAAGGGGCCTTAGGAGGGGGCCTGGGGCTGAGGAATTGTGGGAGTTGAAGTCCAAAACACCTGAAAGGCCCAAGTTTGCCCTTTGGAAGGCCTTTGGAAGGGCCTGCCCAGGCTGTGAAGGGGCCTGGGGCTGTGTGGAATTGTGGGAGTTGAAGTCCAAAACCCTAAAAGGCCCAAGTTTGCCCAGGCCTTTGGAAGGGGCCTGGGGCTGGGCCTGGGAGTTGAAGTCCAAAACCCCTAAAAGGCCCAAGTTTGCCCAGGCCTTTGGAAGGGGCCTGGGGCTGTGAGGAATTGTGGGAGTTGAAGTCCAAAACCCCTAAAAGGCCCAAGTTTGCCCAGGCCTTTGGAAGGGGCCTGGGGCTGTGAGGAATTGTGGGAGTTGAAGTCCACAACCCCTAAAAGGCCCAAGTTTGCCCAGGTCTTTGGAAGGGGCCTGAGGCTGTGAGGAATTGTGGGAGTTGAAGTCCAAAACCCTTTTGGAAGGGGCCTGAGGCTGTGAGGAATTGTGGGAGTTGAAGTCCAAAACCCCTAAAAGGCCCAAGTTTGCCCAGGCCTTTGGAAGGGGCCTGGGGCTGTGAGGAATTGTGGGAGTTGAAGTCCAAAACCCTAAAAGGCCCAAGTTTGCCCAGGCCTTTGGAAGGGGCCTGGGGCTGTGAGGAATTGTGGGAGTTGAAGTCCACAACCCCTAAAAGGCCCAAGTTTGCCCAGGCCTTTGGACGGGGCCTGGGGCCGAGAGCAATTGTGGGAGTTGAAGTCCAAAACCCCTAAAGCCTTTGGAAGGGGCCTGGGGCTGTGGAATTGTGGGAGTTGAAGTCCACAACCCCTGCCCTTAGGGAAGCCCAGGCTTTGGAAGGGGCCTGGGGCTGTGAGGAATTGTGGGAGTTGAAGTCCAAAACCCCTAAAAGGCCCAAGTTTGCCTAGGCCTTTGGAAGGGGCCTGGGGCTGTGAGGAATTGTGGGAGTTGACGTCCACAACCCCTAAAAGGCCCAAGTTTGCCCAGGTCTTTGGAAGGGGCCTGGGGCTGTGAGGAATTGTGGGAGTTGAAGTCCAAAACCCCTAAAAGGCCCAAGTTTGCCTAGGCCTTTGGAAGGGGCCTGAGGGGCCTGGGGCTGTGAGGAATTGTGGGAGTTGAAGTCCACAACCCCTAAAAGGCCCAAGTTTGCCCAGGTCTTTGGAAGGGGCCTGGGCTGTGAGGAATTGTGGGAGTTGAAGTCCAAAGCCCCTGAAAGGCCCAAGTTTGCCTAGGCCTTTGGAAGGGGGCCTGGGGCTGGGGCTGTGAGGAATTGTGGGAGTTGAAGTCCAAAACCCCTAAAAGGCCCAAGTTTGCCCAGGTCTTTGGAAGGGGCCTGGGGCTGTGAGGAATTGTGGGAGTTGACGTCCACAACCCCTAAAAGGCCCAAGTTTGCCCAGGTCTTTGGAAGGGGCCTGAGGCTGAATGAAGGATGTAAGGAAGGAAGGAAGGAGGGAGGGGAAAGGAAGGACAAAGTAAGGATAGGAGGATGAAGGAGATGAGGGGAGGGGAAAGTAAAGGTAGAAGGCATGAAGGATGGAAGAAAGGAAGGAAGGAGGGGAGGAAAAAGGAAGGATACCAGGAAGGAGGGAAGAGAAAAAGAAGGAAGGACAGAAGGAAGGAAGGAAGACTACGCCACAGCAGCATGTGGCCGGGTAAGCTAGTAAAGATAATAATAATATAACCATTTTCAAATCCTAAGTTAGTCACATAGCTCACTGGATGGACCAGTGCTAAATACATGAGTTGAATTGTCTTAAGGATAAAAAAGATATGCCACTCTGGGATCCCTGGAGGAAGAGCATGATAAAAAATTACGAAATATTTTCTTTTGTTCAGATTTTTAGTGAAACTCTTTTAATCCTAGGTTGCTAATGAAATTGGCCAGCATTTCTATGATTCCACTTTTCTATGAAGGTTTGGTACAGATACTAAAATGAAAAATACACAGAAAGAAAAGTAAGACTAGGAGAAAGTCTAGACTGTGCAGAGCCTGCTGTATTTTGATTGATTCCCAGAACTGGAAGTCCCACCTTGTGATGCCAGGAAGCCTGGAAAGCGGGATGATTCATTCCTATTCCTTTCCACTTCACCACACTTTCAATTCATAAAACTTAACTGAGTGGTAATTCTATCCTTGTGATATTTTAAGTGAATTTCTAAGGAAAAACCATTGGCCACACCACATACTTGTACATAAGACTCTTACCTCAAATTCAACAATCACATTTTTGTCCAAACGTTCCAGGCCATGACCCATAGAGAAAACACGATAGCGCACTATGAAGAAAAAAAAAAGGTGAAGGGGGTATTATTTATTTGTGACCATCCTAGAGAATAAATTAATATTTGCGTGGGCAAGGGTGATACACCTTGCGCTATGAACCAATAATACAAGCACAAGTGGTTAGATAAAAAATGGCCACAACTCATTTATTGAAAACAGGAACAAGGATTGGCGGCCACGCATGGCTCCTGGATCAGGGGTCGGACAGCCCACAATTGTTCGAAGGCGCTTGCAAGCCTGGGTGCCACCAATCCAATACCTGTCCACGGAAACTCGGCACCCAGGGGGCCAGGGCATTATCCCCCCTTTACAACCAAGGGGTGATAAGCCAGCCCGATCCAAGCCCCATGCCACACGCCAAATACAGAGTTGCGACAAAGAACATAATAACCATATAACCGTAACAAGTGCAACAATGAATATAAATATGTAAACAACATGTAACCACAAACAAGCAACAAATAAAGTAGGGCAGGTGGGAGGAAAAAACTGGGTCAGGCCCCTTGTGCAGGCGAGGAAGTCCCGGGCAGCCTTAAATGAGCTGCCCGGGGGGAAGTGAGGGTCGGCCAGCTGACAACATGGGGAGGGGCCAGCCCTGTCATTGGCCAGCCGGCGTTAGTGGCGGGAAACCTTCCCACCACCCATGGGCTTCTGGGGAGAAGAAGCCCCCTCCTGCCCCACAAGATGGCGGCGAGGACAACCACCGCCCCGCAACCTGCTCGGCCGGTAAGTCGGCCAAGCCAATTCCTGTTCCTTTAAAAAATTTACTTAGTTGGACCACAACACCAAGACTTCCCACACCATCATGCGCCAATGGAAAAGCTTGACACGTGCAGCTCTATGGCTATCTGTTGCAGACGCTGCCCCCTCATACTTCAGGGCCCCACGCAATAAAAAAATTAGGAGAGATATATCAAGAACTGATTGTTTTGAGCTTAAATAAATCACAAACTCGGTCCAAACAGTAAACTATTCATTGACATCCACTTACTCTAGATTTTATTTTTATTTATTTATTTGCTTATCCAAGAGCTTCATACAGCTTGTAAAGATCTAGCACTAAAACAAGGGCGAGTCCCAGTGAAGTTATGCTTTCCACATCCCCATTGGCATTCCACTTAAGTTTTCAGATGGAACCAGCAGGTTTTACCTGAGGATCCAGGTGTGTAGATGGTTTTGTCTGTCTGGGTGAAGATATAGCCACTTTGGAAGGAGACCAAAACCACTTTCTCAAGAGTGAATTGAGCAGATGTAGCCTGGACAAAGACATACGTGTTTTTCTTGGGGTCCCTGTTTAGGTCTTTTGCTGGAACCTGTTTGGAAAAAAATAGGAACCAGAAAATGAATTATTTCTAGCTTTTTAAGCAGCATAAACATTGCCTCATAAGTTATGTATTCATCATGTGAGTGGTGAAAACTACCATCCTCAACAACTAACCCTTTGCGTGTGCATGGGTGATACATCTCCCACCCCCAAACCCAAGGAAAACACACACACAAAGTCTTTTGGGATAAACACTGGCCACAACTCATGTATTGATAACAGGAACAAAGGTTGGCAACCATGCATGGGTCCTGGATCAAGATCGGGCAGCCCGATGTTGTCTGATATTGCTAAACACACCCAGGCACAATATCGGGCCAACGTAACTCGGCACCCCTGAGACCACCGGGTGTTCCCCCCTACCGCTAGGGGGGATACCAAGCCAGATCCAGGGCCCATGCCCATGCCAACAAGAGTCATGACAGATAGCACAAAAAACAATCCACTAAGAACAAGTTAACCAGAATATGCTAACAAAACAAGCTAACCAAAAACCAATAACCAAATCGCATGCAGGGTGGGTGGGATGGATCAGCTGATGCAGGCACAATGCCTGCCTGGGGGGTTAAAGGTTAAATCAGCTGCCCGCGAGGAGGGAGATGCCAGGTCCAGCCTCTCAAGAGGCAAGGCATGGCCAGCTGGCCATTGGCCAACTGGCCAGATGGCGGGAAACTTTCCCGCCATCCCAAGGGGCTTCTGGGAAGAAGTAGCCCCCCAAGGCAAGAAATGGCGGCAGGAAACGCCCCGCAATATCCCTGGCCCGATAAGTCGGGCCATGCCTTATATCTACCCTTAGGCAATGCAAGATGTTGTGTCTTCACCCCTACCCCCCGCCCCCGACCACCGTTGTTCCTTTGTTTCAATCCAAATACAATCCAGCCTTTCTGCCACGGATTGCATTTGTAGAAGAATAATGAGTTGTGTAGTAATTGAGCTTCTTACCCTTATACACATTTATTACAATACACCTACATGTACTATGTATGCCAACTTCCATTAAAGTCCACATTAAATGGTTTCAGCTTGAGGTAGACAACAAAGGTGCCACAACTAGGGCAGTTATACTAGTCCTGGAGCTGCTAGTACGTATAACTGCCCTGCTGCTGCCCCCTCTCCTATGAGGGATATAATTTGTCATGTGTGGAGAAATGCCAGCACTTGGCCCAAAAATGTGAAGGCCCAATTTGAACTAGATGAATAATATTATATTATATTATATGTAATATAACACTTCCAGGGAGGACTGTTTTATGGAGCATAGAAAATGAAACCACAGATATCGATCATGCATTTTCCTTTATTATTATTATTATTATTATTTACATTTATATTCCGCTCTTCTCACCCCGAAGGGGACTCAGAGCGGATTACAGTACATATACTTGCAGACAATCCCTGCAGTTCAACATATATAGACATATTTAGACATATATAGACAGAGAGGCAAACTTCTGGCAAACTTCTGGCCACCAGGGGGAGCTGACACACTCCTTATCTCTCACAGCATTTTCCAGTGCCCCTTGTTGTTCTTTCCGCAATCCTCAGCGATTCCTGGAATTCTTATGGCTTCAAAAATCAATCAAAATTTGCCTCCCCACTTAATGTGGTACTTTTATCTCCTACTTGACAAATGAACTGTCTTTCGGGCTGCAGAGTTCGACAGCAGGCTACACTTAAGGTCGAGTACCCACCTCAACCCGGGCAGGCCTCAAACTCATGACCTAGAGGTCAGAGAGATCTTGTGCAGCTGACACTTAGTCAGCTGTGCCACTTTCCTATAATTGAGCTTGGCTGCATAGGTGATTTCCTCTTTCCTTCCCCACCAAACTATATTCCAATAATTCTCAAAAAATGGTGCTATACATGTTCTACTGTACAGTTTAATGAAGAGATGGATTCTCAGGGTGAATCCACACTGTTTAGTACATCTATGCCCAGACCAGTTCCAAAATGCTCCCAACTGGCTCTGGATGTAGCCACACACACCCAGCTGAATCTGCTGTGGTCCAATTGGGCCGAGACCTCATTGACTCCATAACTGTCTTCTCGTCTTCTGTGTCACCTGTACCACTTCCGGTCACACACAGGGATCTGCACAAACGCCTGATCATTGTGTGAACATGAGCAGAGATCCACAACTTTCTCAAAACCTTTGTTGTCACACAGGCTCCACCGCTGATATCAGAATGGCTGAGCACAACGGTCAGGAGCTTGCACAGAGCACATGGCTGACGGGGAACAGTGACTGTGATGAGAGCAACAGAGGAAAGGACATTAGCGGAAGTATTCTGTGTGAACAGCATACAAGTCTTAAGACTTCATTCCACGAGATAAGTAAAACATTTGAGATTGTTGGTTTACCCTTAAGCTTCACCACGCCCCATTTTGGAATTAAACAAAATATTTTCCTACCACCATCACACCTAATCCTTTTCTCTGCTTCCTTTAAGATTTGTCTGTTTGATTTGCCATTACACGGGAGGCAGGTGAAGATGACATAATAATCCCCTGAAGTATAAGGCATATTTCATTTACTATATAAGCACAGATATCTCTCAATTAAAAGCACAATCTATTTATTTTATGTTTGAAATGAGATCTATTACCGTACCTTCCTCCTTGGTCCCAAAACGGTGATGGCAGAAAAAAGGAAACCATGTTGCCTATCTTAACCCCTCCCTCCATGACTATGTCATCATTTATTTACAAACGAGCTAGGAGGGATTCCAATCACATGTTAAATTGGGTGTTTTTACATTGAAAAAGAAGTTGGTTGTCAATTGTGTGAAACACCCACACTTTAGAAATGGTGAAATACCTGGAACCTATGGTTGAAGCTTGCGTCATGTGATGGGCTCTGTGGTTTGCCAATTTTTAAGTGACTAGAAACACTGACTTTGTAGCCTGTTGATTCCTGTCTGGGTTATTACTGCCTTGGAATGCTCCCCTGGCGGTGACCAGAGGAGCATTTGCACAATTAAAACTTGTGCCCCAGCTGTGCCCGTACCTTAGGAAGTCTGACTTGGCCACGGTAGTCCATGCTCTGGTTACATCCCGTATAGATTACTGCAACGCTCTCTACGTGGGGCTGCCTTTGAAGACTGCTTGGAAGCTTCAATTGGTCCAATGGACAGCAGCCAGGTTGATATCAGGAGCAGCACTCAGGGAGCGTAGAACTCCCCTGTTGTGCCAGCTCCACTGGCTACCAGTTTGCTACCGGGCACAATTCAAAGTGCTGATTTTAGCCTTTAAAGGTCTAAATGGTTCTGGTGCAACTTACTTGTCCAAACGCATCTCTCCCTATGAGCCATCACGATGCCTAAGATCTTCCGGAGAGGCCCTGCTCTCGGTCCCGCCTGCTTTGCAGGCACGCCTGGCGGGGACGAGAGACAGGGCTTTCTCAGTGGTGGCTCCTCGGCTTTGGAACTCCCTTCCTAGTGACATCAGATCGGCCCCCTCCCTCCTGACATTTTGTAAGAAAGTCAAGACTTGGCTATTTGAGCAAGCATTCGCAGACGAACTTTAATTAATTGAGATCAAAGGATTAATATGACAACAAAACGGAAACCGATTTTAATATTGTGGAGCTGAGATTTGTATTTTGTAGTTTTAATTGTTAATTTATATGGTTTTATATGTTTGTTCTTATCTTATTAAGATGTGTTGTATATGGGCACTTGCTGCCACTTGTTCACCGCCTCGAGTTGCCTTCGGGCTGAGAGAGGCGGTATAGAAGCATAGCAAATAAATAAATAGCAAATTTTATATCTTTTGTGGACACTGCTTTATGTTACTGCATTTTTACTAACTTTATACTTTTTGGAACTTTCTTACTTTTTATAAGCCTCAATTTCTACTGGATATTTTATTTAGCTTCAATAAAAGGATTAGATTTTCCCCTCATCGTGTGGTGTGTTTTAAGTCAGAGGGCTTTTTTTGTTCTGGAGTGCGACAAGAGCATTCACTGACTTTGCTTAAATCAGTGCTGTCCAACTTCTGGCGGGTCCAGGGCCGGATAAGAGGTCACTGATGACCTGCGGGGCCACTCCCCGCGCCCAGGCCCCGCCCCCAGGCCCAGGCCCCCCCCAGCCCAGGTCCCGCCCCTCCTAAAGCCGCCGAAGGAGGAGTAGTAGGCGGCGCAAGAGCAGCGCGTCACAGGCCTGGCGTGACGCGCTGCTCTTGGCACCGCCTACTCCTCCTTTCGGCGCCTCCCTTCCTAGGCCGGGGGAGCCGCTGAAAAAGGGCAGAAGGTGGCGCCAACGGCAGCGCGTCACAGGCCTGGCGTGACGCGCTGCCCCTTGGCACCGCCTACTACTCCTTTTCGGCGCCCCCCCTTCCTAGGCCAGGAGCTGCCGAAAAGGAGTAGAGGCGGTGCCAAGAGCAGCGCGTCACGCCAGGCCTGTGACGCGCTGCTCTTGGCGCCTTCTGCCCTTTTCGGCGGCTCCCTGCCCTAGGAAGGGAGGGGCGCCCGTGGCAGCAGAAGGCGGCGCCAACGGCAGCGCATCACAGGCCTGGCGTGACGCGCGCTGCCCCTGGCACCGCCTACTCCTCCTTTTTCAGCGCCCCCTCCTTCCTGGGCCGGGGAGCCGCCGAAAAGGAGTAGGCGGTGCCAAGAGCAGCGCGTCACGCCAGGCCTGTGACGCGCTGCTCTTGGCGCCGCCTTCTGCCCTTTTTGGGCGGCTCCCCTGCCCTAGGTAGGGGGGGGGGCGCCGAAAAGGAGGAGCTAGCTCTCTTCCTCCTCCCTGCCCCGCCTCCCCCCCCCCCCTGGCCGCCTTTTTTTTTTAAAATCGATTTTTAAAAATTTTTTTAAAAATGGCGGCTGAGGGCATAGGTGGGGCCGTGTCCAACAGGCTACGGGGCCGGATCCGGCCCCGGGGCCGCCAGTTGGACAGCCCTGGCTTAAAGCATCTGTAATGAATGCAGCTTGACACTGCTTTAACTGTCATGACTCAATATTATGGAATCCTAGAAGTTGTAGTTTGGAAAGGCGCCACCCCTATTTGGCAGAAAAAGAAAGAGACCGTGTAAAACTACCGCTCTCATGATCCCACTGCATTGAGCCCTGGCAGTTAAAGTGGTGGCAAACCTCATTAATTATACAGTGTAGATGCACCCAAAGCGAAGATAACTTGCGATAATCATTGGAAGTAGTAGAATGCTGTGAAGACAGCCAAGAACCAACTCAGGGTGAGGTCAGTTTTCATGCCCATATAGGTCTGCCCCCAGATAAAGGTACTGTATCTCAAAGTGTAGCCTGCACAGAGTGGCACCCTATAACCATCCCCCCATACCCACCTTTATGAGAGGCGTCACCATCATGCCATTGTCTGGGTTCATGGTAGCTCTGATCTGGTACAAGGTGTTCCTCTTATGTGGGAAATCATGGACAGAGATGGTCACATCTGTGGCAACATTGAGCCCATGAGCCTCCACCACAATCTGCTCTTCACTCTCGACCCACATGACACCAGGGAGAACCATGGAATAGCTACAAAGAAGGAAAATGTAGTAATTCAACGATGGTACATCACAATGCTGCATTGTTAAAAAAAGTCATGGAACAAATAATTCAAATGCAGTGTTAAATCTACATAAAGAAATTCAAACTGAACTGCTTGTCACTTCCGTCTGCCTTCTCTTAAGTGCTTAGTTATTCTGCTCTTTTCCTTCTCTCAAACCAGCAGTAATCTCTCCTGTCTCTCTTCTAGGGCAGTGTTTTTCAACCTTTTTTGAGCCGCAGCACATTTTTTACATTTACAAAATCCTGGGGCACACCACCAACCAAAATGACACAAAATGACACTCTAACACAGTAATACATATAGTTAATATGTTTTTAAACATATTTATACACTCAGTGTGAAACCTGGGACTGTTTCGATGAACACAACATAGATATCCTGGCAGGAATGGCAGAAAGACACAAACTTCCCACACAGAACTCCCAAAACCAAGAGAAAATACTATAAGAGTTTGGTGGGCATTGACCTTGGGTTTTGGAGTTCTAGTTTACCTATATCCAGAGAGCACTGTGGACTGAAAGAATGTTGGATCAGGACCAAACTTGGCATGAATACTCAATATGCCCAAATATGAACGCAGATGGAGTTCAGGGGAAATAGACCTTGGCATTTGGGAGATGTAGTTGCTGGGATTTATAGTTCCCCTACAATCAAAGAACATTCTGAACCCCACCAATGATAGAACTGGGTCAAATTCCCACACAGAACCCCCAGGAGGCAAGAGGAGGTCTCTACTTGGGGAAAGGGAGGTGGGCCTTCCCAATGCATGGAGAGGGAGAGACCCAGTAAACAACGGGGGGGGGGGGGGTGTTTGTAATTTTGTGCCTTTATCGAGGTAGGTTTCTTAGGGTTTTTATACTTCAACACACTAGACTCCCCCCCGGAGGTTCCAATTTCCCACGGCACACCTAATGATAGCTCACGGCACGTTAGTGTGCCCCGGCACACTAGTTGAGAAACACTGTTCTAGGGCATGGGTGGGAACGGTTCAGCTTTCCTAATGTTAAACTGAAATTTTCAAGAGCCCCAAGTGGTATAAATAATGATCAATGTCTTATAGAGTGGCTAAGTTTTGTGTGGCAGCTCTAAAACTTAGGAAGCAGCTTGTGGATGCTTTTAGCAGATGAAGTTTTAATGTACTCATTTTATGTTCCATACCTACAGATTTTATAAGTGTCGTATATGAAGCCATGTAGATTGACTTGGTATTATGGACCAAGGGAAAGGAAGCAGCCCCACACAGCTCGCTCGCCCAGGTCTCGGCTTGGAATGGGAGTCCCGAGGGCAGCAGCAGGGTTTGCGGCGGGACTTGCTTGGCTTTGCCCCACTTTGCCCGGCTTCCTTCGCCTCTTTCTCTCTCTCTCCCTCTCTCCTTCCAGCGCCCGCCTGCCTGCCTGCCAAAAGGATCCGAAAAAGTTCTCCGGATTTCTTTCTTCTCTCCTTGGCTCTCTCTCTCTCTCACACACACACACACATTCCCTCCATCCCTCCCACAGCCTCGCATCCTATCCGTGCGCGTGCCTTCGCCTTGCTCCCGCCCCCCCCCCCAGCAGCAACCAATGGGTGGTCATGTCACCACACCGTGTGTGGCAAGACGAGCGCCAGGGCCTGCCTACTAAAGCCTCATTTTGGCAAAAGAAGCCCCGCAAAGGCAGCAGCGAGAGCACACGTGCGCGCGCATGGCAGGAGCGCGCCATCTGGCTGGTGAGGCCCAAAGATCACCTGGAAGAGGGCCGAAGATCACCTAATGAGCACCCCTGGCATATATCATAGGACAGCTGTCTTGCTATTCAGAGGAACAGGCTATACCAGGGGTCGGGAATCTATGGCTCGCGAGCCAGGTGTGGCTCTTTTGATGATTGCATCTAGCTCGCAGATTTCGGCTTTTCAGATAAGACCAATGCTGGAGCAATCCCTAAACGATACGGGCAAGAAAGCGGTGTGTAAATAAAGCCCTAAAATGCTTCCAGGCTCTGCGGGAAGGCAGAGAGGAACAAATTTCACGTGAGGCTGCTGCGGAGGACCAAAGCAATCAATTGCCGAATGGGAAAGAAACAAACAACTCCACACCGGGTTTGTTTCCCCAGCCAGCAGGTGGACCTGACATCAAGGAGCCGGGCACAACTCCGAATTCAGCCCCCATCCATGCCTCCCCGCCAGCAGAGAAGCAGAGGAGGAAGTGGTTGCATGAGGTCCGGCCCCGCAACTTAGCAGGGGGGCACGCGAAGTGCCATTCTTCCCACCTTGCCAGGCAGTGAGGCAACTTGGCCGTTCCCCAGAAGTCTGTGTGCGTGCGTGTGTGTTTGTGTCTCTCCACCGCTTTACACCTAATTGTAAATTCACACAGAAAGAGAGGGAGTTAGGCAGGCAGCTGTAGGCTCCATTCAAGAAGCAGCCACACGCCCAGAGGAAGGAGGAGGAGGAAGAGAAACCAAGGCGAGGTGAGAACGCAGAGCAGCTGCCTCTCCTGCTTTGGTGGCTCCTTCTGCCAGCTGCTGGCCAGGCTGCGAAGGGGCAGGAGGAGGAGGAGCCATCCCACTCCCCCCGTCTCTCTTTGGGATGTTTGTTGTTTTCCCCTCCCACTCTTTCGGCCGCCTCCTCCTCCGCTTGCAGGCAAACACTTTTCTTGCACCAATGAGAACCCTCCGCCTGCCTCCCTTGCTCTTTCTTCCTCCTTCTCTTGGTCTATGGATTCTTCAGTTGGACATACACACCATCATTCTGCCAGGGGGATCCTTTTCTCATAGTATGCACATATATACTCACATTTAGTTGAATTCAGTCTTAAAATATATTTTATATATTATATGGCTCTCACAGAAATAAATTTCCAAATATTTTGCTTTCATGGCTCTCTGAGTCCAAAAGGTTCTCGACCCCTAAGCTATACTCTCTAGCTCAGGGGTGCTCATTAGGTAGATCGCGATCTACTGGTAGATCGCGTAGGGCATCCTGGTAGATCGCAGGCAGGGTGGAAGGAAGGCTCCGTCCCGCCCCGTAGGCTCCCGACGCCGCGCAGGTACAGAAGGAGGTTGGACTAGATGGCCCTTGGAGGTCTCCTCTTATTCTAGGAACCCATTATTATTACTATTATTATTATCAGAGGCTGAATGGCCTTCTGTGAGGAATGCTTTGATTGTGTTTTTCCCTTATGGCAGAAGGAGGTTGGACTGGATGGCCCTTGGAGGTCTCCTTCTACTCTAGGAACCTATTGTTGTTATTGTTACTATTATTATTAATATTAGTAGTAGTAGCAGCAGAGGCTGAATGAATATTATCATCATCATTATTATGAATAAATTCAGGGGCTTATTATACTCACATTTAGTTGAATTCAGTCTTAAAATATATTATATGGCTCTCACTGAAATAAATTTCCAAATATTTTGCTTTTATGGCTCTTTGAGTAGTGGGTAGGTAGATCCTTTTGACTTGGTTGTTTTATTTGTAAGTAGCTCACATGCTGAAAAAGTGTGAGCACCCCTGCTCTAGCTGTTCTGATTTGGCAGGGACAGTACCAATTAATTCTATGTACTTTTTCACTGCTTTTAAAAATCCCCTTAGCTTTCTCCTTCTCTCACTTCCCGTCATCCCCCTCAACTTACTTCAATTTCCTGTAAAGTAAGTTCAAAGTGCAAAAGTAGTTAGCACTTAAATTGGGGAAGGGAGGAGAGGAGGAGCAGAATCCTACCCTTCCCAGTTGGCTCAGGTAAAAGCAAATTGCTGCAGCCTTTCCTAGTCTTCCACACAGTGTTTGTCCCTATTCATATTTTTGCTGTCTTGTCATCATCTGTTTTCCTCTGTGAATCTTTAGAAGTTGAATATATTATTTTCATGTGTGGAGGGCTGTAGCTAAAGTTGGTGGGTTGGATTATTGGTTCTTCCAGAAACAGCCCTACTGTTTGGTGATCCTAACATGACCTGGTATATGTCAACAGAACCGGATAGATTGCATTCTTGTTTGTAGTCTCAAATTGTTAAGAGACGCTTTCAATTGTTTTTTCTGCAATACAACTGGGGAGCGATGCCCTCCAGGGATTACAATGGCATGATTTCAAACCAAACAATACAGACTGAAATGTAAGCCCACAAGGAAATTCATCATTCTTAAATTTCTGCCAAGTTAACTAATATACGAGAAGCAAAAATCCTGTGTCAGGTACCAAATAACTCAAGTGGCTATTACACGCATTGAGTTAAGGTGCATCTACACTGCAGAATTGATGAAGTCCAAGAACACTTGAGTTGCCATGGCTCAAGGCTACGGGATCCTAGGAGTTGCAATTTTTCAAAGACTTTTGCCTTCTTTGCCAAGAGGATTGATGTCTCTTCAAACTATAGCTCCCTGGTTTTCATAGCATTGGGCCATGGCAGTAAAGGGGGCATAAAACTGCATTAATTATACAGTGCAGAGATGCACCTTTCGTGGAAGGTGCTGCTTTGGCCACTAAGATCTCAGTTCTGTTGTAGACTGTTATGAGAAATTTGTGATGTTTTATCTAATAGATATCGGACCAGTGGATTTGTGCAGTGGATTATTGTATGACAGGTCCCGAAGAAGCCGGAAACGGCGAAACGGCAGGGCCTATAAAACCGTCGACCCGACATTGGTTTTGATCCGGATTATAAATGATGTTACTATTATCCTATGGCAGGGCCGTAGCCAGGATTTTGATGGGGGCTGAGTTTGGTTCGGGGGGCTGAGACTGGGTGGAAGAGGGTCTACCCTAGCAAACCTTTTGTATTGTTATCCCAATAACCCCATTAATGTGGGATATAATGAGCATGGTGATCAGATCATGATATAAGTGCACATAACAGTTTAAATAATGTACCAGTAAGGCCTTCTCGCGGATCACCCTGAGAATTTGGGGGGGCTGAAGCCCCTTAGCCCCGGCTACAAGCCTGTCCTATGGATTATAATTTTGTGAAGGAAACAGACCAATGTGATGTCATATAGATCTGCATTCCACTATCCACTTACTATAATTTTGGAAGATTGAAAGTTTGGAAATAAACCATATTGAGTTGTGAAGAAAAGTGGTTTCCCGCATTGATTTGATTGCCTCTTCAAACTATAGCTCCCTGGTTTTCATAGCATTGGGTCATAGCAGTAAAGGGGGCATAAAACTGCATTAATTATACAGTGCAGAGATGCACCTTTCGTGGAAGGTGCTGCTTTGGCCACTAAGATCTCAGTTCTGTTGTAGACTGCTTTGATATAATGCATATGTAGGGCACGAGTAGCTGATTTATATTTGTGTGAATGTGGATAGATTATTTATTTATTTATTTATTTAATTCAGTTTTGTATATCGTCCTTCCCCGAGGGCTCAGGACTGCTGTTGCGTCTCAGATCTGGAACGTACACCCCCCCCCCCCTAGATCACACACACAAGCAATCTCTCCAAACTACTTTTATTTAGAATATAGAATAGTCCAAAAAGATAAAAGGAATAAGGCAAAAAGTAAGTCCCAAGGTAAATCTGGTAAAGTTTTCAAAACGGAGTAAATCTCAAGGAAAGCAATCCGAAGACCAAGGCAGACCGCTCCTGCAGTCAAACATGAAACTTAGAGTCCAAAGCAAACCGAAACGACGGTCAAACAGGAAACGTAGTTCAGCAGGGCAAGCCGCTCCTACGGTCAACTTGAACTTGGAGACTGGAACAAAGAAACGTTCAATCTAAACGTAGCTTCGGGTCTGCCGGAATCTTCCCAAAACCAGTCTCTTAAAGGAATCTACAGTATTTTCTGAGAAACCACTGAATTCCCCATCTCAAATTCCAATCTCTCCTCGTAGATCTGATATTGGCCCTTCTATCAAAATCCGCCAGCTCGTTAGCGGGGCCAGGTGGACTCATATCTTGGTGAGAAAGCTCATCCTCCCTATTTCCTTGGGCCTCAGCTGGCAAGGGAGAAGGGTTCCCGTGAGATTCAAGGTTAGTGGAGTTCTCGCTGGCAGTCTCGAAACTAACTTCGATGGAATCATCATTAACCCCTTCTTCACGCCAATACCCATGCAACCAGTCATTGTCCCAAGACAAGTCCTCATTTACAGAAATGTCCCCCTCAGCCCATTCATCCTCCTCATTCTGGCCCTGATCCACTGGCCCCACTGGTACCTGTCTCTGACCACTAGGCTGGGGCACCACACTATCCCCCCCTCCAAGGCCCCCCCGAGGCCGCCCGCGGGGATGGGGTTTGGACGGATAGTCTCGATGAAAGCGAGCCACTAAGTCTGGAGCATGTACATCCCTGGCATTGACCCAAGAGTGTTCTTCAGGACCAAACCCGGTCCAGTCTATGAAGCATTGTAACTTACAGCGCCGGATGCGAGCGTCTAGAACAGGGGTGGGCAATTATTTTTTCCAAGCGGCCACACGAGAGCCAAAAAATATTATGGAGGGCCGCACCTAAAGGCTGAACTACATTCTAATCTACATTATTTATTTATTTATTTATATTTTACTATATTACCCATCATTAATATTAACATATCATTATATCAAGAAATTAATATATTAAGTATTAATATCATATATTATTAGTATTAATATCATACACACACACATACTATATATACACACACATTATAATATATTGAAATTTTAACATTAAAAAAATCCTGGGGCACACCACCAACCAAAATGACACAAAATGACACTCTGAGGCAGAGAGTTCCATTGCTGAACAGCTCTCACAGTCAGGAAGTTCTTCCTAATGTTCACCCTCCTAGACAGCCATGCTTCCCTGTGATGTTTGCTTTTCTGCCTGTGCTGTTGTGCTCTCTCTCTCTCTCTCTCTCTCTCTCTCTCTATATATATATATATATATATATATATAAATGTTCATTTGTGGGATTAACATAACTCAAAAACCACTGGACAAATTGCTGCCAAATTTAGCCACAAAACATACTAATACTACTCAAGGAGGGACCATCAGTCAAAAAATTGCTTTTGTCATTTGGGAGTTGTAGTTGCTGGGATTTATAGTTACCACACAATCAAAGAGCATCCTGAACTCCACCAATTGTGGAATGGAATCAAACTTCCCACACAAAACTACCATAACCAAGAGAAAATACTACAAGAGTTTGGTGGGTATTGAATTTTGGAGTTGTAGTTCACCTATATCCACAGAGCACTGTGGACTGAAACAATGTTGGATCAGGACCAAAGTTGGCATGAATACTCAATATGCCCAAATGTGAACACAGATGGAGTTTGGGGAAAATAGACCTTGACATTTGGGAGTTACAGTTTCTGGCATTTACAGTTCACATACAATCAAAGAGCATTCTGAACCCCACCAATGATGGAATTGAACTAAACTTGGCATACAGGACTCCCATGACCAACAGAAAATACTTGAGAACTTTGGGGAGCACATACATACCTTGTGAGTAGGGAGTTGCTGTTGCTTGGTCCATTCTAGAGGAGAGTGGGCCTTTGCTGGCTGGCGAAAGTGTGAGGCAGGCGAAAAAGACTTCGCGCAACGCTAGGCCTTGCACGAAGCAACCCCCGCCAGCCCCATGCCCTCGCCGTTCAGCGAAAGCGCGGCGCAGGCGAGGGAGCCCTCCAGCAAGGGAAGCAACCCCCGCCAGCCCCGTGCTTTTGCTGGATGGCGACGGCGCGGGGCTGGCGAGCGAGGCCTCCAGCGAGGCTAGGCCTCGCAAAAAGAAACCCCCACCGGCCCCACGCTTTTGCCAAACAGGGACGGCGCGGGGCTGACAAGGGAGGCCTTTGGTGAGGCTAGGCCTCGCAGGGAGCAACCCCCGCCAGCCCCGCGCCCTCACCATTTGGAGAGAGCCAGAGCGGGCGAGAGGGCGTGTGGATGAGAAGGTGAGCGGTGAGCGGGCGGGGCGAGGTGCCGCTCACCCCGCCCACTGCTTGCCCCGCCCACTCGCCGCCCACTTGCTCACCCGCTCCGGCTCCCCTGACTGGCCTTGCGGTTGCCGGTGCTAGGAGAGCCGGAGTGGGCGATCGAGCGCGCGGCGAGCGCGCGGGGCAAGGCAAGCGGTGAGTGGGGCGAGCGGTGGGCGGGGCGAGCGGGCTGCACAGAACTGGCTGCCGGGCCGGTTACGGCCCACGGGCCATAGATTGCCCACCCCTGGTCCAGATCCATCATTTGATTATAGGTGAACTATAAATCCCAGCAACTACAACTCCCAAATGACAAAAACAGTTCCCCCCTAACCCCAGCAATATTCAAATGTGGGTGTAGCGGATACTTTTGCCAAATTTGGTCCAGTGAATGAAAATACATCCTGCATATCAGATATTTACATTGCCATTCATAAGAGTAGTAAAATTACAGTTATGAAATAGCAACAAAAACAATTTTATGGTTGGCTGTCACCACGACATGAGGAATTGTAAAGTCATGGCATTAGGAAGGTTGAAAAACACTGGTCTACATTCAGCAGTGAAATGACCTACTTCAATAATAATAATAATTCTTATTATTATTATTTATATGTCACTCTATCTCCCTGGGAGGACTCAGGCGATTTCCAAGCAACATCAAAACATACAGAGTCACAAATTGAACAAAAAATAACAGTAACCGCAACATAAGCATGGAATTATCCAACAACACATAATATTAAAAGGAAAAATCCTGCCTGCTCTTCATGTCTATTTGTCAGGGCATGGAAAAGCAATGGGTCAGAACAATTAAAAGGCTGGGTCAAGACTGATACAAATTGATATAAGATGAGACAAGTATTTGGGTACATGACTGTACCCAAATCCTTTTTAAAAAAAAATCTTTATTTTTGATTTTTGATCTCTTTTGACTGACTGTTTTAAACTTTCTCTCTTTTTCTTAAGTTTTTCCTACTTTCCTATATGTTTATTGTTCCCCCTCTTTCTTATTCATTTTATAAATGTTTAAAATAAAAAAATCTATTAAAAAACCTATATTATATTCAATTTATTTCAGCTTTTAAATATATTTTAATCACCATAATACAGTAGCCCTGGGATGTGATTTGGATTTTAACCTATCACATGTGAAACTGCCCCAAACTACCTCTAGAAGAGGGCAAGTACTAAACTTGAGAGATCTCCACAATATACAACCTTAGAGAAAGAGCGACAGAGGAGAAAGCTGTCTTGAGCAGTGACATTATTTTATTTTATGCTGAATTTTATCATTACTTACAGTGCGCTGAAAGAAGAAGCCGGGAAACAGACCAGGAGGGCAGTCACCAGGTAGAAAACGGACCCCTCCATCATGAACTGGAGGGCCAGGCACCAGAGGCAACTGCAACCCCCGTATTTATTGTAAAAGTCTGATACAGAACCAAGCCCTTTTTGCAAGAGCTTAATATTTAATCAGCATATGGGGAGGGGTTTAAGCAACATGGGAATTTCAGAAGGAAACATCAGCTCTGTCAAAACACATAAAGAATACTTTGTCCTCTTTCCCAGTTCTCTTCTAATCACTTGCTTGTGCAATCGTCTCTTTAGAAGTGTACAAAGAGATGGAGCAATCGGCAAACATCCCGCAAGCTTGACAAAATGCAGACTGAAAACTGAAAGTTCTCTCTCTCTCTCTCTCTCTCTCTCTCTCTCTCATACACACATACAATGCACATAAACCAAGGATTGTGGAAGGTTTGCAAATAGCACCCCACCCCTCAAAACACACAATTTTCGGACCCCCTGAATCCATCCAGGAGTCCTGAAGCTTGCCTAGACCAGTGTTTTTCAACCTTTTTTGAGCTGCGGAACATTTTTTATATTTACAAAATCCTGGGGCACACCACCAACCAAAATCACAAAAATCGCATGCGCCCTCTTATTTTTATTTTTTTTGGAATTTTTTTTCTGAATTTTTTTTTAAAAAATTGGGGGGTCCGGACCTGCTGCCCCCCCAAAAGTGCCGCCCGAGGCCATGGCCTAGGGTGGGCTTATGGGTAATCCGGGCCTGATCAAAGAGCATTCTGAGCTCCACCAATAATAGAATTGAACCAAACTTGGCATACAGGACTTCCATGACCAACAGAAAATGCTGGAGTGGTTTGGGGGAGGCATGTACAATACAGTACATTTGCAGTACCTTCAATTGCTTCAGCTCCACCGTTCCCTGGGCCTGTGCTCCCTGCACGAGGCCTCTTCCCTCTACGTGCTTGCCAACACCGGGACACATCCCTCTCCCGGCATTGGAATTGTAAACCTTCCGAGCCCGGTGGGGGCTAGCAGCGAACGGCGAAGGCTGCCCAGATGGCCTTGGCCATACAGGGGCCTTGTGCTTGCCCCTCGTCCCTTCCGAATTCGGCGAGAGGCAAGCATCGAAGGCTGCCCAGATGGCCTTGGCCATGCAGGGGCCTTGCGTTCACCTCTCATCCCTTCTGAGCTCGGCACGCCTTTGCCCCCAAGTTCCTCCTCCTGACTCCCTGCATCCCTGTGGGAAGAAGAGGAGGAACCAACCAGGAGCACCTGGCTGTTTGGCTCACACAGGAGCCAGCAGCCATTTTGGAGAGGCAGAGGGGGCGGGGCCAACCGAGGCAGCTTTGCAACTCCCGGAAAATGGCCCTGCAACCCCCTTGGGGGTTGCGACCCCCAGGTTGAGAACCGCTGTTCTAATCAGTGGAAGTTCATGGTTCAATGAGAAGTTATCTGTTTAGGGATGAACTCAGAATCTCAACCTTTCTGTAGAAGTCAACATCTTGATTACACATGCACCCAAGATGACACTATCTCAGAGTAATTTTAAAATAGAGCCATTTAAAATGATCACGGATAGTGAGACCCGAAGCACAGATGCCGAGATCCATTAAGTTGATAACGAATACTGGCAGCTGGCTGCCTGTGGATCCGTGCGCCCGGCGAAATGAAGAGGATAAACCCAATGTTCCCAAGTCAAAAAATTTCAACAGTTGAAGAAGAAGCCACAGAGGTATTTGATTTCAATCCAGCTGGACGGGATGACAGCTTGCAGCAAGCTACTAAAGGAAGCTGAGATACTTCATACAGGCAAAACAGACAATTATACATTCAAACCCTTTGTATTTCACTGCTGTTCTCCTCTGTATCCCTGATTGTTCGTATGGTCAATCTATGTGGAGCTCTGGGCTCCTGCCCACTACAGCTCTCTCTGTAGCCGCTCCAGAAGGGAATTTAGAGCATAATTTGATGGGCGGTAGGGGTCACGCTCAACATGGTCCATGTGTCATTCAAGAGGCATATCATCACCAAACAAACAGCCTCTTTTTGAACCACAATCCTCCGCTGTTGTACAATGAATTCCTGTCAGTATGGTCAGGGTTTTTTTTTTAGATTGACCAGCAGAAATCTGTTGGGAAAACTCATTTACTTGCAAAACAACAAGCACTTTCTGGTTCTATCTGGAACCTCAGACTGCGAGGTTGTGCAAATGAGGTTGTGCATGAGGAAAGCATAAGACTGCCCACTTGAATGCCTGATGCATGGAAGCTTTGTGATCGATGTTATATGTGATATGGGGAATCCCAAAGACAGGAGCAGCTACTTCTGTGCAGAGCTTGGACAATTTCACTTCTTTGTTTACAACTCCCAGAAATACCAATCCCGCAAAAGCTTCCTTCCATATGCAGTTGTACTTTTTGGCTGTTGATATTCAGCTTAAGTTTACAAAAGCAAAATTGTACTTGTAGTTCACTATACATTTTGCACATTGTGTATCGTCATGCATTGATTTCATGGTCGTTCATTGCATATTTGGCTGTGCAAAATTGCAGTTCTGTAACAAGACGGTAAACATATTACAAGGGTTTTCTTGGCAAAATTTGTTCAGAGTGGGGTTGCCACTACCTTCCTCTGAGGCCAAGAGAGTATCACTTGCCCAAAGCCATTTAGTGGATTTCCATGGTTGAGTGAGGAACCAAGCACACAACCATAATAGGGGTGGTTGATCCATCAAAAATTTGTTTCTAAACTCACATGGGGGGGGGGGGATTGTCATCGGTGGTTCAATATAGAAATTGTTCCAAAAAATTTCCATAAAATTTCATTATTGAAATGTAATTATTAACAAAAATTCGTTATTATTTCCTGTTAGTTCTCAGCAGGAAAGGAGGTGGGGATGTCCTCCGCACCTCCTTCTCCCTGCTAAGATCTGCTTTGGAAGCAGCCCGGGGCCGGGATTTGGAGGAATTTCCTCCTGTTCTCCAGGCTGTCCCTCCGCTTGTGAGGGACAGCCTGAGGAACAGAAGGAAAGGAGGGTGCTGCTGCCCTCTAGTCTCCTCTCGCGAGTTGAGAACTGAGGGGGAAAAACGACCTAATAACGTGACCTTTACAAAAATATGGTGATCCCGGGTTCGGTTTTGAAACTTCACTTCCGGGTTGGACCCCGTGGGTCGATATAGGGTCAAAATAATTTCAAATACGAAATATTAACGGATTTCAAAGTATTTTAATTGGAGATATCCACCCCTAAACCATGACATCAAGCTGACTCTTATGCACTAACTGCACGTGCTGTTTTCCAACATTTTGTTTTCAACTTTGACCAGCCACAGATGTCAGTAAACGTTCTTTGTTGTTTTGTGTCTTTGAGTCATTTCCCACTTATGATGAACCTTAGGCAAATTTATGACAAGTTTTTCTTGTTGTTGTTTATTCGTTCAGTCGCTTCTGACTCTTTGTGACCTCATGGACCAGCCCACGCCAGAGCTCTCTGTCGGCCGTCACCTCCCCCAGCTCCTTCAGGGTCAAGCCAGTCACTTCGAGGTTACCATCCATCCACCTTGCCCTTGGTCGGCCCTTTTCCCTTCTATTTTCCCCAATATCATTGTTTTGTCTAAGTTTTCCTGTCTTCTCACGATGTGGCCAAAGTACTTCACCTTTGCCTCTACTATCCTTCCCTCTAATGAGCAGTCGGGCTTTATTTCCTGAAGTATGGACTGGTTGGATATTCTCGTGGTCCAAGGCACTCTCAGAACCTTCCTCCAATACCACAGTTCAAAAGCATTTCTCTTCCTTCGCTCAGCCTTCCTTATGGTCCAGCTCTCACATCCGTAGGTTACTATGGGGAATACCATTGCTTTAACTATGCGGATCTTCGTTGCCAGTGTGATGTCTCTACTCTTCACTATTTTATCGAGATTGGTCATTGCTCTTCTCCCAAGAAGTAAACGTCTTCTGATTTCCTGGCTGCAGTCTGCGTCTGCAGTAATCTTTGCACCTAGAAATACAAAGTCTGTTACTGCCTCCACGTTTTCTCCCTCTATTTGCCAGTTATACATTGCGGGAGTCTTCCTTGCAGGATCTTGAGCATTACCTTACTGGCATGAGCTTTTGCACTTTCTTCTTTCACCTTGGTTAGAAGGCTCCTCAGCTCCTCCTTGCTTTCAGCCATCAAAGTGGTATCATCTGCATATCTAAGGTTGTTGATGTTTCTTCCAGCAATTTTAACCCCAGCCTTGCATTCATCAAGCCCCACACATGGCATGATGTGTTCTGCATACAAGTTGAATAGGTTGGGTGAGAGGATACAACCCTGCCGTACGCCTTTCCCAATCTTGAACCAGTCTGTTGTTCCATGGTCAGTTCTTACTGTTGCCACTTGGTCCTTATACAGATTCCTCAGAAGAGAGACAAGGTGATTTGGTTTACCCATACCACCAAGAACTTGCCACAATTTATTATGATCCACACAGTCAAAGGCCTTGGAATCTATGTATATAATAAAAGTCAGTGTTTGTGTTAAGAATAATAATAATAATAATATAAAAAAGAAATTATAAACCATAAAATGTTTCTTTTTCACCTCTCGACTAATTCCTATAGCTGTAAACAGTGAAGCTCAAAAAGAAGCTATATGACGTCTCCGTTTTGGAGGGAGCTAGAAAACTCGGCATTACTTGGTAAGTAGATAAGTAGGTTGGTCTTCCACTGATGGAAGTTGCACCACATCAGCTACATAAATTTATAAATGGCCCTATTTATACAATTATGCATTGTCTAATAGGTCTACTTTTAAAATCCAAAATCAAACAAGAAGTATTTCTAATGTTTATCCTTACCGAATTAACCTGGGCAACATTGGGAACCTAAGCAAAATGATGAAGTTTGAGGGGGATGGCTTAGTATGATGTGCGTCCATCTACGACGTTATCCTTTTTACTATACAGACAATTCATAATTTATTTTTTTAAAAAACCTTTTCTCAAATAAACAGGACCTGGACCAAACTTGGCAAACAGACAACTGGTAACCCAATTTACATCCTGGTGCAGTTTGGGGGAGGATGGATATCAGATGGTAGGATTGGCAGCACCTACACCCATTTTCAGACACCAGTGTGACCCCCACCAATGATCTGGACCAAACTTCAGTTTGATTAAGACATAGCGTAATATATGACCAAACTGATATTACCTAACATCCGAAAACAAACAATACCCCTTTCAAATAACCCGGGCACCACCAGGTCCCCAGGCTAGTAGTCAATAAAACAGAAATAGATGTTTTTCTGAAACTCCCTGCCTTTCTCCATTATCCAGAGGATATTGGCAATTTGGTCTCTAATTTCTCTGCCATTTCTTAACCCAACTTGTACACCTGCCAACTCTTTCTCCACGTATTGCTGGAGTCTTCCTTGTAGGATCTTGAGCATTACCTTACTGGCATGAGAAATAAGAGCCACTGTACAAAAGTTTGAGCATTCTTTAGAATTTCCCTTTTTTGGTATGGGGATACAAGTTGATTTTTTTCCAGTCTGATGGCCATTCTTGTGTTTTTTATATTTGCTGGCATATGGCATGCATCACCTTGACAGCAATCCTTTAATTTCTTAGCAATCATTTAAAAGTGTGTATGAATGTAGCTGGCCTTATCTCACTCTGGCTTTCTCTACCTATAATAACTCATTGTGTGTGGGCATCTCTGGAATTGAGCAACGTGTGTTATCTGTGTTTGAATAACAAGAGTAATAATGAAGACATTGCATAGATTTTAATTCCCACTCAATCCTCTAGGTCAGTGTTTCCCAATCTTTTTTGAGCCGCGGCACACTTTCTACATTTACAAAATCCTGGGGCACACTACCAACCAAAATGACACACAAAATGACACTCTCATTAGGGGATAAAAGTACCAAGTACAGAATTTGTAATCAGATGAAGCATCGTTGAAAATTGAGCCAAGACATCTTTCCTAGTCCTTGGAAGCTTTGCCTTGGATAGATTCATGTCTTAAGTGTCTTTTTTTGGATTCATGTTTCAAGTTTTTGGAATTTTACCTTGGAAATTTCTGTATTTGTTTTTCATGCACTCTGGTGGACTCATTTCCTGGACTCTTTGTTCTGTTTATCTTCCTACCTCATTGGGCTTACCTATTTCTATGGAATGCTTTTTACCTACCGTATTTCTATGGAGTGCTCAACACCAGCTGTGTGATATTTAAAGTCAGAGGAGGGCTTTCCTGGCCTGGAGTGCAACAAGTAAAAGGCAGGCTGGGCAGTGAGCCTTCCCTTGATCACTTGGGGCGTGGCCTCCACCTGGGCCCTGCCCCCTTTCAGTCATGGCCCCTCCCTCCTCTCCCTCCAGCCTGCCTGGCTGCCTGGCTTCTCGGAGGCGATGGAAGCACGCAGCTTGGACCGTAACCTGTGCGTGGTGACGGGGGAGTCGCGGGGCCTGGGCCAGGCCATGTGCCTTTGCCTGGCTGTGCTCCTCTCCCCAGGCTTGGTGCTACTCCTCTCGGGCCGGGCGGAGGGCCCACTGCGGGAGGTGGAGGTGCTGCTCCACCGGGACTGGCCGCGACTCCGCCCGCGCGCCCTCCCCGCAGACCTGGCTCAGCCCCACGCCACCCAAAGCCTCCTCTGCGCCACCTGGGAAGCCCACTGGCAGATGGAAGGGGAGGGGGAAGGCATGCGGCCGCCCCCGGAAAGGATCCTCCTGGTCAACAACGTCAGTGAGCCAGGCAGGAGAGAGAGGCCAGCAGGAAGGAAGGAAGGAAGGAAGGAAGGAAGGAAGGAAGGAAGGAAGGAAGGAAGGAAGGGCCTCCCACGCGAGGGGAAGGCACCCCCAGGGAACACTAGGAAGAAAAAGGGGGAAAGTTTTTCTGCAGCACACCAGCTGATCTCTCACGGAACACTAGTGTGCCGCGGAACAGCGGTTGGGAAACACTGCTCTAGGTACACACACTCTCATCTTACTCATTCATTACTGGACAAAAAGGGTGAGAAGATGTAGGCCAATCTCCATCATGCTTAAGCCCAGCAGATGAGGAAAGGCTGTATCTCCAGCCCAAATGCCACTGCCCTAACCTCAAATAGAGAGAATAGATTTAGGCCCCTTCTACACTGTCATACAATCCAGTTTATCAAAGTGGATAATCCACACTGTCTGCTTTGAACTGCATAATATGAGTCTACACTGCCATATATTCCAGTTCAGATCAGAGAATCTGGCAGTGTGGACTCACATAATCCAGTTCAAAGCAGATAATGTAGATAATCTGTTTTGATAATCTATATTATATGGCAGTATAGGAGGGACCATATACAACAACGTCAGGCCTAGGCCCAGCTACAGATTAAAAGTCTAGCCTCCATCCCACTTGCCACTGCCCCAGCCTCAAAGAGGCAACAACAGCTCAATTATGCCAAGGACCACGAGCAGATGAAAGGCTTTGCCTCTATGCCAGCTGCCACTACCCTGACCTCAAGAGGTTGAGAAGAAAAGGTAGACACAGCTCTCCTGGGTTCACACACTGCCAGTTTAGCCATTCCATTACTGGAAAAGGAGGGAGAGGAGAAGAGGCAGGCATAACTCCATGACTATGCCCAAAAGCAGATGAAAGGCCATCATTCCATCCTATTCATCACTGCCCTTGCTTTGAAGGTAGAGGAGAACATGAATGCAAAACTTCTTCATGTATAAAACTAGGAACAGACTGAAGGCCCTTGCTTATTTCCTTTTGCAACTGCCTTGACATTGCAGTGAAAGAAAAAGAAGCAGACATGTCTCTTCCTGTCACAATGCAAGGACTTGGCGGGCCCCTTAATCACACACACAGAGACGTACTGAAGGCTAACTACTTTATTGAATATAAAAACAGTTCCAAAGAATATAGTCCAATAATAAGCAAGTATCCAAAAGGCTGGAAGTATCAATGTCCAAGAGAACGTAGCAAATAATCCAAAGGCTTGGCAGGGCTCCGCAGCCAATGCGGATCAGGAACAGAGCAAGGCTTCGCAATCCAATGCGAATCAGGGAACAGGACAACTCTTCGCAAACCAATGCGAATCAGGAAGCAAGGCAAGGCAAAACAAGGCAAGGCTTGATGACCACAGCTTGTGGTCCTACTCCGCTTCACGCCTGTACAGGTAAGACGTGGCCGGAGAACTGACGATACGTTCCCACGGATCCTGTACTTAATCCTTCGGCCGAGCTCCTCGGCGCTCTAGGCTTCTTCGTCTCCAATCCCTGCTGACGGACCTCGGCCGGTCTAGGGCCCGGGACCAATCCCTCCTCCTAGACTCGATGTTCCGTCTCCTATCGAAAGTTCGACCTTGTCTCTCTGCAGCTGTGTCACTATCTCCCTGAGAGCTTTCCTCCCTATCCATTTCCCATTCGCCTTCTGCCATATCTTCTTCCAAGGGCTCCTGGGAAGATCTCCCCCCCGGGTGTTCATAACTCCCTGGGTCGCTATCAGACTGCACCTGGTGATCTGAATCATCTCTTGGACCAAAACACATTTCTTCCCATGCCAAGCTCTCTGTAGGTGAAAGAGGCTCAGCAGGGGAAAGTTGCCCTTCGCCCCAGTCATCTAGCTCATCCTCTGAATCCAGTTCTGGCCCTGCTGGTTCTAATGCTAGTGGGACCCCAGGCCCTGGTCCCTGCCCCCCAGGCACAAACGAGAACTGCTGTGCTACACTTCCGAGTCCATCTTGATCATTCCATTACTGCAGGGGCCAGGAACCTATGGCTCGCGAGCCAGATATGGCTCTTTTGATGATTGCATCTGGCTCACATGCTGGCTCTCAGCTGCGCACACCGCCTTTGCCCTCCTTCACCCTAAATTCCGTGAACGCAGCTCAGCTGGAGTCAGGGCCAGCGTCAAGCTCTCCATGCCGGCTCTCAACTGTGTGCACCGCCTTCGCCCTCCTTCGCCTCAAATATGTTATAAGTTAATGGTGATTTAACCTTCATTGAGTTATACATCTTTTTCATCTAATACTGTTCATTTATTATATAATACTCTTGATTCATATCATTTAATTGTCGGTATCAACTACATGCATATACTTACCTTGGAATCTATATATTCTGATTTACTACCTGATTGAGTGTATTAACTCCTGTATGGAATGATTTATATGCTTATTGACAATATATATACCACACCGTGATTTTCCTTTCGTTTCTTCTATCCCTCTTGTGAACTTTAGTCATTCTCCTTTTTTCCCTTACCCCTGTTTTGTCCGTTTTTTGACGGTAAGAGCAGCAGCCCCACTGTCTTTTCGTTTCTCCATTACTAAACACTTTAAAATTGGAGTCCCCTTTTTCTGTCAATTTGTTGTTTTGGTGCTTAATTTGTAAAATTATAATGTAATTTGACATTTAATTATTATGCAACATTTTTGCTTATCCAACATTCTGCCAGCCCATTTATGTTGGATAAGCAAGACTCTATTGTACTTGTTTTTAGGATTTGGCAGGAGCCAGAAACCAGATTTAAAGTGGATTTATTCTCTGGTGTAAGACACCCGTGTTGACTTTTTGTGAGCATGGCATTTCTTTCTAAATGCCAACAAACTGCTCTTTAATTGTCTGTTCCAGAATCTTTCCTGATATTAATGTCAGGCTGACTGGGCAGTAATTGTTTGGATCCTCCCCCACTTTTTAAGAAGATGAGGGTAACATTTGCCCTCCTCCAGTCTGTTGGGCCTTCTCCTCTTCTCTAAGGAATTCTCAAAGATGATTGCCAGTGGTTTTGAAATTGCTTCTGCCAGTTCTTTTAATGTTGTCCATCTGATCCTGGAGACTTGAAATAATTTAGAGAGTGACAATGGATTTCTCGTACCTATACATGTTCAAATTTGAAAGGTTCCATTTGCATACTCACAATTTGTGAATAGTCAGATAGCTGTCTCAAGTTGTATAAGAGAGAAAGCTGGCATGCCTCTCCATAAGTTACACATACACCAAAACACCCCAATTTCTGGCATGTTCTAGATCAGGCATGAGCAAACTTTGGCCCTCCAAGTGTTTTGGACTTCAACTCCTACAATTCCTAGCAGCCTACCAGTTGTTAGGAATTGTAGGAGTTGAAGTCCAAAACACTTGGAGGGCCAAAGTTTACCCATGCCTGTTCTAGATGCTTCTTTATATTATATGTAAAGGATGCACAATGACAAAGGTAAAAAATACAGTCAGCCTTCCCTATCTGCAGATTCTGAATCAATGAAATCCAAAAAATTACATTCCTTCCCTAAAGTTTGATCTTGCCATTGAATATAAGAAATGCCTTGCCTGACTTACCGGGTGAGGACGTTGTGGTGGGGGGCGCTCTCCCGCCAGCCATGTTGGGGTGCAGGGAACTTCTCCTTCCCAGAAGCCCCCTTCACAGCGCAAAGTTTCCCGCCACACAGCTGGCCAGGCAATCAGTGGGCTGGCCACTCACCAGGCTGTCCTGAGGTCCCTCTCAGGCACTGGGCCTCATCAGCTTGGCCTCCCACCCGCCCTGCATCTTGTTCATGTTTTTGTTGGGGGTTTGGGGGTTGTTTTGCTTAGTTTGTCACAACTTCTGTTGGCATGTGGCATGGGCCCTGGATCTGGCTTCCTTCCCTCCCCCCTTAGTGGTTGTGGTGGTGGTGGTGGGGGGGGGGGGGATGTACGGTGTTTGGGGTGCCAGGAAGTTAGCCTGGTATTGTGCGGAGGCACCCCTGGTGTGTTTTTTGTATTGGTTAACAACGAGCTGACCAATCCTGATCCAGCTCCCATGTGTGGCAGCCAACCCGCTTTTCCTGTAACCAATAAACAGTTGTGGCCATTTTCTTCCCAACTCAGTGTTGTTTCTTCTTTGGGCTGCTGGCGGGAGGTGGGTCACCCATCCACACACAAACACCATTTTACTATGTCATGGTATATTTTAGGACTTGAACATCCACAGATTTTGATATCATCTAGGAGTGGGAGGAGAATACCCAGGAACCAAACCTCACCTGATATGAAGGGCCCACTGTAGAGTGTATTACGATTATTCTTACCAAATAAAATGCACAGATATATGCAAAATAGAACATCAATAAAGAGTTAATCAGGACATTCTGGATATCAGCAGGTTTCCCGTAACAAGTTTGTTTTCCTGGCACAAAGTTGGAAAGAAGGGAGCTTGAACAATGTCCAAAGATAATCAATTGCAACATGCCTACATATTTACTTGGGGAAACATCCAACAGAGCCAATGTCATAAATCTGGAAATAAGAAGTAATCCATGGCAACCAGGTTGGGGGGCGGGCAAGATGTAAAATGTTATTTGGGGCATTAAAGGAAGGCTAGAAAGCCTCGGTGGAGATGTCTCCTTTAGGCAGATTATGATTCAGCTTTGAGTCTTTGGGGAGTTCACCATCAGCATACCATCAGCATTTTCTTGTTTGTGCTTTGAAGAACGATACTATTATACCAGTGTTTTTCAATCCTTTTTGAGCCACGGCACATTTTTTACATTTACAAAATCCTGGGGCACACCACCAACCAAAATGACACAAAATGCCACTCTAACACAGTAATACATATAGTTGACCTTGAGTTTTGGAATTGTAGTTCACCTATATCCAGAGAGCACTGTGGACTCAAACAATGTTGGACCAGGACCAAATTTGGCATGAATACTCAATATGCCCAAATGTGAACACAGATGGAGTTTGGGGAAAAAAGACCTTGACATTTGGAAGTTACAGTTTCTGGGATTTATAGTTAACACACAATCAAAGAGCATCCTGAACTCTTGCAAAAATGGAATTGAACCAAACTTGGCATATTGAACTCTCATTACCAACAGAAAGTATTGAAAGGGTTTGCTTGGGAATTGACCTTGAGTTTGGAAGATGTAGTTCACCTACACCCAGAGAGGACTGTGGACTCAAACAATGTTATGTTATGTTGTTGTTTGTTTTCTATCCAGAATCACAATGTTGGGAGGAGGCTCACCACTTTAAGGTCCCTAAAACAGGCATGGGAAAACCACGGCCCTCTGGGTGCTTTGGACTTCAACTCCCACCATTCCTAACAGCCTGAGGCCTTTTCCTGCTTAAGTGGCTGAGGGGGGAAAGGAAAAGAGCCTGAGGCTGCTAGGAATGGTGGGAGTTGGAGTCCAAAACACCTGGAAGGTCCAAGTTTGCCCATGCCAGCTTTCGGCAGAGACCTCTTCCTTCCCCTTCCCCTTCGCGCCCTTTCTTCCCCCTCCTGCCGAACACTTACGTTTTCTTGCCGCTTCTTCTGCCATTTTGATCCGAGGGGGCAGCGTGAGCGTGTTCAGGAGGGGGGAGGGGGGAAGACGTGGGGCGAGTCTGCGCAGTAGCATGAGCAAAGCGAGGCAAAGTGAGCAGAGCGAGGCTGGGAAGAAGGGAGCCCAAGTGAAGAAGAACAAAATTTTCGGCAGGAGGGGGAAGAAAGGGTATTGGAGGTTCTAATTTCCCACGGCACACCTGACGATCACTCACGGCACACTAGTGTGCCACGGCACACTGGTTGAGAAACACTCTATTATAGTGTTATTAGATGTTAGAATTCACTGATTTCATAATGTGGTAAGATTTTAAAACTGTTCCCCAAGATGTGAGTTAAGACAAAGACATCTATTTTTATTCTTAATATAAAGTCTTGCACACATTTTGTTCTAATGGAGCAATATACTGTAGCTCCCTCATTTTGATCATAGAGTTTAAAACTCTATAACTGGAAAGGTTAAGAAGGACCACAACATATACTGGAATGATGATGCCTCCTATCTGGATCCATCTGAATTTTCAATGCTATGTGGTCTAGGGATGATGGGTGCTACAGATCAACAATATTTATTTATTTATTTATTTACCATATTTCTAACCCGCCCTTCTCAACCCCAGAAGGGGGACTCAGGGCGGCTTACATTCAATCCCATTAAGAGGCTATTTCATCAATACAATAAAATCACAGCATAAACATATCATGATAAAAACAACATAATTTAAACTATAGAAGTCATCATTAAACATTAAAACCAGCCTCATCCGTCTTCACGCCAATCCAGTTCATCCCTTAAGGCAGTGTTTCCCAACCAGTGTGCCACGGCACACTAGTGTGCCGTGAGCGATCATCAGGTGTGCCGTGGGAAATTGGCACTCTTCCCCCTCCTAGCAGCTCTTTCTCCCTCTTTCAGCACTGGGCGGAGGGAGGAGGGAGGCAGTGAAAGAGGCCACACAGATCTATGAAACGTATAGAGTCTATACGTTTCATAGATCTGTGTGGCCTCTTTCACTGCCTCCCTCCGCAAAAGCAGAACACTGGGCGGAAGTGATTGAGTCGGCATTTTTCGCGTTGGCTTGGATTTCTCGCGAGAACAGCCAAAGCCGGAAGCTCCACGTCGGTGAATTGGGTAGTGAGCGAACCTGCGAGCATCAGAAGGCTGAAGCATTCACAGGTTTCCAAGCAACAAATTGAGTCTCTGTGCTTGGAAATGTTGTTTTTTAAAACTATTTTACTGGATTTTTCGAGAGTTGCCTCCCCCCCAAGGAACTGTTTATAACAGCTTCATGACATCCATAGTTAACTGGAAGCAAGTTTCACTCAGGGTGAAATTTCACAAGAGTCTGGAGAACAAGCCCTATGAGGAGCGGCTTGAAGAGCTGGGCATGTTTAGCCTGGAGAAGAGAAGGCTGAGAGAAGACATGATAGTCATGTATATGCATGTGAGAGGAAGTCATATATATGTTGTGTTCATCGAAACAGGCCCAGGTTTCACACTGAGTGTATAAATACATTTAAAAACGTATTAACTATATGTATTACTGTGTTAGAGTGTCATTTTGTGTCATTTTGGTTAGTGGTGTGCCCCAGGATTTTGTAAATGTAAAAAATGTGCCGCGGCTCAAAAAAGGTTGAAAAACACTGCCTTAAGGTGCTGATTGCATTTATTGACCAAACGCCTGGTCCCACAGCCATGCCTTTACTTTCTTTCGGAAAGCAAGAAGGGAAGAGATCGATCTAATCTCGGTTGGGAGTGTGTTCCATAGACGGGGAGCCACCGCCGAGAAGGTCCTGTCCCTCGTCCCTGCCAGGCGCATTTGAGCTGTAGATGGGAGCGAGAGCAGGCCCTCCCTGAATGATCTTAGATTTTGAGGCGGGACGTAGGGGTGGATGCGTTCAGACAAGTAAGTTGAGCCAGAACCATTTAGAGCTTTAAAGGTCAAAACCAGCACTTTGAATTTGGTTTAGAGATGGACCGGCAGCAAGTGGAGCTGACATAACAGGGGGGTGGTATGCGCCAAACCGTCTTCAAAGGCAGCCCCATGTAAAGCGCATTTCAGTAATCTATATGGGATGTAACCAGAGCGTGGACTACCGGGCCAAGTCAGACTTCCCAAGGTATGGGCGCAGCTGGCGCACAAGTCTTAGTTGTGCAAAAGCTGCTCTGGCCACCGCCGCGATCTGGGGTTCCAGGCTCAGCGATGAATCCACAATCACTCCCAAACTGCGAATATCCCAAATATCTGTAAAGCAGAGGTTCCCAACCATTTTTTTGACCGTATTTATATCCTGTCACTTCACAACCCCCGGAGGGGGAGTCAGTATAGCATTACATTGAGCCCCATTAGAGGCTATTGCAAAAAGTTACAATAATAAAATCACAGATTAAAAACATCACATAATAAAACAATACATAGTTTTATTGTTCAGTCTTTGTATGGTTTAAACTATGTATTGTTTTATTATGTGATGTTTTTAATCTGTGATTTTATTATTGATCTTAATTCAGGGAACACAAAGTTCAAGAATAATACACTGTGTTAATCTAAAATAAACTTTAATCAAAAGTGTTAACATAGTCATTAAACTTAATAGTAACATGAATTAAGAGTATTATAATATAAAAAGAACATTTTAATAGGAAATTGAATTTGGTTTGCATCAGTGTGATTTTTGAGCTTGCATTATCTTGACAAGTTGGGTAATCCTGGGGCTAATATTATTGCTCAAAGATACACACATATCATCACTTACTTTCAATCAATTCCTGGACTTGTTTTTAATTACCAGCAAAGCAGAAAACCCTTGTTCACATAAATAAGTTGTGGAGAAGAGCATTAGATAGCGCAAGGCGTTTCCTCGAATTTTAGTATAACAATTCCTTTTTTACACCAAACCTCCTCAAGAGAATCCGATTCAAATGCAACCTTGCGGTTTCTATCATTTTGAAATTCAATGAGCTCTTCCTGGATTTCTTCTGCAACCTCTCCAATTTCAATCATCACTAAATGTTGGGCCTGTGTCCTCAGCAGGGATTCTGGGATCAATTGTGGGGCCAGCCACGGTTCAGGATGAGGATGGAACTTTTGCAAATGTTTTGCAGACCAGGCGTTTGGAAAAACTTAAGGAGTCGAGTTCTCTTGAAAATCTTCAGTGCACTGATAAGACACCTGTCTGCCTTCATGGCAAGACCCCCAAATTCTGTTTGATAACAATGCTCACTCCACAACATACTGTTAAATATGAACTGATATGTTGAAAATATCAACAACAACAAAAAATATTTCCGAAGGTTTTGGAAAAAGTTTGTTTGTTTTTGTAAGTCTCCATAAGTCAGCTTGATTTTTAAAATAATTGTATTAAGCATTTCCAAAAAAAAAAATAATTCCGAAGGTTTTGGAAAAAGTTTGTTTGTTTTTGTAGGTTTCCATGCTTGGTTTTTTAAAATAAAAAAAATTGTATTAAGTATTTCCAAATAAAAATAGGGGGGGGGAAATCATCTCTAGTCCACACACATCGCTATATATATATATATCTATATATATATATATATATATATATATATATATATATATATGAGATTCTATATATTCTCTATAACAAATCTAATTTTAAATCTTTGTATCTTCTTGAAAGTCACTGCAAGTTGCTTCTGGTGTGAGAGAATTGGCAGTCTGTAAGGATGATGCCCAGGGGATGACAGGGTGTTTTGATGTTTTACCATACTTGTAGAAGGCTTCTCTCATGTCCCCACATGGGGAATCGGAGCTGACAGAGGGAGTTCATTAAGGCTTTCCCCAGATTTGAAACAAGAACAAAGTGAGGTGTGGAACCTCTATCTGAATCGCAAAGACAACGCGAGAGCTAATAGTCCTAATTAAAGGGACAGTAGATTCTAGTCACACAATGGTGTATTCTCAAGTAGATATCAACAAAGCATAAAGTTTCAATCATCTATACATAATAGTCTTATATTCAGAATATAGTTATTATGGAAAATAAGTCCAGGTAAGTGAAAACACAATAGTCTTGATAAACAATCGGTCGAGCAAATCACTTTGATGTTACTCACAACCAACAGAGTCCCAGAGCAAAAGTGTTTGAGGATTCAAGTTCAAAAATCTAGAAATTCAAATGAATTTGTAATCCATAATCTGGTTACGTGTTTTTTTTTGTTACTCTATCTCGGTCGACGGTCAGGGAAATCCCTGTGCGGAGCCGTTTCACCCTCCGGGGCTTCTTCGGGACCGAGGACGAAGTTGTGTAGAGTTGTAGTAAGTTTCCACTTAATCCGGAATATAACTGAAAATAGTATACAATAAATATAGCATCACATATCAAATAGAGCTCTCTAAAGGAACCACAGGAAAAGTGCCGAGTATGAATACATACCAAGATAACAATATATAGTGCATCAGTTGTTGACACAGCCACTGGGTCAATGTCTCCGGACAACATAAAAATGCAAAGAGAACAATATATAGCAGAAAAAAGATACAGCTGTGAAAATGTACATAAGTAGTTCATTAAGGGAGAGTTTGTCATTTAGGCCCAGAGGGAATTCAGATTTCAGGTTGATTATCCATTTACATTCTAATTGTAACATACGTTTCTTAACATCCATGTGTGGAAAGGGCTTGATCCGTTCAAGAACAGTGACATTGAAGTCTTCACAGGCATGATTCACATTATCTGCTCTGAACCGAATTATATGAGTCTATACTGCCATATAATCCAGTTCAAATTAGATCATCTGAATTTTATATGGCAGTGTAGAAGGGGCCTCTATCTCCATGTTAACAAGGCTTATAATTTACCTATGTCCATGTCTCCCTATACAAGCATGTTCCATGTGCTTACTCTGTTCCCATTTTTATATGGTGTACACCTCTACATGACCTATGTATCCTCTCCAGCAGCCTTGGTGATATTAGATTACAAAAATGTGCGGTCTTTGTGGCATGGGTGTCAATGCAAATAGTATTTTTCTCCTCAGTCATAAGCAAAAGTTCACACTGTGTTAGTTCCTTTCGTACCTGGGGAAGGTGGTTGAGAGGGCAGTAATGGAGCAGTTGCAGTCCTTCTTAGATGATGCAACATGGCTTGACCCCTTCCAGTCCGGCTTCCGTTCTGGGCATGGGACGGAGACGGTCCTGGTCTCCATTGCAGACCAACTCCGCTGCCAGCTCGACCAAGGCGGGTCTGCGCTGCTTGTGTTATTGGACCTCACGGCAGCGTTTGACACGGTCGACCACAATCTTTTGATCCACCGCCTGGCCATGGCTGGAGTGAGGGGGACAGCCCTTAAATGGTTGTCCTCCTTCCTCCACCAGCGGTCTCAGCGTGTGAGGAGGGGCGGGGTGGTCTCTGAGGGTTCCCCATTACCATGTGGGGTCCCGCAGGGGGCCATTCTCTCCCCTCTGTTATTTAACATCTACATGCAGCCGCTTGCACAGCTGGTGCGGAGTTATGGGCTTGAGTGTCACCAGTACGCTGATACACACTGCAAGACTAAACGATTGTGAGAAGATTTATCTATTAAACAAGGATTATTAAACCCTGAAAGGGTTAATGTACAAATGATTTTTAGTACAATATGCACGAACCAATTTGGTATTCAATCATGTAAGGACAACCCCGTAACATTATATAAACATAAAGCACAGTGGAAAACAGTTCAAAATACGCAAATCGTTCAAAATACGCGATTTCACCAATTGCAACTCGGAGGGATGCGTGTACGTCATCACGTGTGGGTGTGGCCTGCTTTACGTAGGCCAGTCGACACGCCCCTTACGCACGAGGATCTCGGAACACCGTTCCCGGATTCACCAAAAATACGAGAACACAATTTTATACAAACATTTCCTCACGCAAAACCACAGCCCAGAATCCTTCAAGTTCGCAGGAGTGGAAAAGGTGAAGATCCCTATCCACACTGATCCACAAACAGTATTATTAAAGAGAGAAACATGGTGGATCGTCACCCTCCAGAGCGAGTTCCCGGGCGGGTTAAACGAGCCCCTCCCTCTCAACGCCCTTCTTGCGTGAGACGCCCATCCTTAATACTATTATTTAACCAGCAACACCGGAGCCAGGGCCACCCTTGAGGTCCTCAGGAGCACGGTGTATATGAATCTTTCCTCCACCGGACGGTATGTTTGGAGCCAATGATTGTATACCTAGCCTACCAGCCATATGTGCAGAGTACAGACTCTTATGTTTATTATGATTGTTTGTATTACAGTAAATGTTTCCCGTTCCTGTGACGCTGCGCATTATGCCGTTTTATGTTGCCGCTTGAGAAAGCCCATAGGGCGAAATGGATCGGGCCTCGCAGATCGACCATTGCGGCCCCTCCAGCGTCCCGAGCTGTTAATGTGCTTCAAACTTTCGCAACCACACAATAATATTGTGGATTTCAGTTTGTGAGACTGTATGGTTCTACATGAACTTGTGTATCGGGGATATTGGCATTGGGACTGATACTGCCATATTGGGCTTGCATTTATGTTACATTGTATCCCCTCCCCTGCCTACTCCTCACACCTGTATAACTCCAAAACTGTTTTCCACTGTGCTTTATGTTTATATAATGTTGCGGGGTTGTCCTTACATGATTGAATACCAAATTGGTTCGTGCATATTGTACTAAAAATCATTTGTACATTAACCCTTTCAGGGTTTAATAATCCTTGTTTAATAGATAAATCTTCTCACAATCGTTTTTAGTCTTGCAGTGTGTATCTTGCTTAGACTCTGCCATTTCATATTGTGTGTGTATACCAGTACGCTTATGACACCCAGCTCATTCTGAGGATGGAGGCCGGGTCTGAATCCGTCCCCGATAATTTCCAATGCTGCCTCGAAGCCGTTACTGGATGGCTGCGAGCCAGTAGGTTGAGGGTGAATCCGGCGAAGACGGAGATCTTGTGGTCGGGTCACCCGGGTGGTAGGGGTGTCCAGCTTCCGACCCTGGATGGTGTGGCGCTATGCCCATTGTCATCAGTAAAGAGTCTGGGGGTCCATTTGGACTCCCAGCTGACCATGGAGACCCAGGTCTCTGAGGCCAGCAAGATTGCTTTCTTCCACCTCAGGCAGGCAAGGAGGCTGGCCCCCTATCTTTCCCGAACGATCTGGCCACGGTGATCCAAGCCACGGTCATCTTCTCGAGGCTAGAGGCTTACTGTAACACGTCTGGCACTCCACGTTGGCCTTCCCTGGCTGCCAATAAAACAGCCAAGCTGACAGCAACCCGAGATCCCTCCGCTCGGAGGATACCAAGCGGTCCCCTTGAAAACAGCCAAGCTCAGCAACCCGTAAGGGCCTTTTTGGTAGTGCGCTGACTCTCTGGAACGCCCTCCCGGTGGACACGCGCGCCATTCACGACCTGCTTCCCTTTAGGTGTGCGTGCAAGACCCATCTTTTCAAGCTGGCCTTCCAGACATAGGCCACGGGTCGCACCCCCCTATGGACCCTAACTTGACTGGGTTGCTAATGTGTTGTATATTGCTTTTAAATGCTTTTAATGTTTATTATGTTATTGTTTTATTCTGTACTAGCTTGGGGACCCGGCCCTGCCCGGGTCATTTGAGAAGTGCAGCAAGATGTAGAGTGGGTCATGGGGGCTCTGTGTGCCAAGTTTAGTCTTGATCCATCATTATTGGGAGTTGCAGTGGTATCATGAAATTACTGAAGGTAGTGCAAGTCCCATCATCTCTGTGTGTCCCGTCCCCCCAAAGTGTAGTAGGATGTAGATTGGGTCATGGGGGCTCTGTGTGCTAAGTTTGGTCTGTATTGGTGAATGGATGAGGGATGCATTGTTTTTCGGAAGTGAGTGAAGGTACTTCAAGTCCCATCATCCATGGTCCGTCTCACAGTAAACTGCACCAGGCTGTAGAGTGGGTCATGAGGGCTCTGTGTGCCAGATTTGGTGTTGATCAATCATTGGATTAGGTTTGTAGCAGGATTGGGAAGTGAGGGAAGGTACTGCAAGTCCCACCATCCATGTTCTGTCCCCCTCCACACTTCAGTAGGATGTAGAGTGGGTCACTGGGGCTCTGTGTGCCAAGTGTGGACTTTCTCGGTGTTTGTTGGGGCCACAGTGGTCTGTGGGAACAGAGGGGTGTAAAAGTACTACAAACCCCATCATCCATTGTCAGTCCTCCCCCAAACCTCACCAGGACGTGAAGGCAGTCATGGGGGTTATGTATGGCAAGTTTGGTCTCGATCAGTGATTGGATGAGGGTTGCAGCGGACTTGGGAAGTGAGTAGAGGCACTTCTGTCCCATCATCCATGGCCCACCCTCCTCCGAACTGCACCAGGATGTAGAGTGGGTCATGGGGGCTGTGTGTGCTGAGTGTGGTCTGTATTGGTCCTTTTGGTGGCCTCAGTGGTCTGTGGGAACCAAAGTCTTGGAAAGTACTACAAATCCCATAATTCGTGGGTCATGTCATAGGGGGGGTTATGTGTACCAAGTTTGGTGCAGGTCCATCACCCGCGCTGGTCGCTGTGGCCTGTGAAAGTGGCTGCCACATATCCGCCCTGGCCCTTGAAAGTATACCGGTGTAAAACAGAAAGGTAAAAAAAAATGGAAAAGGCCTGCATGGAATTAGCAGTAAGGTCCAATGAGGCTGGGTGGGGGGCTTTGGGCCAGAATTATTTATATAAGCATTAAAAGGCATTAGATAAAGGTATTTATTGTTTTCTCTTGTGTCTTTTGAGTGAAGTAGGGCCTTACCTTGTAGAGTGACAGTGCCTGTTCTAAAGATCCTGTCAGAAGCTGCCTTTCTCTGACACTGTGTTGAAGAGGGAAGATGGATGCCTCTTTTGGGCCTATCTGGGGAAGGGATTTGTAGGGCTACAATGTTTTCTGGGAAGTGAATTGGGATGCAAATCCCATCATTCGTCGGCCATCCTGCCCTAAACTCTATTTTGGGTCCTGTAATGTTATGGCCTGCTATTGGTAACTTTAAAAGGGTGCATGGCAGGCAGCCGTTTTCTAGAAGCTGAGGGGGAGGAGAATACAGGAATCCATTTTGTTTTCACAGAGCCAAGTGGGGAGGGAATGTTGATGGTGCATTTTTTCCCCTCAGTGGGAAGAAATCCTGTTGTTTGAATGTAGAGGCCTGGATTCTGGGTTGCTGGCTTTTTTCCCCTCAGTGGGAAGAAATCCTGTTGTTTGAATGTAGAGGCCTGATTCTGGGTTGCTGGCTTTTTCCCCTCAGTGGGAAGAAATCCTGTTGTTTGAATGTAGAGGCCTGATTCTGGGATGCTGGCTTTTTCCCCTCAGTGGGAAGAAATCCTGTTGTTTGAATGTAGAGGCCTGATTCTGGGATGCTGGCTTTTTCCCCTCAGTGGGAAGAAATCCTGTTGTTTGAATGTAGAGGCCTGATTCTGGGATGCTGGCTTTTTCCCCTCAGTGGGAAGAAATCCTGTTGTTTGAATGTAGAGGCCTGATTCTGGGATGCTGGCTAATCAGTGGCTATCAATGCCCTCTGTCTGGTGCCTTAGAATTTTGGAGTGGCGAGGCTGTCCAATCAAAGGACTTTATGCAAATAGCTGCCACATATCCGCCCTTCCGCCCTCCGCATACACACATGCACACATACACACATACAAACATTCCGTTTTATAAAGGTATACAGAAGGTATACAGATTGTTGTTTTTATCTTGTTCATTGTGCTGTGAGCTGCCCCGAGCCCGCCGGGAGTGGCGGCATAGAAGCCTAATGAAATAAATAAGAAATAAATAAATGTGAGAACTGTTGTGAATGTGAGAGCTTTTCACCGTATTTCACAATATCCGGGCAATATCAGAAGATCTGAGGCATATGGGAACTTGGGCCCTTTCCACACAGCTGTATAAAATCCACATTGAACTGGATTACATGGCAGTGTGGACTCAGATAATCCAGTTCAAACCAGATATTGTGGATTCTCTGCCTTGATTTTCTGGGTTACATGACTGTGTAGAAGGGCCTGTAGTAGGTGTGCTGTGACTCTTTCCCATGGACATCATTGCTGACTAGAAACTGAACTGATGGCATAGCAACAAGCCACAATCTGGGCTTTTCCTATGTGGCTGGATGGAACGATAGCAGAGCGGAAACATGCAATCTGGATTGGCTACCATGTCATAAAGACAGAAAATCACATTTTGACTGAATTATGAGGGCATTAAAGAACTCCAGGAACGCTGAGGAATGCGGAAGGAACAACATGGGATGCTGGGAACGCTGAGAGATTAGGAGTGCATCAGCTCCCCCTGGTGGCCAGAGTTTGCCTCTGTTCGTCTATATGTTGTATATGTGAAAAACGGCAGGGATTGTCTGCTAAGTTTGTGTACCTGTAATCCGCTCTGAGTCCCCTTCAGGGTGAGAAGAGCGGAATATAAATAAAGTAAGTAAATAAATAAATATTTTAACATTTTGGGGGGGTTATTTATGGTCCACCTTTCCTCTAAGGAGCTCAAGGCAGTATGCAGGACAGTTCCTGCTAATTACATATTCACAACAACCATGTAAGGTAGGTTAGGGGTTTAGTTTATAATCAATCCAAGGGGAACCCAGTGAGAAGGATGGCCAAGTCTAGATTGGAAGCTATGTTTCCCCAGTTGTCATCTGGTGCTAACCACTACACCCCAGTGGATCCCGGGATACCATTCTGATTTTAGATTACTTTATTAGCACCCTATTGCTGTGTTACATACAGCCACGTGAAGCTTTGTAGAATTTGGCAGACTTTGTCCTTGTTTGAGCAGCTTGCACAAGTCGACACTTGGTAGCCTTTCACCATCTTTTCTGGAACTGGATCATGAACTGGGAGCATTAACCTCTCTGTCTTTTCCCAATATTAAGGGGGGAAATATTGTTTGGACTTTCCATGGCCAAATTCGCTGGCATACACAGCAGAACTATACACAGCAAGCTCTTGCCATTTGTGACATACCTACCACAAAGAACATTGGGGGGGGGAGCTAATAAATGTGGGGTGACGGGAACGCTCCGGGTTATTACTATTTAATTTACTGGTCATTGCTTATGTTTGACATATTCACCATTTTACTGAGTTGATGCCCAGCATAGGTTAATAATTTGCACAAACATTTCCTTGTGCTCAACCACTCTGAGCTGTAGTTTCACATCTAACCTCTATTGTACACACAAGTTTGGTCACTTGCATGCCCGTTTTCTCAAATACCCATATGAAGTCTTATTTGTACAGCCAAGGATCAGATATTTCAGAAAACAAGATCTAATCAGTAGACATTTCCATAGAAATACAAATATTTCTAAACAAGAGGTTACGGAGGGAGGTGATGGGGAGGATTGAGAATAGCTGGGATTTTCCCTGGCTGATCTTCAAATCTGCAGCTGACTTGAAATTTCTTCCTTCTCAAATTACCAGTGTTCTGAAGTTCTTGTTAGACTGAGCTCAAATTTGGCAACAACATTTGTTATTACGAATTGCAGGACACGTAGCCACTAACAGCATTTTACTCTGGGACAAAAAGAGGACTTTCTTATGTTCCTGGAATTCCCTCTTAACCTGTTTGCATAATGTTTGTGTTGTAGCTGAGCCTTTAAGTAACACTGAAAGTATGGAATTGGGAGCTAGAAAGGGAAAGCGGGTTACTCACGAGCAAGAATCAGATGAAGAGCAACAAAGGAAAAGGGTCCGGAAAATACTTGGGGAATCTACTGATGAAGACTCTTTTGAGGGTTTCTCTGGGGATGATGGGTCTGTCAGTGAGGAGCCAACTATGGGAAGTGTGGCTGGGAATCCTGAAGATGGTTCTAGTGCTATGGACTGGACTAGAGTGCAGGAGGTGTGTGATGGTTGTGCAGATGGGAATTGGAGTTCTGAGGATCAGGCTTCATCCTGGGGGGAGCTAAGTCTTGACAGGAGATGGAGGAATTGGAGAGGGAGGCAACAGGCTACACCTAAGCTGTCATCGCAGCTGAAAGCACTAATGAGAGGGTGTTGGCTAGTTCCAGCTCCAATGAAGATTTGTGAATAAAAGGGGGCTTGGAATCTGGGGTCCTTCGCCTTTAGCAAAGTGTTGCTGGGTATCTGGATTTTGTCCTGTATGCTGTGCTATTCCTGGTTCTGTGGACTCGTTTTAGAACGTGAGTTTGGGGCCTATGTGGACTTGAGTGTAGGAGGGGCTGGCTTCTGGGGTTTGGTTCCCTTTCGGCTACACTTTGTATTCCGTCCTATGTGTTAGGTTGCCATCGCCTGCTTCTCGACTGACCTGGTTGGCTGCATCACTTCTGCTGCTTCTTCCTCGCTGGCGTTGACGTGATTCGGCTGAGGGGTTGCTGGTTTCCCGTATTTGATCATTGGCTTGTTCAGATGTCTCTTCGCTTTTGGCTGCTCCTCCCATTTGATGACATCGGCATGACTGACAACGTAGTGCTTTACTTTGGGATTTAATGCAGATTTGCCAGGGATATAATCCAGATTTAATAATTTTAGATTAATTCTGTTGTTTTATTCTCTGTATTTTATACTGCTGTAAACCGCTCCGAGCTTCTAGAAGGAGAGGTCTAAAGCTGAAAAAAATTATACATAAATAAATACATTTTATGTTTTACTGACTCTCTGATCACTGTTTTTGACTTGTTTTGCCATTCACACTGAAGTTAAAGTGTTCCTGGCTCTTCTTGCCACTTTTTGAGTTGACTGAACTGTTTTGAAATAAACTGTATTTGACTTACTACCCAGTCTGGCTCTTTTAAGACTTACTGTGTTGCGACAGTTTGGCTCAAAATCTCTTCTGAAGTTTATCGCTTAAAAAAAAAATCTATCCCAAATCTTCTCAAACAGCAATATTTAGGGACCAAAATAAAAATGCCATTACATGTTAGAGATACAAACTTTCAAAATGCACAGAGCTTGTCTTCTCATTGTAATGAGTCCTAGCTGTAGTGGCCCACTGAGATTTGGTTCCAGTGTTATCAAGCAACACTATGCCCCCCCCCCCAAAGGGTTCAGAAATAAATATATGATTTTCCGTTTTAAAAAGACCCTTTCTGGAAATGCAGCTTAATGGTGTAATATTAGAAAATGTTGACCATTTCTGCTACCTTGGCAGCCGCCTCTCCACAAAAGTCAACATTGACACTGAAAGACAACACCGCCTGAGCTCTGTGAGTGCAGAGTGTTTGAGGACCGGGACATCCATAGAGATACCAAGGTGCTTGTTTATAAAGCTATTGTCTTCCCAACCCTGCTATATGCCTGTGAAATGTGGACTATCTACAGACAACACATGCAACTCCTGGAATGATTCAGTGTTGCCTCCAAAAAAAAATCCTGCAAGTCTCTTGGGAAGATAAGCAGACAAAGAAGACGCAAAAACCATCAGCATTGAAGCAATGGTCCTCCGCCATCAACTCCACTGGACCGGCCACGTTGTTCGAATGCCCAATCACTGTCTCCCAAAGCAGCTACTCAACTCCGAACTCAATAATGGAAAATTGAATGTTGGAGGACAGGAAAAGAGATTTAAAGACTGGCTCAAAGCCAACCTTAAACATTGCGGCATTGACAGAGAACTTGGAAATCCTGGCCCTTGAGCACTCTAGCTGGAGGTCAGCTGTGATCAGCAGTGCTGTAGAATTTGAAGAGGCATGAATGGAAGGTGAAAGGGAGAAACGTGCCAAGAGGGAGGTGTGTCAAGCCAACCCTGACCGGGACCACCTTCCACCTGGAAACGAATGCCCTCACTGTAGGAGAGCCTGCAGGTCAAGAACAGGGGTCCACAGTCACCTACATGCCCACCGCCAGGACACCGCACTTGGAGGACAATTTTACTCGGACCAGGCCCGGATCAACTCTTTGCGGCACCCTAAGCCACACATTGGAAGTCACGCCCCCGGGCCGATGGTGAGCATGTGCGTCAGAGGCCCTAGGGGCGGGGCTTCCCTCCGCCACTTCCTTGCTCGCGTCAGGCGCCCCTCCTTCCTTCACTCAAGGAAGGAGTGGTGCCCAACATGAGCGAGGAAGACGCAGAGCGAAGTCCCACCCCTAGGGCCTCTGACGCGGCTTCGCTCCGCATCCTCGTCGCTTGCACCGGGTGCCGCTCCTTCCTAGTAAAGGAAGGAGGGGCCGGCGCGAGCGAGAAAGAGGCAGAGCAAAGCCGTGTCAGAGGCCCTAGGGGCGGGACATCACTCTGCCTCTTCGTAGCTCGCGTCGGGCGCCCCTCCTTCCTTCACTCAAGGAAGGAGGGGCGCCTGACGCAACCGAGGAAGACGTGGAGTGAAGTCCCACCCCTAGGGCCTCTGATGCGGCTTCACTCTGCATCTTGCGCCGGGTGCCACTCCTTCCTTATATGAAGGAAGGAGGGGCCGGCGCGAGCGAGGAAGAGGCAGAGCGACGCCGCATCAGAGGCCCTAGGGGCGCGGCTTTGCTCCGCCTCTTCCTCGCTTGCGTCGGGTGCACCGCTCATACCAGCAGAGCTTGGGTCTTCTTGCTTGCAGAAAAACTACGACTTTCAGCATTCCCAGCGGCACACCATTTGGCGGTGCCCGCGCCTTTGGAAGAGCATTTTGCTCAGCGCCCGGAGCAAGAACCCAGTAAAAGCACTCCTTTGGCTACCCAATTACAGGCTTTACTTTGGGCTTTTTGCCCTCAAGATGTTTCCTTGACCACACACGGCTCCGACTCTGAGGATTACACAGGTACTGTAATAGCTCGTCGGACCCCCCCCCCCCCCCAGCATTCCTTTAGCCCATGAGTCCACTGATACCGTGACTGTTTACATTTGGAATCATCGGCTACTTGTATTGTCTACACCCCTTATGAATATGTAATATGAACTCAACAGAGTATATGAAATGATATGAATTGTAAATGAATTGTACGGAACGAATTTATTGAATTGCATGTTTGTCTCTTCACTTATATCGTGTGGATAGACTCTCTCTAAATGTATTTTGATATTGAATTGACTATTTCTGCTTATTTGCAACCCCTGTTGTTTATTGTGTTGTATCACAGTGCTGCCCCTTGCTTATAGAGTCTCCTCAGAGCTACCCAACTGTCGGTATGTTGGGCTTTCTGTATGAGACCCAAAGAAAGGCTTTGTCTTGCGTTGAGAGATGGTTTGACCAAGGCTGGCCCTGGCAAACCTTCAGATATGTCCTCTTCTGGAGAGATCCAGGAAAGGTCTGTAAATAAATGGCTAGATTTCCAAGTCCCTGGAAAAGGAGCGGAACAAACTTAATTGGGCTCTGTTAACAATGATTGGCAGGTGTAAAGAACCAATCAATGCAACCAAACCGTTGCAAAACTAAACAGGTTTGCAGAAACACAATACAACAGTGCAAACCTTTGCAACTGTAGCAGCCCAGCCTCCAGCCCAGCCGGGGGGGTCCGGTGCCGCCCCGGGGGTCCCAATTGCCCTGGACCCGATTGCCATGGATACAGGTGGAGCGGATGAAGGGGCTGATGGGCCTGCCTCTCCTACAGACAGTTTGCAGTGGGATGACACCTGGCCTGAGGCTTATTCGGACGAAGAAGGTCAGGATGACTCAGACTCTGATAACGCATATGAGAGACCGGGAGGACATGGTTCCCAGGAACGTATCTGGGAACCAGCGGGGGATGAGCTGATGGAAACCCAAGGGGAGGATGCTTCTCAGGAAGATAGCGAGCCAGCTGTGGCTCGGCCGGGAAGGTGTTTTGATCGCAGGAAAAGCATCGAGTCCAATCGCAAGGAATGGAGACGAAGCCTAGAGCGGCGCTGGTCTCACAAAGGGGGGGATTAAGTATACATTCCCTGGGAACAGTTCTTCAGTTGGTCGGCCACTTCTGATCTGAAGGGAGTGAAGCGACCGGGATCCCTGAAGCCATAGTTTGGCTGCCTTGCCAAGTACCCACCTTGGACCTTGTATTTCCATGGACTTTGCCTTGTGCATTGCTACGGATTGTTTTGCCTTGTTTGATTCCACTAGACTTTCAAGAACCTTTGTTTTTGATCAGCTCCACGCTTTTGGCTTTTTGGATTCTAATTGCTTTTTACTTTGAACTATTTGGACATTTTACCTTTTCACCTGTTCTTAATTGCTTAATAAATAGTTAATTGACTTTCGTCTGTGTGTGTGTGATTAAGGGGCCGGGCCTAGTCCCAGCATTGTGACAGCAACTTAAAGTTTTACATACAAGTGGCGCTGTTCTTTTTTATTTAGAAACCCTACTGGGAGTATTTCTACATAATTTATTGGGAGTTTACCTTGACATTTTTTCCAGCACTCCAAGGATGATATCATTGCCCCCCCCCTTTTAATTTTTGTTAAAGAAATGTATAAGCTTCTTTACCAAAATATAACCAAATAAGCCCCAAGACAGTCGCCTCTTCCTAACCCTGCTGAGGAATTTTCTGAAAACAAGAATGTTGGGCAACCTTTTTGGCTGTTTCCCAGCCAGGTAATAATAATAATCCATTGTTTATGTATATGCAATGCTGTTTGTCTAGCTTTATGGTTCACTTGAAGCTGAGAGATTGCTGCCCATAGAAACAGAGGCTGAGTATCTGCATGTGTTAAATCTCTTTATTCATAGCCATGCCTTTGATTGCCTAACATCATCACCTTTTTTTCCAAAAACCCTGCACCTATTTTCCTGAAGCTCCTACCTTTGTTTGGCACGGAACTGGACATTTGAGCTCATGAGAAGCCCATCAACATATCTTTACCATTTCCCCCCTGGACTGTGCTTTCCCAGGGGGTTTCTCTGCAGCTGATTGGGCCTTCACTCTGACCAATCCCCAGCTGTCATTCTCCCTCCCAGCCTATCCCGGCAGGGATCCTAGCCAGCCTCTTTCCTGGTGAATCTGGGGAGAGGGTGGGAAGTCTGAATAGTTGTCAGAACTGTATAAGATGTCTTGTATTTCTCTGTATGGTTCTGTTTGTACCTTTGGAACAAATTGCTGTACATGCATCCTTTTTGGCCAAAGAAAGAAAGGTGACGGTCATCTCGAGATTAGACCACTGTAACGCCCTTTACATTGGCCTTCCTTTGAGAGTGACCCCGAAACTCAAGCTAGTGCAGAATGCAGCAGCCCCTCTTCTCGCCAGGGCTTCGGCGAGATGCCATATTAGGTGCACACCAATTATGGGATTTTCCCTATTTCCGATAAGGCCTATTTATATCACTTTACCATCCCATCTAGTGCCTAAACAGTAAAGGGGTAGGCAAAAAAAACCGTTCCCCAAAAATTATAGGGTGAAAGGGGGGGAAATTCATACCCGGCTCCCACGGGCAACCAACGCCAGTACTGTTGATGGGCGGGAGTGGTGGGTCGAAGTCAGGCAGCAAACTGAGCAGCTGGGGCTGCCCCTTGGGACAGGTAGGCCATGCCCCCAGGTGCTGAACCTCCCCCTTCAACGTGGAAGGTAGGCAAAACTCTTTCCTCCCAGTATGTACTGGGGGAAAGAGGCATTTTGTACAACCCTTTGGGCCATGATTAGTATGTTAATCATGAAACCCGAGGATTTAGTGACTGATTCATGTTAGCATTTTAGTACACAACTTGTTTTTATTTGCAGCCTTGTTGCGTTGATTGGATTTTAAATTGGTAGGATTTATATTAATATGTTATCTCAGTGTTTCCCAACCGGTGTGCTGCGACACACTAGTGTGCCGTGAGCGATTATCAGGTGTGCCGTTGGAAATTACAATGTATAGAGGGGGCCTAGCAGGAAACTTCAGGCAGCGGAAATGAGGCTTTCCTGGCCAAAGCAGCAATGCCAGTCAGCCTGGCTGCAGTCAGGGAGAGCCCTCGGCATCAAGAACTTTCCTCCCCCCTCCTCTCTCTCTCTCCTTCCTTTCCTTCCTTCCCTCCCCCTGCATGCCAAGGGCTACCTGGCCGGGCTGTGGCTCCTCCTGCTTCCTGGCTCCTGGGTGCTCTTCTGCCCTCCTCCCCTCTGGCAGCAAGGAAGAGGAGAGGGAGGAGGAGTCCGCGGGAGCTGTCCCCATCCGACCCCACTCCCGGAGGCTCGAGGCAAGGCTTTCTGCTCTCTAGCCCCTCCACACCGGGTCTCTCCTGGCTGGGCTCTGGGTTCGCTGCAGAGTAGAGCAGAGGCCGGGATATGTAGCTCCACAGCCCAGCTTGGTTCCTTCCCGATCTGGCCCCAAGGCGACAGCAGGGAAGCCGAAGGGACCCGGGGGGGGGGGCTGAACCCCTTCGGGAAGGAGAGCTGGGGGTGGCAATGGCTGCAAGCCTCCGCCACTGTTTGTTCCGAGACCCGTGTGCTCAATTCCTATTCGTCCTGCTCAGCCGAGCCCACCTGAGCTTCGGCCACTCAGCGCAGCCCTCCCCTGCAGGACGGTGATGGGCCTCCTGTGCGTGGGCCTCCCGGGGGGGGTGTGTGTGTGAGAGAGGGGGGCTTGGCGGAAGCAGCAACGTCATGAGGGGGGAGGTTGACAGTTAGTAAAATGACCGTTAGAGTGTCATTTTGGTTGTTGGTGTGCCCCAGGACTTTGCAAATGTAAAAAATGTGCTGCAGCTCAAAAAAGGTTGAAAAACACTGTGTTATTTTATGTAATAACAGCATTACTTTTATGCAAACGTATGCTGTTGTGTATTTGTATGCTGTTTTTGTCGCAGCACTATTGTGTGCTTTTTGTGAGCTGCGCTGAGTCTCTACGTGGTGGTATGAATAAAGGTTGTTTTTTATTTTTTTTCAAAACACAATTATTATTATCTAGATAGTAGTGTGATTCACTGTGTTCAAATTACAGCTCCACTTGTAACTATAGAAGCATAGCTTGAAGCTGAACATAGAATACAATAAGTGCTACAAATAGCAATTATATAATATTTCCTTGTAGTATTCTTTCCCAGTACTACCCTATGACATCTCTAGTGTTTAGTTTTGTTTTTCTTATTCCAAGTCACATTGTGAGCTTATTTATTTTAAACTTTCATAATTTCCATCCCCATGATTGCTCATGAAAAATAGTAACAGGATGGGGTATACTGAGTGGTTGCTATCCAATTCCCTCCCCATCTTGTTGACCGAAAATCAATGAAAACATGCACACAATGTTGACCTCCTCGCAAAACAAAAGCTCTTGTGTGGAGGACCGCTCAGAAAACAATAAACACCAAAATAAGCTGTTTGCTTTTAACACAAGTCAGATTTTTTTAATTAAAAAAAAAAGTAAAGAAAAGAAAATACAGGATTGCTGAATCCTGTATTTTTTGAACAGGTGATAATAAGAAACCAGAATGAATTTCACACACCACCACTACCACAAACCACATAACACAGGTCAAGTATTCTTTATCTGAAATGCTTGAGACTATTTTTTTTTTGGATTTTGGAAAGCCTAGTGTCTTTCTTCAAGACAGATGTGGGGAATCTGTAGTCTTGCAAATTGCCAGTATTCAAAGACAGCATTCCTAACAATAGGCTAGGGGCAGGCATGTAGCCAGGGGGGGGGGCTAAGGGGGCTTCAGCCCCCCCCCCCGAAATTCTCAGGGTGGTCAACGGATGATGGGATTTGCAGTACCTTCGACCAATTCAGCTCTGACTTCTCCAGCCAAGACCCCATGAATTACAGTCCTGGACCACACTTGGCACACAGAACCCTCATGACCAACCAGGCATGTAGCCAGGGGGTTAAGGGGGCTTCAGCCCCCCCCCCCCCCAAGTTCTCAGGGGGGGCCGCGCACAGGCCGTACGGGTACCTTATTTAAACTGTTATGTTTATTCATATCATGATCTGATCACCATGCTCATTATATCCCACATTAATGGGGTTATTGGGATAACAATACAAAAGGTTTGCTAGGGTAGACCCTCTTCCACCCAGTCTCAGCCCCCGAACCAAACTCAGCCCCCAATCAAAATCCTGGCTACGGCCCTGGCTAGGGGTCGATGCTTATTATGTTTTCAAGACCATCTGGAGATTTACATATACTATATCCCTATTATATACTATGTTTTGCTGCTAGATAGATGGAGAGGACCCTCCAGTTGTTGATTTTGACTCCCAGCATTCCTCACCATTGGTTGCGCCAGGGAAGATGGTTGAATGCTGTAGTCTGACAACAACTTAAAGTGTCTCCCATTTCCCATCTCCCTTCTAAGACAACACCAGAGTCCAACATATCAGGAAAGAACCAGGTTGGAGAATCCTACCCTAAAGATATATCTAACACAGGGCTGTCCAACTTCTACCGGACCTGTGGCCGGAATTCCGGTCACTGATCACCTGGGGGGCCAAAGGGCCTGCCTCCGCCCCCGGCTCCGCCCTCCCAGGCTCCACCCCCTCCCCAGCTCCGCCCCCTCTCCCGGCTCCAGGGAGGGAATATAGATACATTAATAAAATATAATAATATTAGAAAGGGACATGGATGGAGGGAGGGGATATACATACATTAATAAAATATAATTAATGCTTCCTGCCTGGGGGAACCCTCCCAACCCCTGAGGCTGTGGGTTCATTACCTGGGGAGGTACGGGCGGAGGCGGCGATGGCGTCGCAGGCCTGCCTCTGTGCGGGCGGGAAGGGGTCCCGGAGGCCAGCGCGGAAGGCGGCGGAGGCCTCGGGCAGGAAGGGAACCATGGCTGGGCCCTCGCTGGCGCTGAGCAGGGCGGCCAGGAGCTCCTCGCAGGCCCAGGCGGAGCTCCTCGCAGGCCCAGGCGGAGCTCCTCACAGGCCTTGGCCTTGTACGGCCTTGCCCTGGCATAGCCGCTGAATCCCAAGATTTTGGCAACTTTATTAACTATCGCGAGACTACGCCAGGTACACGGGATTTTGCTCTCAACGCGAGATCCCGCGTGGCTGGCGTAGTCTCACACGACTTCCTCCGGAACCCGGAAGTGGGTAATTTTTAAAAAAAAAATTTAATTTAATTTATTTTCCTATTTTTATTTTTTATTAAAAAGATGAGGGGGGAGCAGGAAAGGGGCTGGGGGCCGTGTACGGCCCCAGGGCCGCCAGTTGGACAGCCCTGATCTAACACTTCACACTTCCAGTATTCATATGATAACTTTAGAAAGCAAGGCTTGAAAAAGAAAGAAATCTAGTCCTTTGGAGCCACCTGGTGACTAAATATATGATTTTTTTATTAAAAAGTTGCTTGGAGAGTTACTTGAAGTGTCAAGTATGTGTGTGTGTGTGTGTGTGTGTGTGTGTGTGTGTGTGTAAAACATTTTTAATAGGGCCACTTTACAAAGAGCCGTGTAGTGTAATGCTTAAAAAATTAGACTAAACTGGAGAACAGGGTTCGATTTCTTGCTCATTCAGACATCCTGGGTGACCTAGGGTGGTTAGACCAATGGTTCCCAAACATATTTGGCCTACCGCCCCCTTTCCAGAAAAATATTACTCAGCGCTCTCCTAGAAATTAATTTTTAATTTTTTTAATAACAATTAAACAGAATGATATATGTATTAATGTCTCTACCTTTTCGTAAAATATAGTACAGAAAGATGTAAATATAGCCCCCCTGTCATTAAAGAGCATTCTGAACTCCAACAATCATGGAATTGATCCAAACCTGGGATACAGAACGTCCATGAAGAACATAAAATACTGGAGAAGTTTGGGGAAAATATACATACCTTGACACTTGGGAGTTGCTGTTGCTTGGTGCATTCTGGGCCCAGATCTGACAGGGAGGCTCATGCCTCCGGCAAGCCTGGCAAGCGATGAGAGCAGGGTGTGGGAAGATCCCCCACGCAGCCTGGATTTACATGGAGCCAGCTGCTGGCTGGTGCAAAGGAGCTCTCTATGGTAAACTACAATACACAGCAGGGAATGATATGCTCAAACTTGATAATAACTGTCAAAGAAACATAAACATAGCTAGGAAATCCAGAAAAACTGTTCACCACTAGATGGTGGTCAATACTTAATATCGCTATCAATGTAATTCAATACAAAGCTATACACATCATAGACAGACCGCTATATAAAGTTCATCTTTCATAAAAGTAATCAAAACGCAGGTACCGCTCAAAGTTCAAAAATAAAATATCTCTCATTGTCCATTGGGTCTAAAGAAGGTATCGTATCGTGATACTAAATGGCGTCTTAGCGTTAGGCCGTAGTAAATGAATCCAAGTAGGAACTATAATGGGCAAGCTTCCTAGACCAATGGGCGGTCATATGTTCCAGAAGTAAAGGATTTCTAAAGCATTTTCAGTGTTCCAAATAATGTACCTTCTTTAGACCCAATGGATGATGAGAGATACTTTAATTTTGAACTTTGAGCGGTGCCTGCATTTCGATTACTTTTTTGAAAGATGAACTTTATATAGCTGTCTGTCTATGAGATGTATAGCTTTGTATTGAATTACATTGATAGCGATATTAACTATTTAGCACCATCTAGTGGTGAACGGTTTTTCTGGATTTCCTAGCTATGTTTGTTTCTTTGACAGCTATTATCAAGTTCGAGCATATCATTCCCTGCTGTGTGTTGTAGTTTACCATAGGGGCATCCTACATTGTTTGTGTGTTCAGCGAAGGAGCTCTCGCCTGCCTTGTGCCCTTACCAGCCAGCGAGAGTGTGAAGGAGGCGAGGGAGGTGATGAGCAAAGCCAGGCCTTGTGCGAAGGAGACTTCACCTGCCTCGTACCCTTGCTGGCTGGCAGGAGTGCGAGGGAGGCGAGGGAGGCATTGCACAAGGCCAGGCCTTGTGCAAAGGCTGCCTTTACCTGCCTCGCGCCCTCACCGCCTGGCGGGAGCGCAAGGGAGGCGTCGCACAGTGATTTCAGCCATGCTTTTACTGCCCCCTTACAGTGATTCATCACCCCTAAATGCACCTGCAGCCATCACTCAGCCCCCTGGATCAGGCACCAGCGACTTTAAAGCCCTCACAGGATGGGCAGATTCAAAAATAGACGCCAAATCCCCAGTTTGGGAATGACTGGTCCTTCCAGACTCAGCTCCAGAAAACTGTGATAGGGTCACCTTCAGGTCACTGTAAGTTAAACATGACTTTAAAGCACAGAACAACACATGTGCACAGGATGGTCTTGCAGATTCAAAAATAGACAAGTCTCCCCAAATCCCCAGTTTAGTATTACACATTAAACCAGAGGAGAGATAGGGTCCTTCCAGACAAATAAAAATGCAGGGTAAATAAACCAGAGGCATCCAAATGATGCCTCCACTAAAAGCAGATTAATTCATATCAAAGCAAGGTTTCCCTGCTTTGTTTCGAATTAATTAGATGCCTGGTAAGACTCGGATCTCAGGTAAAATCTGGATCTTACCTCATCAGGCGATCCCCAGGCCCAATCCACACAGCCAGCTCAGTTTTCTGGGCTGCAGGAGCCTGGAAAACCAAAAGGGTACCCCATCCCCCAAAACAAGCTTTTAAAATGTAAAACAACCCACCCTGCTGCCACTAAGGTACTCCTGGAGTCCTCCTGGCATGTAGAAATGATGCGCCAGATGATGGGGGTAGGGGGGTGGGTGAGATTTTCCTCCTCATCCCCTCCCCATCTCCTGGTGCAGGGGTGCTCACACTTTTTCAGCATGCGAGCTACTCTTAAAGCAACCAAGTCCAAAAGATCTACCTGCCCCTGCCGCCGTGCACTCCCGCCACCATGCGCTCTTGCCACCGCGCGTGCTCCTGCTGCTGTTTTCCGCCCGTGCAGCGCTTCTTCCGCCTGCGGGGCATTGCAGGAAGGAGAAAGCACGAGGCAGGGCATCCAGAGGGAGCGCTGCGGCCTGCCTGTCTCGCCGGCAACGGAGGCTGCACAGCTGCTTCTGGACGAGAGAGAGGCAGGGCGCTCCCTCCTGAGGCCCCGCCTCGTGCTTCCTTCTTCCTGCAATGCCCCGCAGGCGAAAGAAGCACCGCGAGTGCGGAAGCCAGCAGCAGGAGCACGGGTGTGCGCACGCATGGCAGGAGCGCCCCATCTGGCTGGTGAGGCCCGAAGATCACCTGGAAGAGGGCCGAAGATCTACTAGTAGCTCCCGAGCTACCTAATGAGCGCCCCTGTCCTGGTGTATCATTTCTATGTGCCAGGAGGACTCCAGGAGTACCTTAATGGAGGCTGCATAAATTGTGTTATATTTTAAGGAATTATTTTCAGGGGGCTTCTGGGTGTCACTCTGCCTGGGAAAGCCCAGGTTTGGGGGCTCTTGTGGGGACAAAAAACCACACCAAAGTGGGTTTTTAAAACCCACTCTGAAGTTGATTTTTTAAAACCCACCTCTGTGTGGATTTTACTTTTGTCTGGAAGCACCCATTGTGTTGTCTGCAGGCAACATGCAGTCCAGTTTTGTCCTCTGGGTTGCAACATTTTTAAAGAAGTCAGGCATAAGAAGGTTGGATGTGTCCTTCGAGCCTGTGCAATAGATTTTTCTGGTGTAGCGCAGCATGCACAGAACTGGCCTCACCCTTTAAACCAAAGGTTCATCTGCCAGGGCCTAGCAAGCTTAGGACGGTGGCAGTGAGGTCCTCAGGTCGCAGGTTTGGTTAGAGTTTCCTTCTCTAGATGGTTGATGTTACAGTGTTAGACGAGCACCATCTGTCCGGGTTTGAAATTAGAGTTTTCCTTCTCTTAGGATGGTTGCCAAAAGGCTAGAGAGCCCATGCTGCCCATTGACGCTCTTTGTCAGACCCTTCGATTGTGACCTGTCTGGCATGGGAGGCCCTACCGGTGGCTATGCCACCACTAACATAGCTCGCAACTTCATTAGGGTATGCAAGCCTCTCCCCTGCGACAAGGGGGCGCCAATGAAGAGGAAAAACCATACATAAGCCAACAGTAAACCAGTCTCATTAGTCGTATCGTCATAGCAATATGTCCCTTTAAAGTGCTGCATCACATCTATTGACCAAAAGCCTGGCCCCAGAACTATGCCTTTAATTTCTTTTGAAAAGCCAGGAACAAACCAGGAAGCGCCAAGAAGTCCCTGTCTCTCATCCCCGCCAGGCCCATTTGAGCTGTTAACGGGAGCGAGAGCAGGGCCTCCCCAGATGATCTTAGATTTCGAGGTGGGACATAGGGGTAGATGCATTCGGACAAGTAAGCTGGGCCAGAACCGTTTAGAGCTTTAAAAGTCAAAACCAGCACTTTGAATTGGGCTCGGAGATGTTACTGACTAGTTAGTTGATGGAGATAGCATCCTTTGCATGTATAGAACTCATAGCTATGCCTTTTGACTTTTGTCAAGGAGTGAGAAGGTGAGATGTGTTTGTGCAGTGGAACTTAAATATTTGACTGTCTCTTCTTTTTAATGCATGTATGAGAACTTTTAGTTTTTTCCATCAGGGTCTCCTTGAACATTTGGACTGAAGAAGTAGTGTCTCACCAGATTTGCTGATCTGCTCTAGGAGGCAACTAGCTACCCACTACTAGATCAATAGAGTTTATGGGATCAAACATGCCAATTTCAATGTGTTGCTTAAAAGTTTGGTTGGCCACTTGTCAGAGATCACAACCACAATGTCTGCATATGGGTTTTTAAAAAAAAAAAAACTTCAGTTTGATATAAGAAAAATTTAGTTCAGATCACACATGATTCTACTTGCATCATTTTACTGAAGCAATGTGCTGGTTGCATTGAGATATGGGGATGAGACTGGCAAAACTTTCTCCAGGCTCCTGCTTACACATGAAGTTCAGACAGAGTTAACACTTGAATATTTATGACAGTAGTGTTCAACCTCAGGGTACCTTTGTTTGCCAGAGGAACCTGATATAAAATCCTGAGCCCAGAGGAATGTTGGGTTATTGGCCTGCGACAGGACATGAGCTTTCCCTTCTTCCTGCCCTGGATGGGTGGATGGCATTGCATTATAACAGGGCTGTCCAACTTCTACCAGCCCAGGGGTCTGAATTCCGGTCACTGATGACCTGGGGGGCCGAAGGGTCTGCCCCCACCCCTGCCCCGCCCCACCCCCAGCTCCGCCCCTGCCCCTCCCCCGGCTCCAATGTACTTACAATTCATAAGAGGCATCCATACAATCAAATATAATCTTTTACTAAGGGGAAATGCAGGGAGGGAATACATAAGGGGCATCCATACACAATTACATAATAATAACATAAAGGTTAGCCTACCTTCCCAAACGCACAGGATCCAGGAGTAGCCGGACCACGAGCAGAGGCGACGACCGACCGAGGCAGCAGCTGAGAAGGTCCAAATCGCGTCTGCGTGGGCCGCAGGGATTAAGTAGCCAAGATTTCGGCAACAGGAGTATCGCGAGACTACGGAAGCCACACGGGATTTCGCTCTCAATGCAGGCGTGATCTCGCATTGAGAGCGAAATCCCGTGTGGCTTCCGTAATCTTGCGATACTTGCTCCGGAACCCGGAAGTGGGTATTTTTTTAAAATATTATTATTTAATTAATTTATTTTATTTTTTATTAAAGAGCTTAGGGGGCCGCAGGGAAGGGGGTGGGGCCGTATACGGCCCCCGGGCCGCCAGTTGGGCAGCCCTGCTTTATAATACTCTTCACACATCACGTTAAGGAACACCCATTACCTGGACCTCTTGCAAAAACATACTTTGCTTTCCCATTTTTTTGCATACACCTCAGGAGGACTGGATTCAAATACTGCAATTATGTGTGCATTAACTGAGAAAGATCTCTATCTGGGTTCAGTAGAATGCATAAGTAGGATTGCAGAACAACTTTTTCTGTGCCCTAGGACATGATTTGGGTGGGTCTGCATATTTCCAGACCACACACACACTACCGTATTTTCTGGCACATAAGACTACTTTTTAACCCAAGAAAATCTTCTCGAAATTAAGGGGTTGTCTTATACGCGGGAGTCGTCTTATAGAGCAGGTGCTGAAACTTCCAATCCGGATTGGAGAATCTGTGGTTGCCGCATATGGTGGGGGGAGCTCAAAAATGGCAGTGGCTGTGTCCCTGCCGTATGCAGCGACTGTATGAAAGCATTAAGGGCGACGCTGTACAAGTACGGTAGAAGAAAATCCATCAGGATTCGTGGACTTAATGCGGTCCCGATGGTGAGGTGAAGGTGCGCCTCACCGGGAAGGTGTAAGTGAAGAGCGGAGCAAGCTGCAGGTGTCTGGGGCACCCGGGGTATGGAAAAAAAGAGATAGAGTGGCTCTGGGCCCAGAAAAACACACCTCTTTTACCTGTCTGTCGGCACAAGGATTTACCTCACTGTGCCAGGAGGGACTCCGTCTCTGGGTGATTTGAAGGAGATTGGCAGGATTGAGTTGTAGTTTTATTCATCTTCAACAAAACATAGTTTTGCACCAAGATTAAATTGCATAAATGGGGGGCAGGAGTGGGAGATTGGGACCCTGATAATAAAATGAAAACACCAGAGCAATGTGAAAAAAACAATTAAAAGACAAGATTTTTTTTAAAAAAATAAATGAAAATTTCAAAAGTAGGGCATATCAATATAATTTGGATATGGAGCACAAAGAACAGGTCAATAAGAATTTTTTAGCATGACACCTATTTAAAATGTTCAATTAAAAAAGAAGAAACAGGGTTGTAACTTGCTTCTGAGAGTAAATACACAGGGAGCAAACTGACAAGTGAGTTTCTCTGAGCAAATAATTCCAGATGATGAAACCATACATTGAGAAATCACTGCTTGCTGCAGTCCCCAACTTGACCTCTAGGTGGCAGGGAAGTCGAACCAAAGCTCAATGTTTGATCCTGGTTTAAATTGGAAGTAAACATTCTAAACTGCCATATACAATCCAGATTATCTGCTTTGAACTGGATTATATGGTAGTGGAGACTCATATAATGCAGTTCAAAGCAGATAATCTGGGATCAGATCCTGGAATATAAGGCAGTGTAGATCCAGCCTCACTATGTAGATTAGCAATGTAGTTTAGATTGGATCTATACTGCCTTATATTCCAGGATCTGATCAGTGTGGACTCATATAATGTAGCGCAATGCCGTTCAAACTGCATTATATGGGTGTGTACTGACCATATTATGCAATATGAAGTTCAACCTGCATTATTTGTCACTGTAGATCCAACCTTACTGTATTGTATCCGTACTATATGTAATGTTTTGTATTATAAGTAATGCAATGTATTTATTATATATAATGTATTTTATATTTATTATATGTAATAATTATATGTAATAAACATGTTTATTATATGTAATGTAATTTTTTTAGAAAATTGAAAATACATTTTAAAAGGGGGAGGGGAGATAATAATTTGAGCCCAAAAGGCATTACAAAGTAATAGACAATAGAATAAACAGCTCACACCTCTTTCTATACCTGGCCTTATAAAGATGCATCTACACTGTAGAATTAATGCAGCTTTGATACTGCTTTAACGGAGATGCCTCAGTGCTATGGAATCACAGTAGTTGTAGTTTGATGAGGCCTCAAAGTCCTTATAACATGATTGTTGCCACGGTTCCATAGTATTTAGCTATGGCAGTCAAAGTGGTGTCAAACTGCATTAATTCTATTGTGTAGATATACTCAGAAAACAGTATTTTGCTCACCTTGTTTGCTCCACATGAAAGGCTTAAAAAACAAATACAGGCCCCTTCTACACTGCCATATAATCCAGATTATCAAATCAGATAATCCACATTAGCTGCTTTGAAATTGATTATATGAGTCTACACTGCCATATAATCCAATTCAAATCAGATAATCTGGATTTTATATGGCAGTGTAGAAGAGGCCACAGTCGACAGTCTGCAAATTAGGAATTACTGTAGGTACCATCAAAACAGAGGACTTATTTTTCAGTTGTAGGAAAAGAAAGACAAAAAACTAGGGCTTTTGCTGACATGATTCTATGGACTCTGAGACTGGTAATTGAAAAATAATGTCCCCCAACATCTGGATTTTGGCAGAACACATTGGTTGACTTTCACCTGCAAAATGCCATGGAAAAGGAAACAGGAGAAATTATTTTTCATTTTGTTTCCTGGCCTCTACTTTCTAATGCAAACACTCTGAATCATCACAGGTGATGTTCAGTAAACATGTTTACAAGCCTTCTGCCACTAAAGAAGTAGCTGTGTTCCTGGTTGCTACTTCCATAGAGAAAAATCAGTATCAAGGGTAGTCGCAAGTTGTTCAACAAACTTTAGTCTAGGGTTGCCAACTGTCCCGTATTGTGTTTTGGCCCTAAATTTCGTGTCACATATTTTCAGCTCCTGTCCCGTATTGATGGGACAGGTGGCAGCAGGAGGTGAGGCCGGGCCAGTACATACACACACATACTTCCTTCCTCCTCCTCTATCCTGCCCTACGTGCTAAAACCCCACACTCGTGTGATTGAGCAACGTGTTGCTATCCCTTTTGGCTCCTCCCTCTTTCTCTTGCCTCCCCGCGCGTGGCCGGGAATTGTAGTCTAAGGCTGCCTCCTCTTGACTGAATGGCATGCTGCCCTTTTGGACTGTACTCCATTTCCCAAGAGCCTAACAATGACAGGTTGCTTGGCCTGGTATTTCTCTTTTACTTTATAGCAAATCTAATGTTTTTACATTGTTTTAAAGTGTCCTGCATTGCTGCTTTATGTTTTATCATCTATACCAGTGGTTCTCGACCTTTCTAATGCCTAAATACAGTTCCTCATGTTGTGGTTACCCCCAACCATATTTTTGTTGCTACGTCATAACAGCTACTGTTATGAATTGTAAGGTAAATATCTGAAATGCAGGATGTATTTTCATTGTTACAAATTGAACATAATTAAAGCATAGTGATTAATGATAAAAACAATATGTTTGGGGGAGTATGGACAATAGATGAAGCAATTTGAAGTATCTTCAACCGATTCAACTCTGACTTCCACAGCCCAATGAGAGCACCTCAAATTACAGACCTGAACCAAACTTGGCACACAGAACCCCCATGATGAAGAGAAAATACTGGAGGGGTGTGTGTGTGGGAGGAACTGACACTAATTTAGGGTAGATGTAGTTCACCTACATCCGGAGAGCACTGTGAACCCAAACAACAATGGATCTGGACAAAACTTGGAAGAAATACTCAATATATTAATATTATTAATAATAATAATACACTTTATTTACTGTATATTCCACTCTTCTTACCCCGAAGGGGACTCAGAGCGGATTACAGGTACACATACTTAGCAGACAATCCCTGCCGTTTCCACATACAATTACCCACATATAGACGAACAGAGGCAAACTCTGGCCACCAGGGGGAGCTGATGCACTCCTCATCTCTCAGCATTCCCAGCGTCCCTTGTTGTTCCTTCCCCATTCTCAGCGTTCCTGGAGTTCTTTAATGGCTTCATAATTCAGTCAAAATTTGCCTTCCCCACTTAATGTGGTACCTTTATCTCCTACTTGACAGATGCAACTGTCTTTCGGACTGCAAAGGTCGACAGCAGGCTACACTTTTAAAGGTCGAGCACCCACCTCAACCCAGGCAGGCCTTGAACTCATGACCTACTGTTCAGAGAGATCTTATGCAGCTGGCACTTAGCCAGCTGTGCCACATTCCTGGTGCTTAAATATGCCCAAATTTGAACACTGGTGGAGTTTGGGGAAAATAGACCCTGACCTTTGGGAATTGTAGTTGTGTGGATTTATAGTTCACCAGGCATCAAAGAGCATTCTGAGCTCCACCAATAATAGAATTGAACCAAACTTGGCATACAGGACTTCCATGGTCAACAGAAAATGCTGGAGCAGTTTGGGGGAGGCATGTACAATAGATGAGATTTGCAGTACCTTCAATTGCTTCAGCTCCACCGGTCCCTGCACGAGGCCTCTTCCCTCCACATGCTTGCCAACACCGGGGCGCATCCCTCTCCTGGCATTGGAAATGTATACCTTTCGAGCCCGGTGGGGGCTAGCGGCGAACGGCGAAGGCTGCCCGAATGGCCTTGGCCATGCAGGAGCCTTGCGTTTGCCCCTCATCCCTTCCGAACTTGGCAGGGGCGAGAGGTGAGCATCGAAGGCTGGCCGGATGGCCTTGGCTATGAGGGGGCCTTGTGCTCACCCCTCGTCCCTTTTGAGCTCGGCATGCCTTTGCCTCCAAGTTCCTCCTCCTGACTTCCTGCATCCCTGTGGGAAGAGGAGGAGGAGCCAACTAGAAGCGCCTGGCTGTTTGGCTCGCGCAGGAGCCAGCAGCCATTTTGGAGAGGCAGAGGGGGCGGAGTCAACCGAGGCGGCTTTGCGATCCCCGGGAAATGGCCCAGCGACCCCCTTGGGGGTTGCGACCTCCAGGTTGAGAACCGCTGATCTATACCTTACCCTTAGATCTTAGGATACAAAGTGGAAGGTGAATATCTTAAAACAAATGTTATGCTTGTAGTACTAATTTATTGTAAGCCAATACCAAAGACAGTTGCCGATTTTGAGAGGCAACTAGATCAAGGTTAAATATTCAAGGGCTGATTATGATGACATTGACCTTTCTACAGATCTTTCATGGAATTGTAATTCCCGTTTATGCCTTTTGCCCATCTCAAGGGAAGATACTTAGAAATTGCATAAAAACAAGAAAAAGTTCAAATGCAATTGGAATGCAGGTTCTGTTGTATATCTCTTGGGAGGTGTACTCAGGCCCCTTCAAGGGTCCTTCCACACTGCACTTTATCCCAGGATCTGATCCCAGATTATCAGCTTTAAAATGGAATATATGGAATCCCCACATGGGATAAACACAACTGGGATCTGGGATCAGATCCTGGGATATAGGGGTAGTGTGAAAGTGCTCCTACACTGTCACATAAAATCCAGATTATCTGCTTTGAACTGGATTATATGGCAGAGTAGACTCATATAATCCTGTTCAAAGCAGATAATGTATTTTATCTGCTTTCATAATCTGTATCATATGTCAATGTAGGAGGGGCCTCAGCTATCTGTTTAAAAAACTTGGCCATTGTCATGCAAAAAGTATCAGTGATTTCTCCCTTTTATAACAGAACTGGAGAAAGTTACGTTTCTGGAATGCAATCTTGCAGAATTTTTACAGGCATCCTTTCTATGGCCAGGAGTCTGCAGGATTTTGACAGGGCTGAGTTTGGCACTGAGACTGGGTGGAAATGCCCAGATTTTTTGATGTTTTACCATCCTTGTGGGATATAAGGCATGGTGATATGAATTCTCTCATGTCCCTGCATGGGAGCTGGAGCTGGCACAGGGAACAGATGAGTTTTACCAGGAGCTCATCCCACATTGGGAGCTCTCCCAGAGGGAGTTCAAACTTTCCCTCCAACCTGTCGGTCTTCAGTCTTTAACCCATTGCGCCACCTGGGGCTCATCTTTCTATGGTGAGGATCAAAAATACTTTTGTTGTGGATCCTAATGAGTCACCCTGTAAATTGACACAGAAAAGATGCAAACTATTTTGGAGATGTAAACATCTCCACCTATTCTGGATTGCAGTTCTCTCATTATGTCAGATACTCCTCCTAACTTGGGGATCTGCCAGTGACAATTAGAGAGCTTCTGAAGTGGGATGGCATGTCTTATTATTCTCTTTGGATCATGAGGATATATTTAACCACATTACAGGATTGCTCATATATACCCCCTTCTCCTTTCTAGTTAGACTGGGTGAAAGATTTTTGAGCAAATCTCTCCAGCTGTTTACAGCAGTGTTTCCCAACCACTGTTCCACGGCACACTAGTGTGCCGTGAGCAATTGCCTGGTGTTCCGCGGGAAAACCTCTCTGCCCCCCTTTCTTCCCTCTCCTGCCAAACTCCTGCTGCTTGGGGGAGGAGGAGGAGGAAGAGCCGGGCGGAGGCGAAGAAGAAGGGGCTGTGGCGCCGCCTCCTTCGGCCATTTCCCCAGCCAGCCTCAAATCGAGAGAGGGCGGGGAACAGAAGCGGAAGTGGAAGTGCGTTTGTCTGGGCGCATGTGCACTAGGTCCCGGGAGTGGCAGACACATTCACCTTCCTCCTGTGGCGGTGAAGGAAGTGAAGGAGCCAACTGCTTCCGGAGGTGCCCTAGCTCGGCCCTGCTGCGTCCCAGGTGAGGCCCCGGGGCGCCCTTCCCTCGGCCTCCCCCCCCGAAGCCCCTCGGGGAGGAAGGGCCCCAAAGGGGAGAAGGGGCCTTCTTTCACGGAGGGAAAGGGTCGGGGCCTGGCAGGAGGGCCCTCGGAGGAAGGAAAGGCAGGCAGGATTCTGTGAGGGATTCCCTCGCCAGCCTTCCTCAGCCTTCTTCCCAAATGTCAAGGTCTATTTTCCCCAAACTCTATCTGTGCTCACATTTGGGCATATTGAGTATTCATGCCAGGTTTGGTCCTGATCCAACATTGTTTGAGTGCTCTCTGGATATAGGTGAACTACAACTCCAAAACTCAAGGTCAATGCCCACCAAACTCTTATAGCATTTTCTCAAAACTTTCTACCCAGGGCCAGCCAGGATTTTGTCCGGGGGGCTGATCGGGGGGGCTGAGACTGGGTTGAAGAGGGTCTACCCTAAACTCATTATGGGAGCATTTTCTCTTGAATAAACATAACAGTTTAAATAATGGGAGATTCTGAATTTGTGGGAAGTTTGTGTCTTTCTACCATTCCTGCCAGGATTTTTATGTTGTGTTCATCGAAAGAGGCCCGGGTTTCACACTGAATGTATAAATACATTTAAAAACATATTAACTATATGTATTACTGTGTTAGAGTGTCATTTTGTGTCATTTTGGTTGGTGGTGTGCCCTAAGATTTTGTAAATGTAAAAAATGTGCCGCTGCTCAAAAAAGGTTGGGAAACACTGGTTTACAGCACAGTGTTGTCATTTCTACTCTGTTGGTCACAATTATGCAGTAGTTGTATACCACTGTACAGTGTTACAATAAATCCCCATCACACAGTTCTTTAAACATTCCCACTAAGACATGACTAAATTGGCCATTCATGCTGACATGGACATCCCTCAATTACCTTGCATTTAATGGATGTGTCAAGTAATGCTATTCAATAGATAAGGTTTCTAATCTAGGGGTTCCTATAAGTGCAGTCCTTAGTTGTGCATTGGGAAAGTGTGTCTGCACCATTTTTTTATAGATCCGTTGCACAATAGAGAAATCTAGGAACTCCAATGTAACTGCAGTGGTGTAATTTTGTGCTTTGCAATCAGTTGAAATTCAGCCAATATAGTTCTTTGGACTCTGTCTAAAGAACAATTTCCTGTCAATAAAAAGTAGCAAAGCAGAGAGACGAAAAGCCTTGGTCTACACCTGCTGTTCCCAAAGTGGGCGGTACTGCCCCCTAGTGGGTGGTGAGGCGATCCAAGGGGGCGGTGGGAGGCTCAGGAGAATTTGGGGGGCAAAGCCCTGTAAGGGGGCGGTGGTGGGACTACAACTCGCAAGCCTGCGAGTGCGTCTGCCAGTTGGAAACTCCGTAAACGCGCTGCCTGGAAACCGCAGCCCGCGCCCCTCTCCTCAACTCCACCCACGGCGCAGTCCTGTATTGCCCCTTCCAATCCAATGGGTCCCTTGGAAGGAAGGGGCGATATGGGACTGCACCGTGGGAGGAGTTGAGGAGAGGAAGGGCACGCACGCTGCGGTTTCCAAGCAACGCCTGCCCAGGATTCCAACTGGCAGGCTGAGACAGTTGCCCGCTTGCAAATGTGTGCCTGCCAGTTGGTCCAGCGGAAAGGGATAGCCTCCGCAGCTGCAAACGCCCCCTGAGTCGCTGCGGCGTTTGCAGGTGCCTCCTGGGAGATGGTCGTGGCACGAAGGAAAATGCAAGCAGCTCCCAATTTCCAAGGTCCAGTATTCTCTATTTCTCAAGTTTAGTTCAATTGCATTGCTGTTGGGAGTTCAAAATGCTCTTTGATTATAGGTGAACTATAAATCCCAGCAGCTACAACTCCCAAATGACAAAATCATCCCCCCCAACCCCACCAGTATTCAAATGACAAAATCATCCCCCCAACCCTTACAAGAGCCAGTATTCAAATTAAAAACAAGCAACACAGTAAAAACAACAACACAGTTGAGGTAGTATTTGTGCCAAATTTTACAAGCCTGCCTCCAGGATCCAGGGTTTTTTGGGTTCAGAAAACGCCCCGGGTGCTCTCCAAATGTTAGTGGTGTGAACTATATCTCCCCTAAATCACTGTGGATTCCTCCCAAACCCCTCCAGTATTTTCTGTTGGTCATGAGGGTTCTGTGTGCCAAGTGTGGTCCAGGTCTGTAATTCATGGGGTCTTGGCTGGGGAAGTCAGAGCTGAATTGGTCGAAGGTACTGCAAATCCCATCATCCGTTGTCCATACTCCCCCAAACATAATGTTTTTGTGATTAATCACTATGCTTTAATTATGTTCAATTTGTAACATTGAAAATACATCCTACATATTAGATATTTGCATTAGAATGTATAAGAGTAGCAAAATTATTTATGAAGTAGCAACAAAAATATGGATGGGGTCACCACAACATGAGGAACCTTATTTAGGGCTCACGTTAGAAAGGTTGAGAACCACTGAATTAATACATATATATTTCTGTTTAATTGCTTTTACATTTTTTTAAAAAAAAATGTCTAGGGGGGTGGTGAGTAAAAAAAATTCTGGAAAGGGGGCGGTAGGCCAAAAAGTTTGGGAACCACTGGTCTAGACTAATTTCTCTGTCTTTCGCTACTACTTGCAAGATATTTACATAGAACAGAATCCAAATTTGAATCCTCCCTTCTGCTCGAGATCCCCGTGTACAACTGGTGGGCCACTGTGTGATACAGAATGCTGGACTAGATGGGCTGAGGTCCGATTCAGCATGGCTCTTCTTATGTTCTTATGTTCTTAATGCATCAGTTGCCCCTGAGATACTGTCTACTACCCATTCACACACTACATTCTGTACATTGTGCACAGGACCATCTCGTTTTGCTGTCTGAGATAAAGAACAAGAAGGTGCCCGTTCTAATCCATGTGGACTGGAAAGGAAATATTTCCTCAGCCCAAGTGATAGCATGGTATTTGTCACTACACCTGAAAACATCCGGCTAGTTTATACAGTACAGCAGGGGTTGGGAAACTATGGCTCGCGAGCCAGGAGTGGATCTTTAGATGATTGCATCTGGATCACAGATTTCAGTTCTCTCCTTCTGTGCATTAAGCAGCAGCTGAGAACCTTCACTCGAGGCTAGCCTCTACTTCAGCGGTTCTCATTTTCTGGGGGTCCTGAAGTCGCCTCAGTTGGCCCCGCCCCCTTTGCCTCTCCAAAAGGGCTGCTGGCCCCTGTGTGAGCCAAACAGCCAGGCGCTACTGGTTGGCTCCTTCTCCTCTTCCCACAGGGGTACAGGGAGTCAGGAGGAGTTCCATACTTTCAGGATCACTCAAGGGCTCAACTACAACAATCTTTAGGTCCTCCATATCTAGGAAGGATGCACCTGCTATATTTATTTATTTACGATATTTATATGCCACCCTCCTCACCCCAAAGGGGACTCAGAGTGGCTTACATGTCATATCTACATAGAAACATAATATATTATTAGCATAATATTAATACATCGCTCATAATATGAGTATTATATATGATATTATAATATTATAACAATATATCAGCCAAAGTTGGTAATACGTTAATATTAATGATGTGTGATCTGTATACCTTTATAAAGCGGAATGTTTGTATGTATGTGCGGAGGGTGGAAGGGCGGGAGGGCGGGAGGGCAGGAGGGCGGAAGGGCGGGAGGGCGGGAGGGCGGGAGGGCGGGAGGGCGGGAGGGCGGATATGTGGCAGCCACTTTCACAGGCCACAGCGACCAGCGCGGGTGATGGACCTGCACCAAACTTGGTACACATAACCCCCCTAACCCCCTTTACGTCGGGGGACATGACCCATGGATTATGGGATTTGTAGCACTTTCCAACACTTTGGTTCCCACAGACCACTGAGGCCACCAAAAAGGACCAATACAGACCACACTTGGCACACACAGCCTCCCATGACCCACTCTACATCCTGCTGCAGTTTGGAGGAGTGCAGACCATGGATGATGGGACTTGAAGTACCTCTACTCACTTCCCAAGTCCGCTGCGACCCTTTTCCAATTACTGATCGAGACCAAACTTGGCACACATAACCCCCATGACTACCTTCACATCCTGGTAAGGTTCGGGGGAGGACTGACAATGGATGATGGGATTTGTAGTACTTTCACACTTTCTGTTCCCACAGACCACTGCGGCCCCCAACAAACACCGATAAAGACCACACTTGGCACACAGAGCCCCAGTGACCCACTCTACATCCTACTGAAGTTTGGAGGGGGGCAGAACATGGATGATGGGACTTGCAGTACCTTCCCTTACTTTCCAAGACTGCTACAAACCTAATCCAATGACTGATCAACACCAAACCTGGCACACAAAGCCCTCATGACCCACTCTACATCCTGCTGCAGTTTGGAGGAGGGCAGACCATGGATGATAGGACTTGAAGTACCTCTACTTACTTCCCAAGTCCACTGCGACCCTTATCCAATTACTGATCGAGACCAAACTTGGCACACATAACCCCATGACTACTTTCACGTCCTGGTGAGGTTCGGGAGGACTGACAATGGATGATGGGATTTGTAGTACTTTCACACCTCTCTGTTCCCACAGACCACTGCGGCCCCCAACAAACACCGATAAAGACCACACTTGGCACACAGAGCCCCAGTGACCCACTCTACATCCTGCTGAAGTTTGGAGGAGGGCAGACCATGGATGATGGGACTTGCAGTACCTTCCCTCACTTTCCAAGACTGCTGCAAACCTTATCCAATGACTGATCAACACCAAACCTGGCCCACAGAGCCCTCATTACCCACTCTACATCCTGGTGCAGTTTTGTGTGAAACGGACCACGGATGATGGGACTTGAAGTACCTTCACTCCCTAAAAACAATACAACCCTCATCCATTCACCAATACAGACCAAACTTAGCACACAGAGCCCCCATGAACCAATCTACATCCTACTGCAATTTGGGGGAGGCTGGACCACAGATGATGGGACTTCCAGTACCTTCAGTACTTTCATGATACCACTGCAACTCCCAAGAATGATGGATCAAGACCAAACTTGGCACACAGAGCTCCCATGACCCACTCTACATCCTGCTGCACTTCTCAAATGACCCGGGCACCGCCGGGTCCCCAAGCTAGTATATAATAAATATAGTAAATAACAAATAAATAATGTAGATTAGAATGTAGTTCAGCCCTTAGGTGCGGCCCTCCATAATATTTTTTGGAAAAAATAATTGCCCACCCCTGATTTAGAGGCCATGACACATAAGATGGAAGCCACTGACTGGTCACCCATAGTGGATTACCTGAATGAACACAAAGATATAAAGAACACTTTGTATATAAAAAATTGGTAGTGTCACGTCCGGATCGGAATATTAGGGATTGCTTGTTAAAGGAACTTTATCTAAGAAGTATTAGATGAGGTTGATCAAAGGGACTGGAAGTCTGTAAGAATAAGAATCCGTCGGTTATGTTGTTGAGTGATGCGGGTGATGCCCCTGAGACGCGATGTCTGATGAGGCATGTAAGATAGTTTGTTTTGTGTCTGTTATGGTTGTTTATTCGTGTTTTCTTCTCTTTTTAACTTTGGAAAACTTAATAAAAACTATTTTAAAAAAGAAAAGAAAAGAAAAAATAATTGCCCACCCCTGCTATAGAGTGTGTAATGAGAGATGTGCAGGTGATTACATCTGGAAGACCATAGTTATCAAGCTCTGCTTCAGGATGTAGCCAAGGCCTGGAAACATTACCTTATTGGACTACAAAATTCAGATGCCCCTGGCCTTCTGACTATGGAATTCTCAGAATTATAGTTCAAAGTGACTTTTCCATACTTTGGACACGGCTGCTTATCTTACTGAGCAAACAGGAAAGGCCAAGCTGAATCAGCAGGAAATGCAACAGCTACAGCCAAGTTTAGCAAATATAACTTAATAGAAAACTCCCAGTAAGCATTGAAATAATTTTTTCAGGGGAAAAATTGGCTACTGGCTATGTATCGCTTATAGTTTTTGCAATATTTATAAGTGGTATTTCTCAAAATGTTATTTCAAAACGTGCAGCTGATACTCCACACTTGCAGGTTTAGCTTTTGTGGGTTTGCTTAATGCAGTCCATTTCAAAATTTCTGTGCCCTCCAGTATAATTCTGTGGTCAGCTTCTGCCACAAGATGACTACAGGATTGTCCTGAGGACCTAGAGATTCCTAGAAAGGTTTTTTCGCATGTAAAATAGTATTTTTATTGGTGGTTTTTCCACTTTCATAGTGGTTGTGTGCCCCAACTTTAGCAAATATGAAGAGCTGAATGTATTGTTTAGTGTCGATTGGCCTTTCCTGTCATTCATTTTGATCATTTTGACAAAAGCTACATAACTTGCACTTGTGAAAATTACCACTTTAGTGACGATTGGCTTTTTCTGTCATTCATTTTGATCATTTTGACAACTTGCATTTGTGAAAATTATCACTATCAGAACTTTACCACTTAATGACATGTTTTCAAGCTGCTCTGAATGAGACATTCTCAAATGGCTGGTTTGTTTTCTAATATGGTTTCAGCTATCCTGAAAAAAGGGAAGGTGGAACAAATCGGAGGGGGTTATTATTATCCATAGGTTATATCAGGGCTGTCCAACTGGCGGCCCGGGGGCCGTATACGGCCCCCGAGCCCCTTCCCTACGGCCTCTTAAGCTTTTTAATAAAAATAAAAATTGAAAAATAAAATAAATAATAATTTTTTTTAAAAAAATACCTACTTCCAGGTTCGGAGAAGGTATCGCAAGAATACGCAATCCACATGGGATTTCGCTGTCAACGCGAGATCACAGCGGCGTTGACAGCGAAATCCCATGTGGATTACGTATTCTCACGATACTTTTCAACTACTCTACTACTGGATCGCTGAGGCCCACAGACACGATTAGGACCTTCTTCGACTCAGTCGGTCGTCACCTCTCTCGTCGTCCGGGTACTCCTGGATCCTGCGAGTTTGGAAAAGGTAGGCCAAAGCAGGGGGCTCCTCAGGGGGCTCCTCATTCCCTCCCCCCATCTCCCCTCATGTATTAAATATAAAATTAAATATATTTAAAGATGAAATAAGGGGAAATGGGATACATTAAAATAAGGGGGGAGGATGGAATTAAATATATTTAATATTAAATAAAAATAAGGGGGAGGGGAGGATGGAATTAAATATATTTAATATTAAATAAAAATAAGGGGGAGGGAGGATGGAATTAAATATATTTAATATTAAATAAAAATAAGGGGAGAGGGGAGGATGGAATTAAATATATTTAATATTAAATAAAATAAGGGGAGATGGGAGGATGGAATTAAATATATTTAATATTAAATAAAAATAAGGGGAGATGGGAGGATGGAATTAAATATATTTAATATTAAATAAAAATAAGGGGAGAGGGGAGGATGGAATTAAATATATTTAATATTAAATAAAAATAAGGGGAGCGGGGAGGATGGAATTAAATATATTTAATATTAAATAAAAATAAGGGGAGAGGGGAGGATGGAATTAAATATATTTAATATTAAATTAAAATAAGGGGAGAGGGGAGGATGGAATTAAATATATTTAATATTAAATTAAAATAAGGGGGCCGGGGAGAGGGCAGAGCCGGGGCCGGGGAGGGGGCGGAGCCGGGGGTGGGAGCGAGGGCGGGGCAGACCCTACAGCCCCCCAGGTCATCAGTGACCGGAATCCAGGCCCCTGGGCCGGTAGAAGTTGGACAGCCCTGGGTTATATCATATCCATAAATTTGGCCCCCTAGATGAAATTTAGATTTCACCGCTAGAGGCCAACCAAAGAAGACTATTAGGGTGGACACTATGGCCAAAATATAGAGAATTATTGCAAAGAAATAGAGAAGGTGCATATGAGTTAAAGAGTTATGAAGATATCTCATAACAACATAAAATGTGTCTTGGTTACACTACCATCAGATTAAGGAATGTTTTAATAAAGATAAAAAAACAGGTTTCAATGAAAAAGAAGAGTTGTGGGATAAAATTTTAATAGGAGAAAAAAAGATTATTACGAGAATTTACAATGTGTTGCTAAGTTGGGCAACTGAAACGGAAGATATAAAACATTCCATGATCAAATGGGCACAAAATATTGGAAGAACAATACAGTTAAAAGAGTGGGAACAGATGTGGACAAAAAGACTAAAATATACATATGCCTCAGATCTTAAAGAAAATTGGCTTAAAGATGCTCCACCGATGGTATATAACTCCAAAAAAACCTGAATTTAATGTACAATAATATGGATAATAAATGCTGGAAATGTAAAACCCATGAAGGATCCTTCTATCATATGTGGTGGACGTGTTCGAGAACGAGAGAGTACTGGCAAATGATTCACAAGGAATGTAAACAAATTTTAAATATGGATTTTCCAATGAAACCAGAATTTTATTTATTAGGCTTGTTGGATGAAGAAACTTTTGGACAGGAGAATACGGAAAAATTATTTATATTTTTTACAACAGCAGCAAGAATTATTTTTGCAAGATTTTGGAAGAAAGATCGAATTCCTATAAGAATTCAATGGATACAAAAAATAATGGATATAAAAGATATGGATGAATTAACTTTCTGGCTGAAAAAGAGTAATAGAAAGGAATCAACAGAACAAACTGGGAATTATTACAAGAATATGTCGGTAAAGAACTTTAAAAACTTTAGGTATTGATAATACTTCCCTTACTACAGATAAATAGAGATGGACAATGGTCAGCAAGGCCGGAGGATGAACTTAAAGAAAATAAAAAGATTACCCAAATAGAAATGATAAAGAAATATTAAAAACTGCTTATTACTAGTGGAAATGAGGACATTATAAATCGAATGGAAGAAGAACGGAAGTCACAGAACTTTAAAAAAAATCTCCCTCCCTTTATGTTTTTCCCCCCTTTTTTTCTCTCCCTCATTTTCCTACTTTTCTAAAATTTCATATTGTTCCCCCTCTTTTTCTGTATTTTATTTACTTGATTGAAAATAATAAAAATTCCATAAATTTGGCCCCCAAACCTGTCCTTGACTTATAGATAAGGTTGACTTATACATGAATATGTATGGACACAACTGCTTATCTTATTGAGCAAACAGGAGCCTGAGTCAGGGTTGAGCTCCCGATTGTTAAATAGCCCAGCTCACTGTTCACCTAAACAGCTGTGCAGTGAGTAGAGAAATTAGGGGCTGCTTAAAGCAGGGAGGTTAATTTATGATGTCATAAAAATGCCATAGAGCAAGGAGGAAATACTACAATCAAAAGGCTCAGCATCATCGTGGATGAAGTGACAGCTCCCCCTGTGGCCGGAATTGAGCAACCTCCAGGATCTGAAGTGGAAATGAAAAAAACTGCTGAATGACCTCTATCTGTCAGCCTGTAATTTAGGTGTCCTTTTGTCCGCCGTTTGTTCCCACATTTTGGGCTGAATATTTCCTTTTGGAAAAACTTACGTTTCTCCTCTCCGGCTGTCGCCGCTCTTGTTGTCTCCTTGGCTTTTTGGTGAGCGGGGCTGGCAGTGGGTGCATCCGTAGAGAACGCTTCCCCCAAACTCGTCCGTGTCTCCTCGGCTTTTGGGGCTCTGGCCCCTTATGGCCCCTCCCTTGAGGGGAGAGGTTTGGGGGGTCAGAGAAAGCCTCGAGGACCCTGCGTTCCCCCCGGCGTCTATCCACCGGGGGAGGGGAGCTTGCGCTCTAACCCAACAAGTTCTATGGGGTTGGATGCAGGAGCACCCACATACCGATGCCTGCCACCTTTGCCGCTTTCCCAGAAGTCCCAGGATGTCTTGTATGTCAAAAACGGCATTGAATGTTTGCCGTGTATGTGTGCATTGTAATCCGCCATGAGTCCCCTTTGGGGTGGAAAGGGTGGAATATAACTATATATAAATAAAATATAAATAAATAAAGTACCTTGTGACCATTCAAACTTGATTCTTTTCAAGGAAAGCAGTTCACTCCTTTTTGCTGACAGCTAGTATATCCTGAAAGGTGATTAAAAAAACAGGTGATTCATAAATTTTTCTATGAACTGTCCAGACTTTGGAGTGTAAATCCTGACTTGATTCAGTGTCATGTGATAAACAGGAAGCATTTTCCTTTCTGCAATAAACTTTTTTTTCCAGTCCACGAGGAGATCCCAGGCTTGGGAATAGTGTTGACTTTGGAGAAAGCATATACATTTTGATGAGTGGGCTTTGCACATTTCTGTAAAATGTGCATATTGAACAAATACAGTTATGTATCACCTTGTTGCATGAACTAGTAGAAGCAAAAGCAAAAAACACCATACAGGTTTTTTATGTCTTGATGATCAATCGTCCTGCTTTTTTTGTTTGCAAAAAGAAATGTGTGGGAGGAAAAAGCTGTCTTGTGACAGCTTTAAGGCAAAGATATTTAACAGTACCTTTTGTGGATTACAATGCACTTTTGCAGGTGGACTCGTGGATTACTGTATTCAAGCCTCTGGACAGTTACTAGTTGTTGGGGTGGGATCACTTCAGCACTTCACAACAAAGTCATAAACACATTTATGAAGATCCAGCTTGCCTATACTGTTTCAATATATCTACAAGTGTAAAACTTTATGGTATTTATTTATTTACCTCATTTATTTAGGTGACTCCCGCAATTGGCACAATCACACCAATATAATAAAACAACTCATTCCAAGGTCATATTCAGTCCACTATCCAGGGCTAGGGCAAACAGTTGGCACCCTGTCTGAAAAGCCAAGTTTTCAATTTTTTTGTCTCCACCAGACAGCCTTGGGGTACAGAGAAGTCTCTCATCCCTGTCAGACGTGCTTGTGAAGCCAGTGGGATCGAGAGCAGGGCCTCCCCTGATGATCTCAAATCCCTGGTGGGTTCATAGGGAGAGACACGTTCGGATAGATAAGCTGGGCCAGAAATTTACTTTTGAAACCTTTTAAAAATGCCCATGCACTTTAGTCAGGGCTGCCATTCTTGCTTAATTACAATAATGCTTCAAATCACATGATTTTGCCTACATGGCTATAAGCACATGCTATTGTTTTCGCAATTGCTGGGATTTTTACAGTTGCTAATTTTGTCAAATTTATGAGTAATGCTTTATGAGTCACATTAGTACCAAAAAACATTACTAAGGATTTGGTATAGTCTGGCATGGAAGGAGATCCATCGGGGTACCACTAGGAGCAACCATGCAGGGTGGCATGAACCATCACAATGCCTCTGCAGACAACAAATCTCTGCAACTATGTTGGTGTCAGATGTAACAGGAGTTACCAGCCGGCGCGGGGGCGGAGTTTACAGCATGCGGAACCTCCATGCATGCTGTAAACTCTGCCTCTGCGCATGCGCATTTGGAGCGTGCCGGGGTGGGGGGACCAAAATAATGTTTGCCTACCATTTACAATTACCTAGGGCCACGTCTGCACATTTGTCTACTCACATTGAAATCCAGAGGATACCCAACTCAGGTGCCTACCCATTGGTACTAGTGACTTCTCTGGCAGCTAGAATCATGATTGCTTATAAATCTTACTGTAGAAATATACAAGTAAATATCGAGTAAAGCCTGATTTGGTCAGAGTTTAGTGGATCTCCTTAAAATATATAAATATGAATTCAACTCACTCTGTGTGCATTTTATGATAATATCTTTTTGGGACATTACTATCATTATTTTTGTATATTTAGGTGCAGCTGGTGCAAAATGCAGATGACTGGGAACATTATGCAAAACTATGTAACCACAGTTTTAAAAGAATTGGACTGATTGTCCAAATGTACCTGATCTGAATTCAGGGTTCAGTGATAACATTTAAAGCCCTAAATGGCTTGGGACTGCAATATTGAAAGGAACTCCTTTTCCTAAAATGCTTATCCAAGGACTGAGATGAGATTGTGGGAACTTCATATACGACCTGGCCATGGTAATCCAAGCCACGGTCATCTCAGACTTGACTACTGTAACGCTCTTTACATTGGCCTGCCCTTGACTCTGATCCGGAAACTTAGGGTAGTGCAGAATACCGTGGCCCGTTTTTGTCGCAGGGGAGCATGCGAGTTGTCGTATAACACCTATACTCCGGGATCTGCACTGGTTACCAACTGAATTCCGGATTACTTTCAAGGTGTTAGTTCTCACTTTCAAGGCCATACATTGTCTGGGGCCAGTGTATCTAAGGAATTGCCTAGTCCCACACAACCCCCCGAGATCACTACGATCAGAGGATCAGAACCCCTTGGACATCCCCAGCTTAAGAGTTGCCTAATGACAACTTGGCGGAGGGCTTTTTCAATCATTGCCCCAGTGTTGTGGAATGCCTTGCCATCGGAGATTGGTGCTCTGCCCAATCTGTACACCTTCCGCAGAGCATGCAAGACTCACCTATTCAAGCAGGCTTTTGATTAATGTTATTACCTTTTAAACTGCTTTTAAAGTTCTTGTTCTTATATTATGTTTTATTCATTCTATCTCATATGTAAACCGCCCCGAGCCTCTGGGAGTGGCGGCCAAAAATCGAAATAAATAAATAAATAAATAATATTCCATCAGCCAAGGCAATAAGGCATGGTGTGAAAAGACCTGGGGCAGGTCCTTCTTTTCTGTGGCAGCCCAATTATGCAACTTCCCCAAGACGCCTGATTCATGCCTACATTGCTGTCATGGTTTTACATGAAAACCTTTGGTACTTTATAGGTTTTACACAGATATGTGCATGGATGCATAAATAATCAAATGTGCAAAAGTCAAAACTGTAAATGTGGGTGGAAGAGTGTCTATTAAAACTATTTAAACCTATGTTTTAATGCACACTCATCCATCCATATTTACAAGCAAGAACTTTCAGAAGTGGCAAATTTCAGAGCCCAGCAGTAGCTATCGGTGCCTGGGAGACTTCTTTCAACAATCTTTCTCTTTTGACTAGTAGTTGATTACTTAGTAACCCTTCAATAAATATGCACTGTGGTGCATTATCCTCTATCTCTGACTCTTTGTATCTTTTTGGCTCTTGTGACTTTCCTTTCTCTTCTGTGAACGCCTCCCAGTCATGTCCGGATTACCCATAAGGCCAACGAAGCCATGGCCTAGGGGCGCAAGCCGGGGGGGGGGGGCGCAGATCACGGACCAAAGAAAACCCAAAACTGGTCTGCGCCCCTCTTTCCCCCTTTCTCATGCCCCTCTTCGCTCCTTCTCCCGGCAAAGTCTCTGCTTCGTCCCCTCCGTCTCTTGTTCTGTCGCTCTCTCTCTCTCTCTCGCACGCTCTCTCTCTCTCTCTCTCTCTCTCTCTCTCTCTCTCTCTCTCTCTCTCTCTCTCTCTCTCTCTCTCGGGCTCTCTCTCTCGCTCTCTCTCTCTCGTGTGTGTGCGCTCTCTCACACATGCACTCTCTCTCTTGCTCTCTGTTTCACATGCTCTCTCTCTCTCTCTCTCTCTTGTGCTCTCTCTCTCTCTCTCTCGTGCGCCTTTGGAGCGAGTGTGCACCCACTGCGATTTCCCTAAGCCTCCCGACTCCCGAGGAGACCTTCAGAACACAGTGGAGCTTTCCAGCTGGTGGAAATGGGGACCTTGAAGGTGGCGGGAGGTTGGCTTAAAGGGGGCGTAATTCCAAACTGTGGCCTAGGACGCAAAAAAGTGTTAATCCGGGCCTGCTCCCAGTAATCATATGGCCCCATGGCCCTCACATCCATCGCAATGGGGCTTGCTTCATCCCTCCCCTCATTCCTTCCTTCACCCCATGTATAATCCTTTTCAGTCTTGTCACCCCAATCTCCCTCCAGAGTCGTTGGGTCCCCCTTGGTATCCATGGATCCCCTGTGTCCAGGCCTCTGGAGTCGTTGAGTCCCCCTCAGTATCCATGGCCCCCTCATGTGTGTTTTTGTTTAATATTTCATATTTTATGTCTTGATATAAAACTCTGGAGAATGGTGACCTTTCATCAGCACCCCTTGACCTGTGAATTCCTTTCAGTCCAGGGCCGTAGCCAGGATTTTAATTCGGGGGGGGGGCTGAGTTTGGTTCGGGGGGGGCTGAGACTGGGTGGAAGAGGGTCTACCCTAGAAAACCTTTTGTATTGTTATCCCAATAACCCCATTAATGTGGGATATAATGAGCATGGTGATCAGATCATGATATGAATAAACATAACAGTTTAAATAATGTACCAGTAAGGCCTTTTCGCGGACCACCCTGAGAATTTCAGGGGCTGAAGCCCCTTAGTCCCCGGCTACATGCTTGTTACAGTAGTTTTTTCGGTCATCACGTACTTACAAAGAACTCAATCATCCATCATCCGTGACCCATATCACTGGCTGTGCAAGAGACAGCAGGCCCTTGGAGTCAGACTACCTATTCGGTGTGCAGCCACATGGACATATGAAAAGACATTTATCACCTGCCATTTATTTTCCTGACGTTGGGATGACTTGCCTTGCTTTCCACAATGACATTTCCTCCTTTCCCAACAATGGATCCTGTAATCCCATCACTCTGAAAAATATGGTACTTTGTATCACAAAGGACACTGGTGCAGAGTCAACAGACCCATGAGCTCGAGGCTCATAAAGGCAATTATCACATCAATAGAATTTATTTATTTATTTATTTATTTATTTATTTATTTACTAATTTACAGTATTTATATTCTGCACTTCTCATCCCGCAGGGGACTCAGGGTGGATTACAATGCACATATGCATGACAAACATTCAATGCCAGTTAGACATACAGCGTATATAGACAGACACAGAGGCAATTTAACATTCCAGCTTTTCCGGCTTAATGAGGGTATGCTCGATTCCGGCTCGATTCCAGCCACAGGTGGAGCTGCCGTTTTATCACCCATTGTGACACTGAGTCATTTAATGGAGCACTTCCTCATTCTTCTGTATGCTGGCTTCGAACTCATGACCTCAAGAGGTCAGTAGTGATTTAATGCAACTGGCTCTCAGTTCAGGCCCCGCCTATCTCCGCGATCACATCTTCTATGAACCGACGGGAACTCTAAGATCTTCCAGGGAGGCCCTCCTTTCACTCCCACCACCGTCACAAGTATGGTTGGTGGGGACAAGAGAGAGGGCCTTCTTGGTGGTGGCCCCCCGCCTCTGGAACACCCTTCCAAGGGAAATAAAACAGACCCCATCCCTCCCCTCCTTTCATAAGAGCTTGAAGACCTGGTGGTTCCAACAAGCCTTTGAAAATGACCAGTTCTAACTCAGCCCTACACATTGCCGAACATGGCCTTATTCTTCCCACCAATTACCCAGGTCATCTCATCTAATAGGCCCCGGAAATGAACAAGCACAGACCTGTTCGTAATATTATTGTTGCCTGCCATAGCATTGCACTTAATTCCTGGGCCCCCTAGAATTTTCAGCTTGCACTAATCTCGGTCCGGCCTTTTAAATTGCCTTGAATAGACAGGATTACTTTTAAGATATGTGTGTTATGGCAAAAAAAATGCTTATATTGTTTTGTTAATCTTATGGTTATGTTGTTTTACTCTGTATGTATTGTGATGTCACTTGGAAACTGCTCTCGGAAGATAGAGCCATATATAAATAAAGTTTATTATTATTATTATTATTATTATTATTATTATAACTGCACCACAGCCCGGTCCTTGGGACTTGAGCCCTTCCCCCCTTTGTTCATCCTGGAGTTGGGACATGGTTATTCATTCAGAAAACTATATTTCCTTTGTTTGATTTCATCTTCTGGCCCCCTGCCAGCCATTGGAAAGCAGAAATCTGCATCAAAAGTGGAGAATGCTCTCCTATTGGCTGGCATGTACCGCAATCCCACCTCTTCAGGGAGTCCTCTCCAGCTGGCCATGATGTCAACAGAGTACAGCCAATCACGGTGAAGCTCTGTCCAGTTGGGATGGGAGCGGGAAATTCAAAGGATGTCTGTCAATAAAAATGTATGTTTTTCAACGTATGGTATCTCAGCTGGCATTTATTTCAACTGACTTGAATAAACTATCTCGGTGGCTTCGTCTTCAATTTGGTGAGATTTCTTGATTGGGGAACATTGGACTAGCTTCTTTGTCTTGCCAGGCACATGGATCCACAGGTGGCCCACTGCGGTACTTAATGGGACTCAGTATCTGCACTTTGGGTTTTGTTTTCCATGGTAGATTCAAATTGCTCTATTTCACTGCCTAAAAACTAGGTCTGTTTTATCATGGAAAAACTGGCTTCAAAACTTGCTTCGGATGTAGGGGCGCTAGTGCCTCGTATCTAATAGACTTCTGAAGTTTTCAGCAGTTTTTTCGGAATTGATTCAGAAGTACTTCCGAAATTCAGAATGGCTTCATTAATGGCGTCCGCAATTGCGTAATGCATGGAAACCAGCAGAAGGACAGTCAAAACTTGTGGGATTCCCTTTCCCACCGTTTTTGACCGCTACTACTGACAAAACTAGCCACATTTAACACATTAATAAAAAATTAAAATATATTAAAGCATTTTAAAGCAATGGGACGGGCAGAAATGACATAGGAGCCCTATCTGAATATATTCCGAATATATGGTGACGTAGACTTCGGAATGGCGAATCCACTTCCTGTTTCCTTAACTCTCTTCAAAATCGCTTCGAAAGTCTAAGACATCCGAATTACAAGGGTGGGTCAATAAGTCCGTGACTTTTTGAATTTCCCGCCTCTTAACTGAAAGGGCAACACTGCTCCTGTCAACAGGCATCTGTCAATTGACTCCTGTCAAAATTTGAACAAGTTGCACCATTTAGTTTGTGTTTGACAGCCATTGATAGCAAACTACCATGTGATTTGAGGAGAAAATGGAAAAAAAGTGAATTTTGTGTGCTCATCAAGCATTATTTTTTGTGGGGAAAAAACCATCACTCAAACCAAGCTAAGCTTGATAAATACTATGGGGACTCTGCACCATCAATTTCAATAGTAAAAAAGTGGTTTACTGGATTTTGTTGCGGCCGTACAATCACGGAAGATGCCGAACATTCTGGACGCCCAGTTGAGGTCTCTACACCCGAAACAATTGAAAAAAATCACGATATGGTGTTGGCCAATCGGAGATTGAAAGTGTCAGAGATTGTGGAAGCCATAGGCATCTCACATGGCTCAGTGGTTTTCAAGTTTTAATGATCACTTGGGTATGAGAAAGCTTTCTGCAAGATGGGTGCCGCGTTTGCTCACAATCAACCACACTAATCAAACAACCACTAAATTGTTCAGGGTAGTTAAAAATGAAACTGATTGTAAAGAGCTCCAGAAAGATCTCTCGAAATTGAGTGAATGGGCAACAAAGTGGCAAATGCATTTTAACCTAAACAAGTGTAAAGTCATGCACATCGGGGCAAAGAACCCCAACTACACCTACAAATTGATGGGGTCAAAGCTTTCCGAGACAAACCAGGAAAGGGATCTTGGGGTCTTGGTGGACAGCTCAATGAAGATGTCAACCCAGTGCGCAGCAGCAGTGAAAAAAGCAAATTCTATGCTTGGCATGATCAGAAAGGGAATCGAAAATAGGTCAGCAAATGTTGTATTACCTCTCTACAAATCGATGGTAAGGCCACATTTGGAGTACTGTGTACAATTCTGGTCTCCGCACCTTAAGAAGGATATAACGGAACTGGAAAAGGTACAGAAAAGGGCAACAAGAATGATCCAAGGGATGGAGCGGCTCCCTTATGAAACCAGGTTGCAACGCCTTGGTCTTTTCAGTCTTGAAAGACGGCGTTTAAGAGGTGACTTGATCGAAGTGTATAAAATCATGCATGGGATAGAAAAGGTGAATAAAGAAAAACTATTTTCTTTGTCACAAAACACTAGGACTAGAGGGCACTCCCTGAAGCTCCAAGGTAGGAAAATTAGGACTAATAAAGGGAAATATTTCTTCACCCAGAGGGTCATTGGGTTATGGAACTCACTTCCAGAAGAGGTTGTGACAGCTGTCAGCCTGAACAACTTCAAGGCAGGATTAGACAGATTCATGGATACCAAGTGTATCGGTAGTTACTGAAAAGGACATTCAAGTGCCACCTCGGAGTAGGTTGAGGTAGGCAGGATTTCCCTGGGTACTGGTTGTGGGGGGTCGGGAGCAGGTCAGGGTTTTGCCCTCCCTTCTGCTCGAGATCCCCGTGTACAACTGGTGGGCCACTGTGTGATACAGAATGCTGGACTAGATGGGCTGAGGTCCGATTCAGCATGGCTCTTCTTATGTTCTTATGTTCTTATGTTCTTATGTTCACAAATGCAATCGTGTGACAAGGTGGGTTTGTCAGCCAATAAAGTCATGGAGACTGTTTTTTTGAATGTACGTGGCATAATCCACATTGACTACCTTCAAAAGGGTAAAACAATCAATGGCGAATATTATGCCAACTTATTGGGTCGATTTAATGAGGATTTGAATAAAAATGACCACATTTGGCCAAGAAAAATTTTTTTTGCACCAGGACACATGTTCAGTTGCCATGGCAACAATCCATGAATTGAGATACGAATTGCTCCCTCATCCGCCCTATTTTCCAGATTTAGCCCCGAGTGACTATTTCTTATTTCCAAACCTGAAGAAATGGCTCGGCGGAAAGAGATTTGACCCAACAATGAAATCAACTCACAAACAAATACCTATATTGATGACCCCGACAAATCTTACTTTTTGGAAGGGATAAAAAAATTGGAGAAACATTGGACAAAGTGTATAGAGCTCAAAGGAGACTACGTAGAAAAATAAAATGATTTTTTTATCCAAAAAACCTGTGTTTCATTCAAAAAGTCACTGACTTATTGACCCGCCCTCATACATCCGAATTTTGGATGTATCTGAAGTTCGAAAACAGGCCTACTAAAAACTGTTCACAATGTAGATTTCTTCCCCATTTACCGTCTAAGGCAGCAAGTTCACTTGTGTCCTAGCAATGTGGTTGTGAACTGGATTACTTTTCTACTGAAGGGTGCCTTACTCAAAACTTTTAAGTATAATTAATGTGTATTACATCAGCCAGTTTTTGTAGAGTCTGTTCCTTTATTCAGGCCACGCCTGAGTCACTTGGTCTTGAAAGGATTTGGGGTTACAAGAAGTCATTCACCTTGTGCACTGAGACACTGGAAAGAAAGCAGAATCATGACAAAATATATTTTACCCCTGATTCATGTGACTATAACAAAAATCTTATGCTTAAACCAGTATGCTTGCCTTTTCAAGCTTTAAGAGACCGGCATTTAATTACACCATGTCCCTCTGAATCTTGATATTATCAATAAGAATGATTAATGATCTGGGTATTTGCTATCTTTTATTCTTATCTCACCCTAGGGTTTTTATCATTTTATCATGTCCATTTGGCATGCCCACCCTATTTCTTGTGTGTGAATTTCCTGTATTTTATTTATTATTGAAATTGTAATTTTTTATTATTATCATCATCATTATTTCTGATGTATTTTGTTCTGTATTTTGTATTGTACTGTGTCATATTGTATTTTAGAAGGGTTTGGCCTCATGTGAGCTGCCTGAGTCCCCATTGGGGAGATGGTGGCGGGGTATGAGTTCAAGGCCTGAGTTCGAGGCCTGCCCGAGTCGGGGTGAGCTCTCGACCAATTGTGTAGCTCGTTGTCTGTCTATATATGTTGTATGTCGACGGCATTGAATGTTTGCCTGTATATGTGCATTGTGATCCGCCCTGAGTCCCCTGCGGGGTGAGAAGGGTGGAATATAAATAATGTAAATAAATAAATAAATAAAATAATAAAGATTTTGACTGAATTATGAGGCCATTAAAGAACTCCAGGAACACTGAGGAATGCAGAAGGAACAACAAGGGATGTTGGGAACGCTGAGAGATGAGGAGTGCGTCAGCTCCCCCTGGTGGCCAGAGTTTGCCTCTGTTCGTCTATATCTTGTATGTGGAAATGGCAGGGATTGTCTGCTAAGTATGTGTATCTGTAATCTGCTCTGAGTCTCCTTCGGGGTTGAGAAGGGCGGCATATAAATATCATGAAATAAATAAATAAAATAATAATAATAATAAATAAAATTGTACTGTTTTATTGTTTGCTGCTTTGTTATTTTACTGATGTGTTGTTGGGCTTGGCCACATGTAAGCCGCCCCGGGTCCCCTTGGGGAGATGGTGGCAGGGTATAAATAAAGTTATTATTATTAATAATAATAAAAGGGAAAAATCAACTGCATACAAATCCCATTTTGCTTTTCTTGCACTATTGTTTACAGGGTGATCTCTCCCCCTTTCTTATCTCTCCCTCCACCAGCAAAACCCCTTGGGGATATGGTGGCAGGGTATAAATAAAGTTATTATTATTATTAATAGAGGAAAATCAACTACATACAAATCCCAACCTGCTTTTCTTGCACTATTATTTACAGGGTGATCTCTCCCCCTTTCTTATCTCTCCCTCCACCAGCAAAACCCCTTGGGGAGATGGTGGCAGGGTATAAATAAAGTTATTATTATTAATATTATTAATAATATTAATAATAAAAGGGGGAAATCAACTACATACAAATCCTATCCTGCTTTTCTTGCACTATTGTTTACAGGGTGATCTCTCCCCCTTTCTTATCTCTCCCTCCACCAGCAAAACCCCTTGGGGAGATGGTGGCAGGGTATAAATAAAGTTTTTATTATTAATAATAATAATAATAAAAGGGGAAAAATCAACTACATACATATCCCATCCTACTTTTCTTATACTATTATTTACAGGGTGATCTCTCCCCCTTTCTTATCTCTCCCTCCACCAGCCAAACCCCTTGGGGAGATGGTGACAGGGCATAAATAAAGTGTTTTTATTATTAATTTTTTATTATTATTTTATTAATTATTATTTTATTATTATTACTTTATTTTACAAAATTATTTTATTATTATTATTATTATTTATTTTATTATTATTTTATTATAATAATAATTAAAAAGGGGAAAATCAACTACATACAAATCCCATCCTGCTTTTCTTGCACTATTATTTACAGGGTGATCTCTCCCCTTTCTTATCTCTCCCTCCACCAGCAAAACCCCTTCTGCTTTGCATACATAAGCTCCCACTTGCAATAAACAAAGCAGGGAGGGCTGCTTGCCTGGCAATCCAAGACATGCCTGCCTGTGCTGCGCATGCGCAGAACGCCGCGGCTGCTTGGGAGAGCGATGACACTGGGTTACCTTTCACCTACTTTTTTTTTTTACGGCCGCCGCCGGCTTTGCAGCGAGGTAACTGGAGTTCAAACTCAAGCCCTCCACTGCGCAGGCGCGGCACTTCTCGCTCTGATGCCTTTCTCTTTTTTGCCTCCCCAACTGCAGGAAAACAAAAGGGCGTTTTAGGAGGGAGGCTGAAACGTCCTGTTCTCTGTCTTCCCCGCCGGGCTTGAGGTTTGGATCGGGGAAATCCATCGCCCTGGTTCTTTCCTCCCTCTCCTTTCTCCCCCAAGATAATAGATATGAACGTTTGTTGTTGCTGGAGATGGAGCTTCTTGCTTAAGAGTTCCAGACAACCATCTACTTCCTTCTTTACCCTTTAGGAGTGTGTCTGCATTGAAGAATTAATGCAGTTTGATAACACTAACACTGCCATCGCTCAGAGCTATGGGTTCCTGGCAGCTGTAGCTTGGACTCTTTGGCAGAGAAGGCTAAAATACCTTGGGAAACTACAACTTCCATGATTCCATAGCATTAAGCCATGGCAGTGAAAGTGGAACGACTGGGATGCAGGCCCGGATTACCCATAAGGCCACCCTAGGCCATGGCCTCGGGCGGCACTTTGGGGGCAGTAGATCCGGACCCCCCCAAAATGTTTTAAAAATCACCCAAAAATAAAATAAAATAATCGATTTTTAAAAAAAAGGGTGCATGCACGGCCGCCCCCTCCCTTTGCTCTGCTCCCCTCAGCTCTGCTTTAGGAGGGAGGGAGGACCGGCTCCGCCCCTGACTCCGCCCCTCCTCACCAGCGCGGAGCTGATCCGCCCTCCCTCCTAAAGCCGGCCTGAAAAGGACGTGACGACGCAAGGGAGGAGGGGCGGTGGCGCGAATTCTCTCCGCCTCCTCCCTGCCTGGCGACGCCAAGCCAGGGAGGCGGAGAGAAGCCGCCCCCCCGCCCTCCTCCTTTGCGTCATCACGCCACGCCAGGGAGGAGGGGCGGCGGCGGGACTCCTCTCGGCCTCCTCCCTGGCTTGGCGTCGCCAGGCAGGGAGAAGCCGTGCTGCCGCCCCTCCTCCTTTGCGTCGCACCAGCCCCGCCGAAAAGGGGTGGGTGGCGCGCAGGACGCGCGGCGGGAGGGCGCCTCTTTCTCCTCCTCGCCCCGCCCTCCTTCCTTCAATCCGGCGAGGAGGCGGGGGCAGGGAGGGGCGGAGCCAGGGGCGGGGAGGGGCGGAGCCAGGGGCAGGGAGGGGCAGAGCCGGGGGAGGGGCGGAGGCAGACCCTTTGGCCTTTCTAATAACTAATGGAGTGAAGCAAGGTTGTGTTCTTGCACCAACGCTATTTACAATCTTCTTCAGCATGATGCTCCAAAGGGCTACGGCAGGCCTCGAAGAAGAAGAAGAAGAAGAAGAAGACGGCATATACTGTATATACGCTATCATACTAATGGCAGCTTGTTCAACTTAAGCCGTCTGAGGGCTCACACTAAGACTCTAAGCCAGTGGTTCTCAACCTTCCTAATGCTGTGACCCCTTAATACAGTTCCTCATGTTGTAGTGACCCCCAATCATATAATTATTTCAATGCTACTTCAAAACTGTGATTTTGCTATTGTTATGAAGCGTAATGTAAATATCTCATATGCAGGAGGTAGTTTTATTCACTGGACCAAATTTGGCACATATACCCAATATGCCCACATTTGAATACTGGTGGGATTGAGGGAGATATTGTCATTTGGGAGTTGTAGTTGCTGGGATTTATAGTTCACCTACATTCAAAGAGCATTCTGAACCCCACCAATGGAGGAATTGAACCAAACTTGGGACACAGAATTCCCATGACCAACAGAAAATACTGGAAGGGTTTGGTGGGCATTGACCTTAAGTTTTGGAGTTGGAGTTGTAGTTCACCTACATCCCGAGAGCACTGTCAACTCAAAACAATGATGGATCTGGACTAAACTTTGCATGAATATCAATATGCCCAAATGTGAACACTGGTGGAGTTTGGGGAAAATAGACTTGACATTTGGGACTTGTAGTTGCTGGGATTTATAGTTCACCTACAATCAGAGAGCCATTTGAACTCCACCAAAGATAGAATTGGGCCAAACTTCCCCCACACACACCCCATGATCGACAGAAAATGCTGTGTTTTGTGATGATCTTTGGCGACCCCTCTGACACCCCCTCGTGACCCCTCCAGGGGTCCCGACCCCCAGGTTGAGAAACACTGCTCTAAGCTATCCTGTCCGTGAGCTGCTTTTTGCTGATGATGCTGCCCTTGTCGTCCACACAGAAGCAGCCCTGCAGCACCTAACATCCTGCTTTGCAACAGCTGCAGAGCTGTTTGGGCTGGAAGTCAGCCTGAAGAAAACAGAAGTTCTTTACCAGCCTGCACCACAGGAAGAACACCATCATCCCCACATCAGCATAGGCAAATCTGTGCTTAAGTCGTTCAGCAGTTCACCTACCTGGGAAGCATCATCTCTTCAGATGCCAATATTCACAAAGAGATAGATTACAGATTATCAAAGGCATATAGTGCATTCGGAGGGCTTCACAAAAGAGTCCAGAGCAACAAACACCTGAGGCAAAGCATCAAAATCAGTGTGTACAGAGCTATCGTACTGTCTCTTCTCCTATATGGGTCTGAAACATGGGTCACCTATCGTCAACACCTACGACTCCTTGAACACTTTCACCAGCGCTGTCTTCGCACAATCCTAAATGTACACCAGACTGACTATGTGACTAATATTGCTGTCCTTGAGCAAGCAGGGATCACCAGCATTGAGGTCATGCTATTTTTAAAAAATATATATTTATTAAATTTTTTCAATGAACAATGAAAGAGGTGGAACAATTTTGGGTAAAGGATAGTAGGAAAAGAGAGGGGGAGGGCCTTATAAGATGGGTGAGGAGGGGGAGAGGTGGGGGCGTGGAGATGGGTAAGGAATGAGTTTCTGGGCAGGGTGGTGGGGGGGGGGACGAGGGGGGGAGAAAAAAGGGGGAGTCTTAGAGATAGTGACGAGGGGGAAGCGGGGAGGGAACTGGTGGGGATAGGTGGTTGAGGGGGGGTAGGAAGGGAGAAGGGGATGGGCAGGTGGGGGGAGAGGTTATGGGTAAAGTCAACAATAAGGGGAGGGATGTCTCTTTTGCTTCCGGTCACTTTTTGCTTCTTTTTCCGTTGTGTCCAACACACGGGGTGGGGGGGGTTCCTGGAGAAGGGGGTAATGAGTCTTCAGAGATTGATCGTGTCTAAGTACATCTGGTCCCGTGATTTGAGTGGAACATTTTAGAAGTTCTATGAGTGAGGGGCCGACAGGACGGTAGGGTCCTCCCGGGTCTTCATATAAGCCATGAATGGTGACCAATCTGTCCTTTTTAACGCTCTGCCTTCTACCTCGCTAAGATAGTAGGATAGCTTGTCCATGCTCATGATGTCCCACACTTTGTTCTCCCAGTCCTCGAGTCGTGGTGGGGCTGAGGCCTTCCAGTTCTTCGCATAGACCATCCTTGCGGCCGTGGTCAGATAAACAAACAGACGTACTAAGTTCTCTTCCGGGAGTTCTTCTTCCGACAGCAGACCCAACAAGTAGGCTTCCGGCTTGTTTTCTAGTGTGGTGAGAAGGACTTTCTGGATGCCAATGTGGATGTCCTTCCAGTAGGTTGTGGCTTCTGGGCAGGTCCACCACATGTGGAAAAAAGTCCCGGTTTGTGACCCACACTTCCAGCATTTGAGGCCATGCTATTGAGAACACAGCTGCGTTGGGCAGGGCACGCCTCTAGGATGGAGGACCGCCGCCTCCCAAGGATATTATTCTATGGTGAACTTGCCACAGGTCAGCACAAGAGAGGCGCCCCCAAAAAGAGATATAAGGACTCCCTGAAACAACATCTTGGGCTCGGCCAGATTGATCACCAACAGTAGTCCACCCTGGCCTCACATCGGGAGGCATGGAGACGCACTATCCATAATGCTGCGGCCTGTTTTGAGAAGTCATGCCGAACGAGTCTCGAAGAGAAACAACGCAGAAAGAATCGCAACTTGGAAACAACTTCACCCAAGGAAACTTTCTGCGGTGCTTTCTGCAACCAAACTTGCTTATCTCGGATTGGCCTTTTTAATCATCAACGCGCTTTTAGAAATCATGGGATGAGTCCTTCCTGAGTCTTCGTTCGCGAAGAAAAGCCAAAAAGAAGAAGCCTTCTCTCCCAAATAGGGATGGTGCCTTACCTTCCCGGATTCCATAGCACTGAGCCATGGCAGTGAAAGTGGTGTCAAACCAGCATAAATCTACAGTGTAGATGCACACTAATCTAACAGTCAAATGACTATACCAGAGGTGTCAAACACAAGGTGTGCAGACTGAATCCAGAATGCCACGGCATCCTTATGAGACTTTAAATTCATAGCTATATTTATATAGCCTTGCCATTACAAACAGCCCTTTAAAGCTGTTGTGACCCTTGCTGAAAATGAGTTTGACAGCCTTGCCCTAGGCAGGCATGTAGCCAGGGGGCTAAGGGGCTCAGCCCCCCTGAAATTCTCAGGGTGGTCCGCGAAAAGGCCTTACTGGTACATTATTTAAACTGTTATGTGCATTTAAATCATGATCTGATCACCATGGTCATTATATCCCACATTAATGGGGTTAATGGGATAACAATACAAAAGGTTTGCTAGGGTAGACCCTCTTCCACCCAGTCTCAGCCCCGAATCAAAATCCTGGCTACGGCCCTGGCCCTAGGTATATTGTCTATATAGTAAAGATAAAAGTTTCCCCTGACATTAAGTCTAGTCAAGTCCAACTCTAGAAGGTGGTGCTTATCTCCATTTTTAAGCCAAAGAGCCAGCATGGTCTGTAGATGCCTCCAAGGTCATGTGGCCGGCCTGACTGCAGTGAGTGCTGCGTCCTTCCCGCCGACGCAGGACCGATTGATTTACTAACATTTGCATGTTTTCAAACTGTTAGGTTGGCAAGAGCTGGGGCTAACAATATCCCATCCCATGGATTTGAACCACTGACCATGTGGTCAGCAAGTTCTGCAGCTTAGCAGTATAACTCGCTGTGCCACCATAACCCCTTATATATATATATATATATATATATATATATATATATACACACACACACACACACATACATACATACATACATACATACATACATACTAGCTGTGCCCGGCACGCGTTGCTGTGCCCTATTTAAGAGATGCGAGAAAGTCTGAGTATGTAAGGGTTGGAATTGATGTTACTTATGGTCTTGGTGGGGTCATGGCTGTGTCGTTGTGGGTTGTTCTGGTGGGTAGGAGGTTGAAGTCCTGGGGAGTTGTTGGTGTGTGGTGTTGCTGGCGTTCTGCATAGCTTGTGGATATACAATGTTTTTTGTCTTTCCGTCTGCTGTGTTGATGTAGAGGTTGATGCTTGTGTGGGTGGGGTACTTTGGAAGTGAGTGGAGGTACTTTAAATCCCATCATCCATGGTGTTCCCTCCTCTAAATTGCAGTTGGGTGGAGTGTGGGTCATGGGGGCACTGTGTGCCAAGTTGGGTCTTTATCGGTCTTGGTTCTGGGCCACAGTGATCTGTGGGGAATGAAGGGTTTGAAAGTACTACAAATCCCATAATCCATGGAGGTACATCAAATCCCATCATCCATGGTCCACCCTCCTCCAAACTGCAGTAGAATAATTTTTTTATTATTTTATTAATTATTATTTTATTATTATTACTTTATTTTACATAATTATTTTATTATTATTTATTATTTTTATTATTTTATTTTTATTATTTTATTATAATAATAATTAAAAAGGGGAAAATCAACTACATACAAATCCCATCCTGCTTTTCTTGCACTATTATTTACAGGGTGATCTCTCCCCCTTTCTTATCTCTCCCTCCACCAGCAAAACCCCCTTCTGCTTTGCATACATAAGCTCCCACTTGCAATAAACAAAGCAGGGAGGGCTGCTGCCTGGCAATCAAGACATGCCTGCCTGTGCTGCGCATGCGCAGAACGCCGCGGCTGCTTGGGAGAGCGATGACACTGGGTTACCTTTCACCTACTTTTTTTTTTAACGGCCGCCGCCGGCTTTTTAGCGAGGTAACTGGAGTTCAAACTCAAGCCCTCCACTGCGCAGGCGCGGCACTTCTCGCTCTGATGCCTTTCTCTTTTTTGCCTCCCCAACTGCAGGAAAACAAAAGGGCGTTTTAGGAGGGAGGCTGAAACGTCCTGTTCTCTGTCTTCCCCGCCGGGCTTGAGGTTTGGATCGGGGAAATCCATCGCCCTGGTTCTTTCCTCCCTCTCCTTTCTCATCCAAGATAATAGATATGAACGATTGTTGTTGCTGGAGATGGAGCTTCTTGCTTAAGAGTTCCAGACAACCATCTACTTCCTTCTTTACCCTTTAGGAGTGTGTCTGCATTGGAGAATTAATGCAGTTTGATAACACTAACACTGCCGTCGCTCAGAGCTATGGGTTCCTGGCAGCTGTAGCTTGGACGCTTTGGCAGAGAAAGCTAAATACCTTGGGAAACTACAACTTACATTATTCCATAGCATTAAGCCATGGCAGTCAAAGTGGAACGACTGGGATGTCCCCCCAAATTCCTCAAAATGATTATCCTGCTCCATGAGGGCCAGCACCGTCAACTCAGATACGGCGATGCTCTCTCGGAGCCTTTTCTAATAACTAACGGAGTGAAACAAGGTTGTGTTCTTGCACCAACCCTATTTACAATCTTCTTCAGCATGATGCTCCAAAGGGCTACAGCAGACCTCGAAGAAGAAGACGGCATATATATATACGCTATCGTACTGATGGCAGCTTGTTCAACTTAAGCCACCCGAGGGCTCGCGCTGAGACTCAGTCTAAACTATGTTGTCCGTGAGCTGCTTTTTGCTGACAATGCTGCCCTTGTTGCCGATTCAGAAGCAGCTCTACAGCGCCTAACATCCTGCTTTGCAACAGCTGCAGAGCTGTTTGGGCTGGAAGTCAGCCTGAAGAAAATGGAAGTTCTCTACCAGCCCGCACCACAGGAAGAACACCATCATCTCTGCGTCAGCATAGGCAAATCTGTGCTTAAGTCCGTTCAGCAGTTCACCTACCTCTTCAGATGCCAATATTCACAAAGAGATAGATCACAGATTATCAAAGGCATATAGTGCATTCGGAGGGCTTCACAAAAGAGTCGGGAGCAACAAACACCTGAGGCAAAGCACCAAAATCAGTGTGTACAGAGCTATCATACTGTCTATTCTCCTATATGGGTCTGAAACATGGGTCACCTATTGTCAACACCTACGACTCCTCGAACACTTTCATCAGCGCTGTCTTCGCACAGTCCTAAATGTACACCAGACTGACTATGTGACAAATGTTGCTGTCCTTGAGCAAGAAGGGATCACCAGCATTGAGGCCATGCTATTGAGAACACAGCTGCGCTGGGCAGGGCACGCCTCTAGGATGGAGGACCGCCGCCTCCCAAGGATACTATTCTATGGTGAACTCACCACAGGTCAGCACAAGAGAGGCGCCCCCAAAAAGAGATATAAGGACTCCCTGAAACAGGCTCGGCCAGATTGATCACCAACAATGGTCCACCCTGACCTCACATCTGGAGGCATGGAGACGCACTATCCATAATGCTGCAGCCTGTTTTGAGACGTCATGCCAAACGAGTCTCGAAGAGAAACAACGCAGAAAGAATCGCAACTTGGAAACAACTTCACCCAAGGAAACTTTCTGCAGTGCTTTCTGCAACCAAACTTGCTTATCTCGGATTGGCCTTTTAAATCATCAACGCGCTTTTAGAAATCATGGGATGAGTCCTTCCTGCATCTTCGTTCGCGAAGAAAAGCCAAGAAGAAGAAGCCTTCTCTCCCAAGTAGGGATGGTGCCTTACCTTCCCGGATTCCATAGCACTGAGCCATGGCAGTGAAAGTGGTGTCAAACCTGCATAAATCTACAGTGTAGATGCACACTAATCTAAGAGTCGAATGACTATACCAGAGGTGTCAAACACAAGGTGTGCAGACTGAATCCAGAATGCCACGGCATCCTTATGAGGCTTTAAATTCATAGCTTTATTTATATAGCCTTGCCATTACAAACAGCCCTTTAAAGCTGATGTGACCCTTGCTGAAAATGAGTTTGACAGCCTTGCCCTAGGTATATTGTCTATATAGTAAAGATAAAAGTTTCCCCTGACATTAAGTCTAGTCAAGTCCAACTCTAGAAGGTGGTGCTTATCTCCATTTTTAAGTCAAAGAGCCAGCATTGTCTGTAGATGCCTCCAAGGTCATGTGGCAGGCATGACTGCATTGAGTGCCGCGTCCTTCCCGCCGACGCAGTACCTATTGATTTACTCACATTTGCATGTTTTCAAACTGTTAGGTTGGCAAGAGCTGGGGCTAACAATATCCCATCCCATGGATTTGAACCACTGACCATGTGGTCAGCAAGTTCTGCAGCTTAGCAGTTTAACTCGCTGTGCCACCATGACCCCATATATGGGGGTCGTATTTAGGGGTCTTGCGAGGTATGTACGTCAGGGTTTTTGTGCTCCATATGTACCTCGTGGTATGTGGGAATGTGTTTGGTGGTTGTTGTGGTTCTGGGGGTTCTAGTTTTCCTGCCTATACCCGACATCACACGACCATTCCTTTTTTATATATATAGATATAATTATATAATTTCTCATGTGTAAATTTGTAAGTGAGATGAAGTCCTTCACATATTAACTTTAGGGAGCAAGGCTGAAATCCCATGTGATGGTTTCAACTGAACAAAGTAGTGCTTAGTTCTGAATAAGCATGTTTATGATTGCTCAATACGCATCCCACTAAACAGATGAGAACTTGTGTTTAAGATTGTCATCTATACATGAGAATCTATAGAACACGGAGCACTACAGAATTTACTCCTGAGTAAGACAATTGCACAGAAACATACTTGAATGGTCAAGATGCAGAATCAAAATGTATAAAGGAAACAATATTTGGACGAGATGATCCAGTTCAAAAAAGGGCAGGATTCTTAGATTTTTAATCCTAACTAAATTCATTTCCATTGTTGTTTTAACTCTGATTTTTCATAATGAAAGTAATAAAGGGAGAAAAGAGAGTCATGGTGGTGGAACAGCTTATCACAGAAAGACAAAATAAAACTGAAGCTGTTCTGAGACCTAATCTTGCCAAACAGTACCCTTTTGTTTGTGGTCAATATAGTTACCATTCGTGGAGGGGCAAAGCCTATTATCAAGAGATTTGCAGGGTTTTGTTGTTGCTTTTAAGGTATTTAGAACAGGGCTGTCCAACTTCTACCGGACTGGGGGCCTGAGTTCCGGTCAGTGATCACCTGGGGGGCCTAAGGGACTGCCTCTGCCCCCGCCCCGCCCCGCCCCCTCTCCTGGCTCTGCCCCCTCCCTGGCTCCAGCCCCGCCCCTCCCCCAGCTCCGCCCCTTCCCCGGGCTCCAATTCCATATATTTAATATTAACATAAGGGGAGAGGGAGGGAATGGCACACATGGGGGGCATAATTAAACAATTCCATATATTTAATATTAACATAAGGGGGGAGGAAGAGAATGCAACACATGGGGGGCATAATTAAACAATTATTATATTATTATATTTCTGCCCCATATATTCCCACCCCCTCTTCCCCTTATTTCCAAATTACATACATTTATTATTATCTTATTATATTTCTGCCCCATATATTCCCACCCCCCTCTTCCCCTTATTTCTAAATTAAATACATTTTTATTATTATTATTATATTTTGCCCCATATATTCCCACCCCCCTCTTCCCCGTATTTCCAAATTAAATATATTTATTATTATTATTATTATCATATTTCTGCCCCATATATTCCCACACCCCTCTTCCCCTTATTTCCAAATCACGGAGAGGAGTAAGAAGGGAGGCGCAGAGCCTGGGGCTGGGCGCCTCTCTTCCTGCTTTCTCCGTGATCATGGAGAGAAGCAAGAAGAGAGGCGCAGAGTCCGGGGATCAGCGCCTCTCTTCCTGCCCATCTCCGCTGCGGCTGCGCCATCTCCGCCTCACAAAGACGGAGCACACCGATTGGCAGGGGGGGAGGGAGTAGGAGGATGAGGGAGCCTGCTCCTCCTCCCTGCCCCGCCCGCCCCTCCCCGCTGCGAAAAAAAAATAATTTTTTTAAATTTTAAACAGCCCATTTCTTTTCTAAAAGAGTAGGGGGGGCGTAGGGAAGGGCTGGGGGCCATATATGGCCCGCGGGCCACCAGTTGGACAGCCCTGATTTAGAACATTGTTTTGAATTCTATTTCTGTATTTGCACTCTTTTTTAGTGGGATGTGTATTGAGCAATCATAAACATGCACTCTTTTTTAGTAAACTATTTAAGACTGTAGTCCAGGGGTGCTCACACTTTTTCAGCATGCAAGCTACTTATAATATTATATATCAGTAATCCAAACCATAGAAATTGAGATACTTAATTTTAAAATCTTGTTTTTTTAAGATGAAAAGCTTATTTTACCCATGTAAAAGTGGCAGTTCAGATCAAGTGAATAATTAGGCATATGAAGGGAAAAGTTGGCCTAAATCAATTTGTTGGTTGCAATTAGATCTACTAGATCAATAGGAATGTAGTGAATCTAAACATAGGTACTTTCTTTTGGGTCTAACAATGAGATTTTGGCCATCATCATTCATTCTGTGTTCTTGGGTTCAGATTCTGTACCTCCTTCTTATATCCCTCTGAAAGGATACATTTCGATATAGACTGTAGATACCCCTCCTCCCCTTGCTTGTTCCCGTTGAATGCTGGCACCGAAACAGCATGTTTTCCATTCTTGCTGAGTTTATGTCTTTGTGTTCTTAAGGTAACTATCGGTCAAATCGTCAGGGTGTGAGTGGTGCGTGATGCATGTATCAACCATTCCTTTTACAGGAAACTGTGTGCAGTGGTCCAGCAGCTTTATCACAGTTTGCTTGCTGCTTTCTTCCCCTCTTTCTGTTCCATTCTCTTGCCCTGATAAAATGTTGCAATGTACACAGCCTCTCAGTTTCAACCTCCATCCCCTTAAGAATAATTTTGTGCCCTCATAATTTTGTGTAGCATAGTCTGGCAGCAATTGTTGATAGAAAGAGGAGTTTATCTGTATTTTTTTTTAAAAAAAAATCTTTGGTTAAGCCCAATAGGAATAGTTCTGGTTTAAGTGGAATATTAAATTATAATACTTTTTTGTAGATTTTCCTGTATTTCTTTCCAGAAGACCCTTGCTTTTTTGCACATCCACAAAATTTTGGAGGAAAAATGAAATACCAAAAATTGATGGTTGGTATAAAAAGATTATGGAGATAAGAAACATGGATAGACTATCTTATCTATTACAAAAATACAATGGGAAAACAGAGAAAGAAACAGACTGGAATCGGATTACAGAATATATAAAGCATCAACAAAAATAAAGATAAACTATAACATAATCTATGTATATAATAAAAGTCAGTGTTTGCGGTGGTGCGGAGGGTGGGAGGTGCGGAGGAATATGTGCCAGCATGTCGATTGGTTGCCACTGTGGGATTATTTGCATAAAGGACACTGATTGCCAGTCAGCCACTAAGTGGGATTATTTGCATAAAGGACACTGATTGGCCAGCCACAGAACTCCAACAATCTAAGACACCTGACAGAAGGCATTGGTTGCCACTGAGTAACTATTTGCATAAAGGACTTTGATTAGCCTACAAAACAGAATGCAACTGAATGCTTGAGTTAGTCAAATGACAGTTTTTCCCTGTTAGAAATGGAATGTTCATTTTCTGGGAGGTGCGGAGGTGCCAAGGAATATGTGACAGTGTTTCGATAGGTTGCCACGATGGGATTATTTGCATAAAGGACTCTGATTGGCCAGCCTCAGAACTCCAACATTTTACAGCCCCAGACAGAGGGGATTGGTTGCCACTGAAATGGTATTTGTATAAAGGACTCTGATTGGCCATCCACATTCCAACATTCTAAGGTGACTCAGAGGGAAAAGGAAAGGCCTCAGGCAGGCCTCCACAGTAGTGATGGATCAGGACACACATGGGCCCAATGGCCCACAGTAGTGATGGATCAATACAGACCAAAATTAGCACACAGAGCCCCCTTGACCCACTCAACACCCTGGTGCTGTTTCAAGGGGGATGGACCACAGATGATGGGACTTCAAATACCTTCACTCACCTTCCGAGACCGCTGCAATCCTCATCCAAAGAATGATCAAGACCAAATGTGACACACAGAGCCCCCATGACCCACTCTACATCCTGGTGCTGTTTGGAGGGGGATGGACCATGGCCAATGGGACTTGCAGTACCTTCACTAAGTTCCTGGGACCATTGCAAGCCACATAAACATCTAATAGGAACCAACCTTGGCACACAATGCCTTCCTCAAATTACCCGGGCACCTCCGGGTCCCCAAGCTGGTATGAAATAAGGAAGAGAAAAAAAGAGGATTAGAAACCCTATACATAGGAGATAGAAAAATATAGAGAAGAAAGGGAGAATGAAAGGAGGACAAAAGTCTTAGAAGAAAGAAAAGGAAAAGCTCCACCTCGAAGCAGCCCGGAAGCAAGACCGAAGAATTTTACTAACTTTTCTATTTATATCACTTTACCTTTTCCCTCTTTTCCTTTCTCTTTTATCCTTTTTACCACTTTTTTTTTCTTTTTCCCCTTCTCTCTCTCACCCCTTTTTCACCCACTTTTTTTCCCTTCTCCTTCTCTTTCCTTTTTTCTCTTTTATGTGATTGGATTCTTTTTAAAACTGCTATCTTTTAACTTTATGTATATAGAAATTTTTCAATAAAGATTATTTTTTTGTTTAAAAAAAGAATAATTTTGTGCCTTAGTCCAAGGCAGTGGCATCTTCTCTTTCTCGTAAGGAGCATGAAAAAAGCGAGTGTGTGCAGAGACACCGCAGTCTTACGGCACTTACTTTAAATAATACAACAGCACTTCCAAAGAGAGGGGATTGCAAGCATCCAGCTTTCTTGATCATACAATTATAATATCACAATACCATTAGTAGTATTATATTGTATCAATGTATATATAATATATTATACCATACTCATACTATATTATATCATAATTATATTATACTACATTACAATATAATTATATTATAATATATTGACATTATAATATAATGTAACATTCTATTATATTATTATAAAATAATAAAATTATTTATTTAAATAAAATTATCCTCTACTAAATATTTTCATTACTCCTATAAAACTCAACCCAAAATAAAGTAAAATAAAATATTATATATTACTATTTTGTACAATACCACTATACTGCAATATTGTTTGTAATATTACATGTAATATAAAATATATCATCATTCTATTGTTATATTGTATTTGTATTATATTGTATGACAATATTAAGCAGAACTGTATAATAATCAACAAGAAATGCAATGTAAATGCATCAAAATCAGAATATATTACCTCCCACCCGTCTCATAATTCATAGGAGTCTCCCATAAATCCAAAATTAGGATCCCAATGTAAATGTAAATAGAAAAACAACCAAAATGTTCAAATGAGGTTGAATACAGGCAGCGCGGCCTGGGCAAACTTCGGCCCGCCCTCCCTCCTTCTAAGTGTTTTGGCCTCCAACTCCCACAACTCCTCATAGTCTCAGGCCCCTCAGGTCTAGACAGAAATAGAGCCGAAGAAAGGAAGGAGGGAGAGAAGAGGTCACAGAGGAAGAGGAGGAAAGCCCTTCATTCATTCCTTCACTTACACTTCCTTCACTGATTCTTTTCTCCTTCCCTGCAAACGCGTGCGCGCGGCGGAGACAAAGGGAGAGGGGAAGCACTCCCTGTCTGCCCGATCGGGAGTGCTTTGCTTACAGGCTTCTGCGCAAGGGAGCTACTGGGCATGCGCAGAGGTTTTCGCACATGTGCAGTTGCTCCTGCGCTCAACTTCAGCTCCAGAGCAACTGCGCCTGCGTGAAAACCTCCGCGCGTGCCCAGAAGCAGCGTCGGAGCGCACAAGGCCGGGGTCAAAAGGCAGGCAGCTGCAGCACTGTCTGAGGAACATCAGCAGGGCCAGGATGGTGCCCCATGTGGCCAGGATGGCGCCCCCTTCCCAGATGGCGCCCTAGGCGGCCGCCTACTTGGCCTATCTTGTAGGACCGCCCCTGCCTAAATCCAATTTTTAGGTCCAGTGAGAGTAGATCCACTGAATTAGTCAAACATACGTCAGTGTTGACTTACCAAGTTCCATTTGTAGAATTCCATTTGTGTTGACTTACCAAGTTCCATCTTTAGAATTCAGGGAGTCCCTGGTGGCGCAGCAGGTTAAATCGCTGAGCTGCAGAACTTGCTGACCAAAAGGTCGACAGTTTGACTGCAGGGAGCGGGGCGAGCTCCCGCTGTTAGCCCCAGCTTCTGCCAACCTAGCAGTTCGAAAACATGCAAATGTGAGTAGATCAATAGGTTCCGCCCCTGCAGGAAGGTAACGGCGCTCCATGCAGTCATGCCAGCCACAGAACCTTGGAGGGTGCCTACAGACAACGCTGGCTGTTCAGCTTAGACATGGAGAAATTTACGATCTTCCGGGGAGGCTAGGGTTGCCACTTTTTGATATAAGGAATAAGGGACATTTACGGGATTTTTCACAAAAATAAGGGACACTTCATTAAAAACTTGAAACTCTCAAACGTTAGCTATAAATAGTTTTTTTAACAGAATAAGATAATGATTGAAACTCACAAAAGAAACTGACTTACACCCTTTTGTCATGCAGAAAAAAACATTATTAGAACTACCTTATTTTCTATCTGTATTTAGTACTTGACTTTGCTGGCTTTAAAAGTGCACTGTCTAAACATTAAAATAAAATAAATTTTATAAGACAGTACATCTTCATTATTATTATGTCAATAGTTAATGGTATAGTATAGTATGGGATACACAGCATTGTATAGTATTGGGATGCACAGCTAGGCCTGTTTTAAGAGTAACTCTCAAGCAACCAGAAACTATCTTTATCCAACATGATCTAACATTCCCCTTGCGTAATGGTTAATTGAGTCTACTGTACTTTGAAAAAGTCCTGTATCGCCTCTTCCTTCCAACTGGGACGCAGGCAGGCACACACTTGCAAGTGCGTGACTATCAGCCTGCCCTGCGAGTTGGAATCCCCGGGCAGGCATTGCCGTGGAAACCGCAGCGCCCCTTCCTCTGGTCAACCCCACCCAGTCCTGTCCTGTTAGTCAATAATAAGGGACAGGTCCTGAAAAAACGGGACACAAATTTTAGGGCCAAAATAAGGGACGTCCCTTAGAATAAGGGACATATGGCAACCCTATGGGAGGCCCTGCTCTCAATCTCACCTTTGTCGCAAATACGCTTGGTGGGGACGAGGGTCAGGGCCTTCTCAGTGGTGGCCCCTCACCTGTGGAATTTGCTCCCCAGTGAAATAAGGTCAACTTCTTCTCTCCTTTCCTTTAGGAAAAAGTTGACGACGTGGCTATGGGACCAGTCATTTCGTCAGACGTTCGGGTAGCAGGCGGACAATAAAATGATGACAATGCTTTGGAAACGGACTGTGGACTGGCTTCGGAAGCTTATGTTAGACTATTGCGTAGGATCTGAATGTGATGGGCTGCAGGAGTGTGTCTTAGACATCACAGGAATGTTTCCTCCCAATCTCCAAAAGCGCTCTGCTCCTATGGTCCTTTTGTGGAGATACTTCTGAATTGGTCTTTCAATCCTCCCTCACTGGATTTATGAGAAACTGCAATAACTAAGTGCTGATGAGAGGAAAGCTTGGCAAAACAACCCAGTTAGGTGGCCTTGAGATATTTATACAAAATATGCCTGTTATTTCTCCTCGCCCACCCACCTATCCTAAACCTAATAAATGTGGCAAAGGAGCAGATAAGGTTTCATTTGGCTGCCATTAATGCTTTCTTTTTTTATAAAAAAAAGTATAAAGACTTAATTCCCACTTGTCTACCAGTAACCCTCTTCCCCCCATTTCAGCAGGATGCATTCCTGCATAGACAGAGAAAACATTGGACATTGGACTGCATACTGAAATGGAAATAATGAAAACGTCCAGATGTTGTTGGACTGCATCTCCCAATTACCCTAACCCTCTGAAACTCTGGCATTACTTCGCGAACAAAGATTCTTAGGAAGGACTCATCCCACGTTTTTTACAAGTGTGTTGATGACTAAAAAGGCCAATCTGAGATAGGCACGTCCGGTTGCAGAAAGCAAAGCAGAAAGTCTCTTTGGGTGATGTTGTTTCCAAGTTGCGGTTCTTTCTGCGTTGTCGTTTCTCTTCGAGACCCGTTTGGTGTGTCTTCTCGAAAGAGGCCACAGTATTGTGGATAGTGCGTCTCCATGCCTCCCGATGTGAGACCAGGGTGGACCATTGTTGGTGATCAATCTGGCCGAGCCTGAGATGTTGTTTCAGGGAATCCTTATATCTTTTTTGGGGGGGTGCTTCTCTTGCGCTGACCCGTGGTGAGTTCACCATAGAGTAGTATCTTAGGGAGGCGGTGGTCCTCCATCCTAGAGATGTGCATTGCTCAGTGCAGCTGTGTTTTCAATAGCATGGTCTCAATGCTGGTGATCCCTACTTGCTCAAGGACAGCAACATTTGTCACATAGTCAGTCCAGTGTATATTTAGGATTGTGCGAAGACAGCGCTGATGAAAGTATTCGAGGAGTCATACGTGTTTGCGATAGGTGACCCATGTTACAGACCCATATAGGAGAATAGACAGTATGATAGTTGTGTACACACTGATTTTGGTGCTTTGCCTCAGGTGTTTGTTACTCCAGACTCTTTTGTGAAGCCTTCTGAAAGCACTATTATGCCTTTGCTAATCTGTGAACTATCTCTTTATCAATCTTGGCAACTGAAGGGATGATGCTTCCCAGGTAGGTGAACTGCTGGACGGACTTAAGCACAGATGTGCCTATGCTGACGTGGGGAAGATGGTGTTCTTCCTGTGGTGCAGGCTGGTAGAGAACTTCTGTTTTCTTCAGGCTGACTTCCAGCCCAAACAGCTCTGCAGCTGTTGCAAAGCAGGATGTTAGGCGATGCAGGGCTGCTTCTGAATGGGCGGCAATGGCAGCATCGTCAGCAAAAAGCAGCTCACGGACTAGATAGTTTAGAGTCTTAGTGTGAGCCCTCAGATGGCTTAAGTTGAACAAGCTACCATCAGTATGATAGCGTATATATATGCTGTCTTCTTCTTCGAGATCTGCCGTAGCCGAAACCAGTTGCCCTAACCAGTATGTTCAAAAATAAGCATTGCTGGCCTTTCAACAGCATCTGGAGGGTTACATGGTTCCTTCTCCTATTGTTGACCATTGTCTCTATTTTTAAAGGCACTGCCCATTTTGAGTGAGTCTGCATAGTGCATTGGTTCAAATGCTGGCATAGCTTTCTGGGAGATGAAAGTTCACTAACACGGAATCTGGGTGTTCTTGACCAAATCACGCTCCTTATCAGTTTCAGAGGAGACAATGGAAACCCCTCTCTGACAAAATCATGCCAAATAATCCCATGATGGATTTTCTTTTGGGCCTCCACAAATCAGACTTGACTTTGAGACACCCGAAAACAACAACTGAACTATTTGTGAGGCCATGGGCCTAACAAAAAGATCCATTAGGGAGTCCAAAAACCAAATCAAGTCTGATTTCTCCTTAGAAGCCAAAATGATTAAAATAAATATACCGTACTTCGGACATACAGTATAATGAGACAATGAGATTCGGTGGAACAGGCAATAATGTTCAGTAAAGTACATATAAAGGCAGGCCTTTCTCAACCATTGCCGGGGCACACTTTTTGCACCCTAGGCCACACTTTGTTGAAGTATAAAACCCTAAGAAACCCCCACACACACACCACTCAGACCCACACTTGGTCTCTCCCTCCATCAGGTGCGACCTCCTCTTGCCTCCTGGGGGTTCTGTGTGGGAAGAGAGAGAGAATGCTTTGAGAGGGAAGCGCGAGAGCAAAGAGCGTGCAAAGAGGGGGGCTATTTCCCTGAAGAGACTTTGCCGGGAGAAGGTTTGGTCCTGATCCAACATTGGAGGGGCATGATCTGGATAAGGGAAACAACTCCAAAACTCAAGGTGTGGACCAGTTGGGGGTTTTTTGGGTCTGTGATCTGTGCCCCCCACCCCGGCTTACGGCCCTAGGCCATGGCCTCATTGGCCTTATGGGTAATCCAGGCATGCATATAATGTAAAAGGAAAAGAGGAAGGCTGTAGTATAGGAGGACTGACTCACTCAAAGAAGCACAACTTAGCTGTTGTGTGGTTTCTGGGCTGTATGGCCGTTAACTAGCAGCATTTTCTCTGGATGTTTCAGAGGATCTTCTGAAGATGCCAGCCACAAATGCAGGTACAACATCAGGAGAAAACACTGCCAGAACATGGACATAGAGTCTGGAAACCACACAACACCCCCGTGACTCTGGCCGTGAAAGCCTTTGACAATACAAGCACCACTTAGTTTGCAACATTTGAACAGGGCACTTAATTCTAAGGTCGCTTGGATGTCTCATTAGATTGCACTGGTTGACGCTAACCTGTCAGCACATCAGGGCAACAATAGTTATCACAAGACTACAGCAATTTTGGCAATGAAATGGGTTTAAAATCATTTACATGACTTAAAAGAAATGCAAACAGTTAACAGCATGCAAGCATATATTGAACAGGTTAGCCATTTTTAAAGAACTAAGACAATTTAGTGTATCTTAATGTACCTTAATGTACATGATTCAAACAAAATCAGTATACCACTTTGGTAAGTAGGCATGTCTTATCTTGACACTGAAATGAAGCTATTGTTGGTATTAGTTCAAGAAACCCAAGATTTCACAATTGGGAAGCCACACCAGAGTGGGCCCTCCCCCATGTCACCATGTAGTGTATTGATCTTACCACAGGAACAGATGCCACTGCACAGTGATGTGTATGTAGGGAAAAGTCTTCCATCAGGTTTTGGGTCCAGCCGTTTTAGAGCTCTATCATTGTCAGTTCTTTATAAGAGCTTAAAGCCCTTAATGTGCATCAGTGCTCTGGTTTGTGTTATTCCCATCTGAGCCTCAAATTGATTCCAAGAGTTCCTATGTAATAATCTGCACAGTGAAAACACTCTCTTCAACATAGGCTTGAAACTGCATTAAATGGCCCAAGGTGCATATAAAGGACTCCTTCACAACACTTTCCTGTCCCAACAGCAAGAGAAGCACAAAGCAAGCAGGAATTAAATATTCCATTAAACATGTAGTAACCACTCAAAGTATACTGTGCATCAAATGCTCCCATGCACATCCCATGCTGCACCAATAAGGTCTACCGTGTTTCCCCGATAGTAAGACACCCCCGATTGTAAGACGTATTGGGGGTGTCAGGGGGGTCGGCTAATATAAGCCGTACCCCGAAAGTAAGCCGTACCTCGCGCCGCCGCATAACCGGCCCATCAGCCGCGGCACACCTCCATGGCGCACCTTTCTGCCAGGCCTCCAAGGAAGGGAGGGGAAGAGAGCCAGAGGCGTGGCGAAGCAGCGCCACGTCAGGTGACGCGGCGCCGCTCGCCACGCCTCTGGCTCTTCCCCCTCCTTTCTTTCGCCCAAGGAAGGGAGGGGAAGAGAGCCTGAGGCGTGGCGAAGCAGCGCCACGTCAGAGTGACGCGCGCGCCGCCACGCCTCTGGCTCTTCCTCCCTTCTTTCGTCAGGAAGGGAGGGGGAAGAGAGCCAGAGGCGTGGCCAAGCAGTGCCGCGTCAGAGTGATGCGGCGCCGCTTCGCCACGCCTCTGGCTCTTCCCCTCTCTTCTTTCGTCCAAGGAAAAGCTGCGCCGCGGAGGTGTGCCGCGGCCGATGGGGCCGGTTGCGGCAGCGTGATGGCGGCGGCGGCGGCGTGGGCGTGGTGACGGGGTATGTCTTACTTTATATAAGACGTACCCCTAAAGTAAGACGTAGGGGGACTTTTCGGGGGGAAAAGAAAGTAAGACGCTGTCTTACTTTCGGGGAAACAAGGTTATTCAGGTTGCCATCCCTGGGTACTAGGCCTGTTTTCAAAAGTCAGATACACCCAAAATTCGGATGTAATTTGGATGTTTTTGACTTTGGAAGTGACTCTAAAGAGAGTTAGGGAAACAGGAAGTGGATTCGCCATTTCGAAGTCTCCGCTGCCATATTCGGATTTGGCTCGTATGTCATTTTCGACCTTCTCTATTTTTGTCCCATTGCATTTTAAATGTTTTAAATGATTATTAATGTGTTAAATGTGTTAAATGTTTTGTCCCTGTGTGACTAGTTTTATCAGTAGTAGCGGTCAAAAACGGAGGGAAAGGGAATCCCCCAAGTTTTGACTCTCCCTTCTGCAGGTTTCTGCACATTGCACAATCGCGGACACCATTAACAAAGCCATTCCAAGTTTCGGAAGTACATCCGAAACAATTTCAAAAAAACTGCTGAAAACTTCGGAAGTCTATCAGATATGAGTCGCCAGTGCCCTCTACATCCGAAGCGAGTTTTGAAGCCATTTTTTTCTGTGATAAAACAGGCCTACTGGGTACCATGAACTTGTATATTTCTAAGCTAAGGCTGGATCTACACTGCCAAATAATGCAGTTTGAACTGCATTATATGGTTAGTGTAGACCACTGATTCTCAAAGTGGGTGGTACCGCCCCCTAGTGGGCGGTGAGGTGATCTAAGAGGGCGGTGGGAGGCTCAGGGGAATTTGGGGGGCAGTGAACCCCTTTAAGGGGGTGGTGAACAGTTGACCATTTAGGAAGGGTCGTGCGGCCCTCTTCTTTGGCCCTGTCCCCTTTGCTTTGACCCTCACATGCAGTGCAGTGCGAAGGCTGCAGTGCAAATACCTTCAACAGCATCATCTGTTGTCCATACTCCCCCAAAACCCTCCAGTATTTTCTGTTGGACGTGGGGGTTCTGTGTGCCAAGTTTGGCTCAATTCCATTGTTGGTGGCGTTCAAAATGCTCTTTGACTGTAGGTGAACTATAAATCCCAGTAACTACAACTCCCAAATAAGAAGGGCTATTTTCTCAAAACTCAACCAGTGTTCAAATTTGGGCATATTGAGTATTTGTGCCAAATTTCATCCAAATCCATAGTTGTTTGGGTTCAGAGTGCTCTCCAAATGTAGGTGAACTACATGTCCCCTAAATCACTGACAATAACTCCAGAAACCCTCCAGTATTTTCCGTTGGTCATGTGGGTTCTCTGTGCCAAGTTTGGTCCAGTTCAGTAATTTGTGGACGTCTCAGTGGTCTGTGGAAGTCAGAGCTGAATCGATTGAAGGTACTGCAAATCCCATCATCCGTTGTCCATATTCACCCAAACATATTGTTTTTGTGATTAATCACTATGCTTTAATTATGTTCAATTTGTAACAATGAAAATACATCCTGCATATTAGATATCTACATTAGAATTTGTAGGAGTAGAAAAATTATTTATGAAGTAGCAATGAAAATATGGTTGGGGGTCATCACAACATGAGGAACCTTATTTAGGGGTCACAGCATTAGAAAGTTTGAGAACCACTGCATTAGTACATATATATTTCTGTTTAATTGCTATTAAATTTTAAAAAATTCTAGGGGGGCGGTGAGTAAATTTTTTCTGGAAAGGGGGCAGTAGGCCAAAAAAGTTTGGGAACCACTGGTGTAGACCCATGGAATGCAGTTCAAACTGCATTACACGTGTCTATAGCAGTGATTCTCAACCTATTGGTCCCCAAGTGTTTTGGTTTTACCAGCTGTTAGGATTTCTGGGAGTTGAAGGCAAAAACATCTGTGGACCCACAGGTTGAGAACCACTGGTCTATAGTGACCATATTATGCAGTTCAAACTGCATTACATAGCAGTGTAGATCCAGCCTCAGCCTCATGCAGTTGCCTGCTGGTGCTGTGGATCTCTAACAAGGGCAAGGGAAATGATTCCAAGAAAATGCACCATGACACGATGCCAGGTCATTGCGTTGTCCCAGATATTATGATGGAGGAGGAGGGAGAGGAGCATATGGTGGTGGTTGATGTTGTTGAACATGCAGTTACACTTTTTCAAAAAAATTTTTTAAAGGACCACAGATTTAATGGCATGTATTGTGTAAGTGCCAGAGTAGCTGAAGGGCACAATAAGGCATCTGGCGCTGATCACATTGGAAAGAGAGAGTTAAAGAGACATTTGTCTGCATTTGTCAGGGCCAGACCATGGGCAGCTGTTAAAATGGAGTTGTGCCAAAACATGGCAGGGAGGGAAGGATGAAGGTAGAGCTGAAAGGACCACAGATACACAATGCCTCAGTACAAAGAGGACTTGCTTGAAGCAGGAGTCCCATTCCACTTCTGATGTGGTATCTTAATGAGTCTTATTTTTGGTATAAATGTGTATTTGTTTTGGGATTTTGATGGAATGGGTATATATTTATTTATATTTGTTGTACGGCATTGAATGTTTGCTGATTTTGTCCCCGAGTCCCTTCTGGGAGATAGGATGGTATATAAATAAAGATTATTATTATTACTATTTTACTGACAGAAAACCACAGTACACAACATCAAAGCGGGGAAGTTGCTAAACAACTAGGGTTGAAACCGAAGGGAAACACAACATGTGGCAGAATGATTAATAACAATTATATTCACAAGAAATTAAATCCCCAATGGGTTCCTACCAGTTACGCAATATCGTCACATGCAATTAGTCACATTCCACACAAGTCTATAGTATGAACGTCGTATAGTCCGCTATATGTAGATCCAGTCCAAACACAGTTTTTAGGTTTCAAGGTGCGGAGCAGTACAAAATAAGTATTTTGGTAAATTATAACCCAATTTTCGTGTGCGCTGGTAGGAAAGCAGTAATGTACATAGTTCAAGTCATATAACTAATAACCAATGCCAGTGTATGCCAACAAAAATCCAAATGGGTGGCATTGTGGGTAATATAAATCCGTCGATGTAGAGGTTAAGTAAATCACTCAAATGAGTGTATTTGTAATCCGCAAGATCAACATCGATGGGTCGATTCGGCTGATGAGGACATCATCATACGGGACTCCTTCATTCGTTTCGACTTGAATTGAGTCTTTATCAAGGCCCATCAACAATTATGTGTGCACAAGCCATATCCATTATGCATAATGCATTTTCCTGCGGCGAAAACACTCATGTATGGCATTTAAGTATTCCAGGGAAAAGATGAATCTGAAACCGAGGTCTTTCAGGGTCACATCCAAAATGTGCCTTCAGTGTGTCTGTTGACCTATGGCAAGCCCATTCATGTCATAGAATTTTCTTAGGCAAGTTGACTCCAGGTGTTCAATTGGCCCAACCACCTCTGAGCAATCCTTGCCTAAGAAAATGACTTGAACTATGTACATTACTGCTTTCCTACCAGCGCACACGAACATTGGATTATAAATTACCAAAATACTTATTTTGTACTGCTCCGCACCTTGAAACCTAAAAACTGTGTTTGGACTGGATCTACATATACGATGTTCATACTATAGACTTGTGTGAAACGTGACTAATTGCGTGTGACGATATTGCGTAACTGGTAGGAACCCATTGGGGATTTAATTTCTTGTGAATATAATTGTTATTAATCGTTCTGCTTCATGTTGTGTTTCCCTTCGGTTTCAACCCTAGAAAACCACAGTATGTCACAGCAAACGAGATCTATATGCTGGATTTCGCATCACAAAATCACAAGTCGAACACTTCTCAAGCGTCTAGGACTGTGTGATTTAAAATTATTATTATTATTAGATACACAACAAGTTGAGTACACAGCAAACAAGATCACTATGCTGGCTTTTGTATTGGATCACCTGTTGGACACTTCCCAAGTGTCTAGCACTGTGTGGTGTATCGGCAAATAATGTGTGCAGATGCAAGTAGGGTGGCCTTTTGCAGCTGACATGGTGATTTTTTCAGCGCCGATAATCTTTAGGTGCAGGCCAAGGTCTTTAGGCACGATCACTCCTGGGACCAACTTGACTGGCTTGTGCCAGGAGTTTTTGCAGTTCAATCTTTAAATCCTCATATTGTGTAAGCTTTTCCAGTTGCTTCTCGTCAATTCTGCTGTTTTTTGAGTTTGCAACATAAATGATCCATACTTTGCTGTTACAATAATAATAATGCGTATAGTTCTGTCCTTCTAAGCAATCCCGCTGTGTTCCTAAGAAATCTTATCCTGTTAGTTTTTTCATTTGTTTGTATACTCCAACGGACTAGAGTTAATGCATCTCTTAATGTCCCAGAGCATCCACTTTCCTAGAAGAGCTAGGCACACTCGGGTGCTCTGAAAACCCATCAGTACCCATCAGTACCCGAGGTAAAACTATGGATGGTTTTTGTAAAGTTGTTATGGAAGCACTCTCAGATGTGTGCTGTGGGCTTGGCCTCATGTAAGTCGCCCCAAGTCCCTTCTGGGAGATGGGGCAGGGAATAAATAAATATTAATATTAATAATAATAATGCTAATCCAGCTGGTCAACTGTAATGTTCACACTTGCCTCAAACAGACAAGAGTTCTTTCCCCCACCCACAGCAACCCAGTGATTCTAGCCATGAAAGCCTTTGACAACGTATTGCCTAAAGCAGTGTGTTCCCAACCACTGTGCCACGGCACACTAGTGTGCCATGAGCGATCATCAGGTGTGCCGTAGGAAAACCTCCAATATACCCTTTCTTCCCCCTCCTGCCGAACTCCTGCTGCTGCTGCTTGCGGGGGGAGGAGGAGGAAGGGCCGGGCGGCAGTGGCGAAGAAGAAAGGGCTGGGGCGCCGCCACCTTCGGGCATTTCCCCTCCGCGCGTGCCAGCCAGCCCGCTTCCAATTGAGGGAAGGAGGAGGGAAGGGTGACATCACTCAGGCCACGCCCCCTTCCCAGCAGTCGCCATTTGAGGAGGAAGAAAGGCCGGCAGAGAGGCTGAGGTGAGCAAAGGGAGGGTCGGAAAGGGGTGGAGTGTCCCCCTCCCCATGAGGAAGAAGCCCGCCCATCATTATTTGAGTCCACAGAGCTCTCTAGATGTAGGTGAACTAAAACTCCCAAACATCAAGGTCTATTTTCCCCCAAACTCCATGTGTGTTCATAGTTGGGCATATTTGAGTATTCATGCCAAGTGTGGTCCAGATCCATCATTATTTGAGTCCACAGTGCTCTCTGGATATAGGTGAACTACAACTCCCAAACATCAAGGTCTATTTCCCCCCAAACTCCATCTGCGTTCATACTTGGGCATATTGAGTATTCATGCCAAGTGTGGTCCAGATCCATCATTATTTGAGTCCACAGTGAACAAAGATGAGGCAAAATCTTCCACAGTGCTCTCTGGGTGTAGCTGAACTACTTCCAAACTCAACATTATATATAGAGAGGGGGGGAGAGGGAGAGAGAGAAAGAGTGCACAATAGTGCAGCCAGAAAAGCAAACATCACAGGAAGCATGTCTGTGTAGGAGGGTGAACATTAGGAGGAACTTCCTGACTGTGAGAGCTGTTCAGCAGTGGAACTCTCTGCCTCAGAGTGTGCTTCCGTCTGTTGCTCTCTTTCCAGCCAGCTTCCCTGAGGACCGGGTACGTTTTCCCTGAGGACCGGGTGACTGTGATAAAAACTAAACACAGATAGAGACTGACAGCTGTTGAGCAAGACCTTCGTGTGTGTCTTTCTGCCATTCCTGCCAGAATATCTATGTTGTCTTCATCGAAACAGGCCCAGGTTTCCCACTGAGTGTATAAATACATTTTAAAAGCAGACGAACTATATGTATTACTGTGTTAGAGTGTCATTTTGTGTCATTTTGGTTGGTGGTGTGCCCCAGGATTTTGTAAATGTAAAAAAATGTGCCGCGGCTCAAAAAAGGTTGGGAAACACTGGCCTAAAGGTTGGGGAAAACATGTCGTGCCTAAGGTAGTGTGAATACTTTCATTGGCATGCTGCATTCTTCTTTGCAGAATTATTTTACAGTTTGGGATGTATTCAAATATGTAACATTGCTCCTTCATCCTGAAACTGTATAACCCAAGGGAAGTCTGGCTACTTCATTTTGGTTCTACAAATGTAGCAAATGCCTAACTCAAACCAGCAATCATGTGGGTCAGGTGCTAGTTAACTCCTCCACCTCCCATAAATGGCTACTAATGAGAGATAAACTCAGTAGGCTCTTCAAGGCAAGGTCACTGATAGCACAGCCCACAATCTACCAGATATTAGGAATCGATGGTCAGTCCCATGCCGGTTGTCTGCTGCAAACTTCCTGAACTGGCCATTTTCTTTCAGCCTGAGCAAAAATTTTACAGCAAGGAGGTATTAGGCAACTCTCTGACCTTTGGTTGCAGTCTGTGAAATATCTTTTACATTAGGTTTTGCACATAGTTAATGTGGAGTTGAGTTTGTCCTGCCCAACATGCTGTCTAGGCATCGATTCGGCTCTGTAGTTTTGCAAATTTATTTTTTTACACTATTTCTACCCTGCCCATATCAGCCCGAAGGCAACTCAGGGTGGCGTATTTTCCAACTGTCCCAATTTGACAATGATAATCCCAATTAACTCTGTTATCTCACTTATCCTGCTGCTTTTAAACTATCCCAGACCTCTTCTACACAGCCATATAAAATCTGATTGGAATTGGATTATCAAGCAGTGTAGACTCATATAATCCACTTTAAATCAGATAATGTGGATTTTATGGTAGTGTAGAAGGGGTCCCTGTTTCAACTCCTTTTATATTCCCATTTGTCACCAGTTTACTTCAACTTCAAAGTGTAAAAAAAAATCCATTCAATTAATGTAGGAGAACAGGGGAGCGTCAAAATCTTGTTTCTTCCAGTGGGCTCAGGCAAAAGCAAACCGATGCAGGCTCTTCTGATTTGGTATAGGTAAAAATTACCTATAAAGCCGTAAATGGTTCGGGACCCACCTACCTTCGTGACCGGATTTCCCTTCATGAGCCAGCTCGAACCCTCCGCTCCTTGGGAGAGGCCCTCTTGTCGCCCCTGCCAGTCTCACAGACTCATATACACACAGAGTAAACTGCAGAAAATATCAGCTACAACAACACAACATGCGCCAATGCACGGGAGGACAGTCCCTATTTGTAATCCTTGATAAAGCCAGCCCAAGGCGAAACGGATCGGGCCCTCCAGCTCAACCGTTGCGGCGTGCCCGGCGTCCTGTGATTTTCCACCCAGAACACAGCTTTCCTTTTTTGCCACAGTATTTACCTGTACTTTGGATTACAAATAGCGATTGTCCTCTCGCGCATTGGCACATTTTGGGCGTGAATGACCATTTGTGGACTACTGGATACTTTACCTTACCTTTGAACTTTTCCTTAATACCGTGGACTTACCTGTGCTCCCTGGACTGTTTTCCTTCACGCCTGTCTGAACTCCCTTGTATCCGTCTCTGAGGTACTGTACTGTAGGCAGTGCATTGATATTTGTTCCTTTGCGATTTTGTATGTATATGATTACTCTCTATGTTAGAGATATATATTACAAATGTGCTCTGGCTAGTGATTGATGAAACAGAATGTATTATTGACTTTCATATGATACACTGTTCCTTGTGTTGTTATAGTCTCACAGACTCGCCTGGTGGGCACCAGGGAGAGGGCCTTCTCCTCTGTGGCCCCCTGACTCTGGAATTCCTTGCCCGGAGAGATTAGGAAAGCCCCCACTCTGGAGACCTTTAAAAAACACCTGAAAACCTGGCTTTTCCGCTGTGCTTTTGGAGAGTAGTTATTTAATTTCTACCATTGCTTTCCTCAATGCCCCGTTTCTGATCCACCCCCCCCCATAAAGGATGCTATTCCGCTTATCTCACTCAGAGTTTTTAATAATTTCTCTGTATGCCTGCGGCCCGCCCTGCCTTTGTAGTTTTAGATATTCAGTTGTATATTGTTTTTTATTTATTTGTATGCATTTTTATTGCATTTACTGTTGATGTTTGATTTTTTATTGTAATTTGTTGTTTGCTTGGGCTTGGCCTCATGTGAGCTGCCCCGAGTCGCTCTTGGGGAGAGGGGGCGGGTTACAAATACAGTTTTATATTATTATTATTATTATTAGTATTTGTCTTCAATTCTTGTTTGTCTGCTCTTCCTGATGGAAAACCTTTACCTCTTGAACACACTCTTATGTTGCATGGCCACACTTATATGTGAAATGTTGGAGAGTATGAGCTTCACATGGTTCATGCCTGCCAGATTTGAAGGCTTTCACCACAACGGTTGTCCCTGCAAACACAAGTAGTTCTGGCCTCTTTCTACCTTTCTAATAACTCAGTGTTTCCCAACCAGTGTGCCATGAGCGATCATTAGGTGTGCTGTGGGAAATTGGAACCTCCAATACCCTTTCTTCCCCCTCCTGCTGAACACTTTTTCTTCTCCACTCGGGCTCCCTTCTTCCCAGCCTCGCTCTGCTCGCTTTGTCTCGCTTTGCTCTGGGGTGAGTCTGCGCAGTAGCGCCCGCACAGGTCACGTCTTCCTCCCTCCCCCTCCCCTCCTGAACACGCTCACGATGCCCCCTTGGATCATAATGGTGGCAGAAGCGGCAGTGTAGCAGAAAAAGTAAGTGTTCGGCAGGAGGGGGGAAGAAGGGCGCGAAGGGGGAGGAAGAGGTCTCTGTCGAAAGCTGGCATGGGCAAACTTGGACCTTCCAGGTGTTTTGGACTCCAACTTCCACCATTCTTAGCAGCCTCAGGCCCTTTTCCTTTCCCCCCTCAGCCATTTAAGCAGGAAAGGGCCTCAGGCTGTTAGGAATGGTGGGAATTGAAGTCCAAAGCACCCAGAGGGCTGAAGTTTTCCCATGCCTGTTTTAGGGACCTTAAAGTGGTGAGCCTCCTTCCAACATTGTGATTCTGGATAGAAAACAAACAATAACATAACATAACATTGTTTAAGTCCACAGTGCTCTCTAGGTGTAGGTGAACTACAACTTCCAAACTCAAGGTCAATTCCCAAGCAAACCCTTTCAGTACTTTCTGTTGGTAATGAGAGTTCAATATGCCAAGTTTGGTTCAATTCCATTGTTGCAAGAGTTCAAGATGCCCTTTGATTGTGTGTTAACTATAAATCCCAGAAACTGTAACTCCCAAATGTCAAGGTCTATTTTCTCCAAACTCCATCTGTGTTCACATTTGGGCATATTGAGTATTCATGCCAAGTTAGGTCCTGAACAACATTGTTTCAATCCAAAGTGCTCTCCGGATATAGGTGAACTACAACTCCAAAACCCAAGGTCAATGCCCACCAAACTGTTATAGTATTTTCTCTTGGTTATGGGAGTTCTGTGTGGGAAGTTTGTGTTTTTTCTGACATTCCTGCCAGGATATCTATGTTGTGTTCATCGAAACAGGCCCAGGTTTCACACTGAGTGTATAAATACATTTTAAAAATATTAACTATATGTATTACTGTGTTAGAGTGTTATTTTGTGTCATTTTGGTTGGTGGTGTGCCCCAGGATTTTGTAAATGTAAAAAATGTGCCGCAGCTCATAAGAGGTTGAAAAACACTGTAATTACTTATGCAGCTCCTCAGAAGCGAATGTTCCTTGTCATAATAAACAGCCAGCTTCTTATAAGTAAAAATAGCTTGGTCTAAAATGTGCTGCCTAGGGCCAGACTGCAAGCTACATGGGTAGATTCACTTGTGACCTAACCATGACTAAGAGTCATTAGAATGTAGAAAGATTATTTTATTGGTCATTGGTTAGTCTGGATCAGGGATTCAGGATACAAGTTATAACTCCCAGAATCCCTGGAAGTGTGGGGCTTTTATATGAAGAAAGTTGCTGGGGGCTTTGGAGGGTTAAAAAAAGAGTTGTGCTAGATCCCAAAAAGATGGATATGTGATCTACAGGCTGCACAAATTCCTTGCTGTAGTCAAATTTCAGTCATGTGTAGATGTTCGGGGTGTTTTTGTTTTGTTTTGGAGATGTAACTGTTGGACAGTTTGCACAGCAAAACAAAAGAAGAAAAACAGTTTCCTTGGGCACCAGCACATGACTGAATTTGACTACAATTGTACCGCCTGTGGGTCATATGTGTGGCTTTGAGGGATTCATTGCAGGTTCTTAGACACCCCCCTCCCCCCGAAGTGATCCTATGAATCCCAGAATTCATGGGCATCAGGCATGTAGCCAGGGGGGGGGGCTAAGGGGGCTTCAGGTCCCCCCGAAATTCTCAGGGTGGTCCGCGAAAAGGCCTTACTGGTACATTATTTAAACTGTTATGTTTATTCATATCATGATCTGATCACCATGCTCATTATATCCCACATTAATGGGGTTATTGGGATAACAATACAAAAGGTTTGAGGGTAGACCCTCTTCCACCCAGTCTGAACCAAACTCAGCCCCCAGAATCAAAATTACGGCCCATGGGCATGGTACTGAAACAGCCTTGGTCGCCTTAGTAGATTATCTTCACCGGGAGCTTGACGGGGAAGTGTGTCCCTGTTGGTTCTGCTGGACCGCTCAGCGGCCTTTGATACAGTTTACCATGGTATCCTTCTGGGATGCCTCGTGGGAATGGGACTTGGGGGTTCTGCTCTGCAGTGGCTCCGGTCATTCCTGGAGGATCAGTCTCAGAGGGTGTTACTGGGTGACACCTGTTCGGCTCCACCATTGTCTTGTGGAGTTTCTCCGAGTTCAGCACTGTCCCCGATATTTATTAATAATGTTTTCAAAAGATTGGAAACTCCCAACTGATAGTACATTAGGAGCAATAAACACAGGTGTCTATGCAAATTCGAGATACTAAACATCACATTTGTTCAGCACTACATGCCACTCCTGCTACATGAGGGCCAACATGGTCAAGTCAGATACAGCGATGCTCTCTTGGAGCCCTTTCTAATAACTAGTGGAGTGAAACAAGTTTGTGTTCTTGAAACAAGTTTACAATCTTCTTCATTGCACCAATCTCCCTATTTACAATCTGAGGATAGCTTGTCAAACGTAAGCCGTCTGAGGGCTTGCACTAAGACTCTAAACTATCTAGTCCGTGAGCTGCTTTTTGCCGACAATGCTGCCCTTGTCACCCATTCAGAAGCAGCCCTGCAGCACCTAACATCCTGCTTTGCAACAGCTGCAGAGCTGTTTGGGCTGGAAGTCAGCCTGAAGAAAACGGAAGTTCTCTACCAGCCCACACCACAGGAAGAACACCATCATCCCCATGTCAGCATAGGCAAATCTGTGCTTATGTCCGTTCAGCAGTTCACCTACCTGGGAAACATCATCTCTTCAGATGCCAAGATTGACAAAATTAGCAAAGGCATATAGTGCATTCAGAAGGCTGGAGTAACAAACACCTGAGCCAAAACACCAGAATAAGTGTGTACAGAGCTATTGTACTGTCTATTCTCATATATGGGTCTGAAACATGGGTCACCTATCGCCAACACCGATGACTCCTCGAACGCTTTCATCAGCGCTGTCTTCGCACAATCCTAAATGTACACTGGACTGACTATGTGATGAATGTTGCTGTCCTTGAGCAAGCAGGGATCACCAACATTGAGGCCATGCTATTGAGAACACAGCTGCACTGGGCAAGGCACGTCTCTAGGATCGAGGACCACCGCCTCCCTAAGATACTCTGATGCATCTCCCTTGTCTATCTCCTAATTGATCTAAGATACTCTGATGCCTACTGCCATACGTTGTTGGGTTGCTTGTATTGCTTGTATGATTTTTATGTATTTGCATATGCTTTTAATTGTGTTTTTAACTGTGTTTTTACTGTGTTTTTGACTGTGTGGAAGTCACCCCGAGCTGGATGGGTGATGGACAAATCCAAATAAATAAATAAATAAATAAATAAATAAATAAATACTACTCTACGGTGAACTCGCCACGGGTCAGCACAAGAGAGGCACCCCAAGAAAGAGATATAAGGACTCCCTGAAACAACATCTCAGACTCGGCCAGATTGATCACCAACAATGGTCCACCCTGGCCTCACATCGGGAGGCATGGAGACGCACTATCCATAATGCTGCAGCCTCTTTCGAGAAGTCACGCCGAACGGGTGTCGAAGAGAAATGACAACGTAGAAAGAACCGCAACCTGGAAACAACATCACCCAAGGAGACTTTCTGCTGTGCTTTCTGCAACCGGACTTGCCTATCTCGGATTGGCCTTTGTAGGCATTAATGCGTTTGTAGAAAGCGTGGGATGAGTCCTTCCTAAGAATCTTCGTTGGCAAAGTAATGCCAGAGAGAGAGAGACATGCCACTATCTCACTCTCCATTTTCAGTTGTGATGCATTAGTCCAGCTCATGTTTCAAGCCATGATTTCATGGCAAGAGATGTATTGGCATTCACCTCCATATTATGTAGAGCAAGCACAGCCCATCTCTTGGAGCGGAAGCCCGGAAAACCCATTAACTTGCTTGTGCTGTAGTCCTTTCTATGCAAAAAGACTGTGCTTGGCAAATTGCCCCCATCACTTCAAGCTAGTCCTTCTCTAAATGGAGAACAGATTGAAATCGCCTTCATATGAACTGGTTTTTTCTTTGCCTTAGACAATAGCTTGCATGTTAGGCCCAGGGAACTATAGTTCATCAGCAAGTGCTTTTGTGGGTTATTTTTCCCTTCTCTGATACTGACTTCATCTGAAGGGCTACATTTCCCAGTACATTTCTAGCCTGCAAAACAGCTGACTCCTTTTTTCTTAAAAGGGCAATGGCTGCTGAATAAAATCATTGAATGTAAGGACAAAGGCAGGCATTTGTTTTCATCCAGGGAGTTGGAGGCAAGATTCAAAGGGTTTTTTGGGGTTCTTTAACCTTTTCACACATAGATTGAGCCTCTCTTATCTGGAATTCTAAAATATCCCAAAACTTGAAATTAACCATATAAGTGGCTGTGATAGGGACACCTTTGCTTTCTGTTCGTTCAGTGTACTGTACACACACTTTGTTTCACACACAAAATTATTAAGAAGTGTTCTGCATAAAATTACCTTCAGACTGTGTATTTATTTATCGTGTCAGGAGCGAACCAAACAGTTGTATTGCATTAAACAAACAAACAAAACACAAAGTTTGCAAACTTGGTATTCAATTAAATATCCTTTGACCAGTAGCTGTCCACTTGGAGTGCCTCTGGTGCTGCTATAAGAAGGTACTCGATTGTGGCATCCCCACGGGGCTGGTTTTATCTCTGTATTTTGTATTTGGTTGCCCTTTACCTGCATGGGCCTTTGTTCTATTGTTCAGTCATGTGGACTGTGATGGGAGGAGTTGTGTTTGGTGCCAACTTGGCATCACCACCCTGAACTCCTCCCCTTCCTGAGTTTACCTGGGAGGCTGGACTTCCTTTCTGCCTCCATTCCAAGCATAGAACATGGACGAAGCAGGCGGAAATCTGGAGCCTACGCTCAGACAAAGCACCTTCGTTCACGTATAGCCTATCCAACGCTCTCAAATCAAGATTACAGTAATAGGAAGACCAGCCCTTCACCCAAAGACTGTAATCCCTGGGGACCCGCGGACTTCGTGTGCCAGAGGACCATTTGAGGAGCTACAGGAAACCTGGAATCGAAAAAAGGTACCTTCACTCTGCAACAGAGGCAAGTGAACGCAATCCCTTTTCTCAAGGGACTTTTCTAGCAACCAACAGCAAGATTTTTGGGCCACCATTTTTACTGGTTGTTATTAAATAAACTTTTTTTGAGTTCACCCTTTTTGAGTCCTGAACTCACTGCTTAGAGAACCTTGTATAGGGTAAGGCTAGAACGCAAACCCCACGGCCTATAGAGCTCATCCATCCTTTTAAAGTCCCTTTTTTGGTCCCGGCGGGACACCACATCCATTGTGCATGTAGTAGGGCAGTAGGTGATATGTAGTTTGCTTTTCTCCACACTCGCATGTTGTGGATTCCGCTTTGTGGCCCCATTAAGGTTGGCTCTGCATCTCGTGGTGCCAGAGCACAGTCTGTTCAGCACCTTCCAAGTCGCCCAGTTTTCTGTGTGCCCAGGAGGGAGTCTCTCATTTGGTATCAGCCATTGATCGAGGTTCTGGGTTTTAGCCTGCCACTTTTGGGCTCTCGCTTGCTGAGGTGTTCCAGCGAATGCCTCTGTAGATTTTAGAAAACTATTTCTTGATTTAAGGCTGTGTGAATAAGGTGCATCTAAAACATACATGACTTCAATGTTTAGACTTGGGCCGCATCTCCAAGGTACCTATGTATATGCAAATACAGGCATTCCAAACAAAATAACAAATCTGAATGCAAAACACAATTTCAAATCAAGGATATTTAGTCTGTGCCACTCTGAACAGACATGACACTATGAGGAAAAAATAAAGTGGGTTTCTTTTAAGAACATAAGAACATAAGAAGAGCCATGCTGAATCGGGCCTCAGCCCATCTAGTCCAGCATTCTGTGTCACACAGTGGCCCACTAGTTGTACACAGGGATCTCTAGCAGAAAGGAGGGCAGAACCCTCACCTGCTCCCGACCCCCCACAACCAGTACCCGGGGAAAATCCTGCCTGCCTCCATCAACACAGAGGTGGCACTTGGATGTCCATTTCAGTAGCTACTGATTTTTGTTCGTAATGGTAAGTGATATTGCTCTCAAGCCAGTTCACACTCGTACAAATTGCCTAGAAATCATGCAAAAAATCTGGTGAGTCTTATCTTTTAACAAATACATATAGCTTTGTCTTTTTTCATGCAATTGGTTAGTTTATTATTTGTTTATTTATTTCCACCATTTCTACCCCGCATCTTCTCAACCCCCAAGGGGGAACTCAGAGCAGCCTCACAATGGCAACAATTCGATGCCCAAAACACAGTAAACATATAATGGAAACCACAACAGTCAAAAATTTAAAATACATTAAATACAGTTAACATTAAAATACATTAAAATACAATTAGCATTAAAATATATCAAATACATTCACATAGGTTAAAAACAGTATCCGTCTATAATAGAAGCCTTAGGTCATGTCCACCAGTTTGCCATTTCAATCCAATCTAAAGTGCTGTATCGTGCTAATGTGCAAACGCCTGGTCCCACAGCCAGGATTTCACTTTTTTCCTGAATGTCAGGAGGGATGAGGTGGATCGTATATCAATAGGGAGTGCATTCCACAGATGGGGAGCCACCACCGAGAAGGCCCCACCAACCGCATTTGAGAAGTAGGTGGGAGCGAGAGCAGGGCCTCCCTGGATGATCTTAGATTACGAGGTGGGACGTAGCGGCTGATGCGTTCAGACAAGTAAGCTGGGCCAGAACCGTATAGAGCTTTAAAGGTCAAAACCAGCACTTTGAATTGAGCTCGGAATTGGACAGGCAGCCAGTGGAGCCGACACAACAAGGGGGTGGTATGCTCCCTGTATGTAGCTCCCGTTAGTAGTCTGGCTGCCGCCCGCTGGACTAATTGCAATTTCCGAACTGTCTTCAAAGGCGGCCCCACGTAGAGTGCATTGCAGTAATCTATTCGGGATGTGACCAGAGCGTGGACGACAGTAGCCAGATCAGACTTCCCAAGGTACGGGCGCAGCTGGCACACTTCATCTCCAATCAAGACTTCTTCTTCTTTTTGGCTTTTCTTCGTGAACGAAGATTCAGTTTATCGACGGAGCCTGATTTCTCTCAAAGTGTATTAGCATAGTTTTCAAGTGTTTCCAACAGGCATTGTGGTATTCTTTTGTAACCACTAAATTATCGATTTTTAAGTCATTTTCCATTTTTTCCAGATTTGAAATTTTGTAGGCACAATAGAAATTTGATTCAATTAAGTTTACATAACAATATAGAAGGAGTCATAGAATTTTAATAATTTTGGTTATGGACGAAATAATTCACTAAAAATTGTTTCACACACACACACACACACTTTTTTCTGGCTATAAGCCTGTTTCTTGTATTTTAATACTAAAGAGTTGAAGTCTTGTACCACAAGGCTAACTAAATAAGCCAACTCGTTCAATTTATGTGTTTATATTCCACATGACACATATGAGTTTCAAAAGAGATCTAGAAGCTGACAATAAGTTAATTATTGTCATCGAAGCAACTCTAAACATTTGTTCTAATAGCTTGTCCTCTGAGATTTCTTTCTAACACAACTTCTCCTGAATGGGTTCGTCACACCTTCTATCTTCTATTGAATGGGTTCAATAGTTCCAACCAAAGCCCTTGAAATATGTTAGTCACTGAAGCAGGAACTGGGTGGAAATCAGAAGGAAATAGTGGATATAAAGGAGGGAGAAGTAGAAGGGAGTAGGCATGAGAAAAAAGTTATGAAAATGAAATGATTCGTAAGAAATTCGTAAGAAATGCTACTTTTGAGTATTTCCGCACCTGGAACGCCAACCAGGAAGTGGACTTTCTTTATAGAACTTCGGGGCCAGGATTTTCTTAAGTGTCGTTATTAGGTCGTAAGGGGGCACCCTCCTTCTCTCTCACCACCCTCCCGCCTCCCTTGCCAATAAGTATTATGGCAAGGCAAGCCCTAAACTCGCTCCTTCTTTTGGCTGGAAGCCGGAAAAAATGTAAACAGAGAGGATTACTCAGAGTAAATCTGCAAGGAGGGCACTTTGGATGAAGTGCCCTCCTTGTGGATTTACTTCTGAGTAAACCTCTCTGTTTACATTTTTCCAGGCTTCCTGCCTCTCCTGCCCTGCCAGGATCTAAAAGCATCAAGAGTATTGGGGTGAGAAACCAACCTAATGTATAATAGAATGAATGCTACTGTAAGTGCCTAATATTATAAGTAATCCAACTGGTCATATCCCTACATTCCATGCACATGCAATAATACAGCAGTAATATCAATGGGTATAAGAAGAGGTAAAATTCCACCCGAAGTATTCTGACTGGTCCCTCCTCAAACTGCAAACGGCTCCTCTTTATGAGCCTGGGAAAAGCCAAAACCCCGGGCACAGCGTTTGCTGCCTGGGTGCACCCCCAGACATATCCTTTGGGGGGGGGGATTTGCTGCAGAATCTTCTCTATGAGCCCGGGATTCTGCAGCAAATCCCCCAAAGAATATGTATGTGTGTGCACCCAGGCAGCAAACGCTGTGCCCAGGGTTTTGGCTTTTCCCGGGCTCATAGAGAAGAGCCTTTTGCAGTTTGAGGAGGGACCACAGTCAGAATACTTCGGTTTGAATTTTACCTCTTCTTATACCCATTGTTATTACTGCTGTATTATTGCATGTGCATGGAATGTAGGGATATGACCAGTTGGATTACTTATAATATTAGGCACTTACAGTAGCATTCATTCTATTATACATTAGGTTGGTTTCTCACCCCAATACTCTTTGATGCTTTAGATCCTGGCAGGGCAGGAGGAGTGGAAGGCTCTCCCTGCCCCTTCTGCCTGCCAGGATCTAAAGCCTTGAAGAGGCTTCATGAGGGGCCAACTTCAGCCCTCCAGGTGTTTTGGACTTCAACTCCCACCATTCCTCACAGCCTCAGGCCTCTTCCTTTTCCTCTCAGCCTGGGCAAACTTGGGCCCTCGCTCCCTCAGGATCGGGGTGAGAGAGAGGCAGCGAGGAGTGAGGGGGGGGCTCCTCCTCCTTTTTTTGCTGCTTCCAAGAATAGAATACCCCCCTCCCTCCCTCCTTCCCTCCCTCCTTCCTATTTGGAGAGTCCCATCTAGAATTCAGTGTGATTTATTCAAGTTTTGGCCTCCAACTCCCAGAAATCCCAGCCAATTTACCAGCTGTTAGGATTTCTGGGAGTTGTAGGCCAAAACCATCTGGAATGCGCATGCGCTGGCATACGAACTACTAACGAATTTCCTTAGTAATTAAGTTACATTTTAGAAATGTTTGGAAATTTTTTTGTACGTCTTTCAATTACTAATAAAAAAATCCCCCCCATTTGTTTTTAGATTTTTTGGTTCGAAACCATGCCTAGAAGGGAGGGTCAAAAAGATTTGCCTCCTGTGTCATAAAAAACATTATTAATGAACATAAAACAGCAGGAGTTGCTATAGATCAGTGGTTCCCAAACCTTTTTAGCCTACTGCCCCCTTTCCAGAAAAAGAATTACTCACCTACCTCGTAGAAATTAATTTTTTAAAAGTGTAATAGCAATTAAACAGAAAGATATATGTATTAATGCAGTGGTTTTCAACCTTTCTAATGCCGTGAGCCCTAAATAAGGTTCCTCATGTTGTGGTGATACCCAATATGTTTGGGGGAGTATGGAAACGGATGATGGGATTTGCAGTACTACCTTTGACCAATTCAGCTCTGACTTCCACAGACGAGGCCCCATGAATGACAGACCTGGACCAAACTTGACACACAGAACCCCATGACCAACGGAAAATACTGGAAGAATTGACAGTGATTTGGGGAGATGTAGTTCACCTACATTTGGAAAACACTCTGAACCCATTTTGAACTCCCAACAGCAATGGAATTGAACTAAACTTGAGCAATAGAGAATACTGTACTTTGGAAATTGGGAGCTGTTCGCATTTTCCTTCGTGCCACGGCAATCTCCCAGGAGGCGCCTGCAAACGCCGCAGCGACTCAGGGGCGTTTGCAGACACCGAGGCTTTCCTTCTCCGCCGGACCAACTGGCAGGCACACACTCGCAAGCATGCGACTGTCTCAGCCTGCCAGTTGGAATCCCTGGGCAGGCGTTGCCTGGAAACCGCAGCGCACGCCGCCTTCCTTCCAAGGGACCTGTTGGATTGGAAGGGGCGATATAGGACTGCGTTGTGGGCAGAGTTGAAGAGAGGAAGCGGGTGCGCGCTGCGGTTTCCAGGCCATGCCTGCACAGGGTTTCCAACTGGCAGGCTGAGACAGTCGCATGCTTGGAATCCCGCCACCGCCCCCTTACAGTGCTTCAGTGTCCCCCAAATTCTCCTGAGCCTCCCACCGCCCCCTTGGATCACCTCACCGCCCACTAGGGGGCGGTACCGCCCACTTTGGGAACCACGGCTATAGATCTTAGCCTGAACTGTCCTCTACACAAAACTACCATTCTACATAGTCATCATCAACTTGTGCCATCGTTTAACCCAGACGTCAAAACCATTTTGGAAAAATTCAGGGCCTTGCTTCGTGATCCATTATTTATTTATTTATTCCACGCATGTGTACCCCATCCTTCTCACCTCCAAAGGGGGACTCAGAGCGGCTTCACAACAGGCAACCATTCAATGCCAACACATACATTATAAATTAACAGTTACAGTTAAAACAACAGTTAAAATATTTTGTTAAAACATTCATTTAAAAGTTCCACCAGTTCAGAATCATAGTCCAAGGTCAGTCCATTGCCCATGATTTCAAAGCTGTTTTAACGTCATTCAAGTGATTGAATTTGAAACCACACAGGCTGCCTTTCAGAGGTCCAAACAGACAAAAGTAAGAAGGGGCCAAATTATAAACATTCTTCAAGTGGTCATGGATTTCTTTAGGTGCAAAACCTTTATTTGCCAGAAAGTCAATGACGACTCTTTCTTTTACCTTCAGATTCCTGGTTCTAATCAGTCAATCGGAAAAAGAAAATACTTTATCAGTGGAGCAAGGTTACTTTTATCATATCGTGCATAGATAGTCCCAGAACTGTGGAAGAAATAAAAGTTAGAGCGATGGAGGCATTACTTTTTAACCCACAATCGTATTCATATATTCATTTATGCAATGTGTCACCTTTCTTCTGAAATGACACCCTTCTTTGGAAGGCTCACTTTATTACAGTAAGTCAGTGTTTCCCAACCAGTGTGCCGGGGCACACTAGTTTGCCGTGAGCGATCATCAGGTGTGCCGTGGGAAATTGGAACCTCCGTTGGGGGAGAGTCTAGTGTGTTGAAGTATAAAAACCCTAAAAAACCTACCTTAATAAAGGCACAACATTACAAACACCCCCCTCCCCACCCATTGTCTACTTGGTCTCTCCCTCTCCATGTATTGGGAAGGCCCGCCTCCCTTTCCCCAAGTAGAGACCACCTCTTGCCTCCTGGGGGTTCTGTGTGGGACATTTCGCCCAGTTCTATCATTGGTGGGGTTCAGAATGCTCTTTGATTGTAGGAGAACTATAAATTCCAGCAATTACAACTCCCAAATGTCAAGGTCTATTTCCCCTGAACTCCATCTGCGTTCATATTTGGGCATATTGAGTATTCATGCCAAGTTTGGTCCTGATCCATCATTATTTGAGTCCACAGTGCTCTCTGGATATAGGTGAACTACAACTCCAAAACTCAAGGTCAATGCCCACCAAACTCTTATAGCATTTTCTCTTGGTTATGGGAGTTCTGTGTGGGAAGTTTGTGTCTTTCTGCCATTCCTGCCAGGATATCTATGTTGTGTTCATCGAAACAGGCCCAGGTTTCACACTGAGTGTATAAATACATTTAAAAACATATTAACTATATGTATTACTGTGTTAGAGTGTCATTTTGTGTCATTTTGGTTGGTGGTGTGGGCCAGGATTTTGCAAATGTAAAAAGTGTGCCGCGGCTCAAAAAAGGTTGGGAAACACTGCAGTAAGTAACCAGTTCAAGAGAAGAGGGCAATAGTCCCATATAAGCATATCAGAGTTAAGGGTTAAGAGAGTAAAAACTTTAAAATAAGCTTATCATTGTTAGGACATGAAGATAATTAACTTAAGAATCTACGCTGAAAGCCATATACAGGGTTATATTAAAACACAACACAATTTATGGAATTAAAGGGAAGGGAATCTAAAGGGAGGGAATAGGGGTGCTTGTGTGGCACAGGGAAGGGAAGTCCAGTCAAACAAAGGAGGGAGCAACAATTCAGAGGCGGCCAAAGTAATTTTAAATGGTAGGCAAAAATTATTTTGGCGCCCCTCCCCCCAAAAACCAAACTTGAAGCAGGCACAGAGGCGGAGTTACCAGCCGGCGCATTGGCGGAGTTTCCAGCATGCGTGGAGCCTCCACGCATGCTGGAAACTCCACGTCCGCGCCAGCTGGTAACTCCACCTCCATGCTTGCTGGAAACACAGCAGACGCGGAGGCGGAGTTTGCAGCCGGTGCGGAGGCGGAGTTTCCAGCCAGCAGCGGTGCGCCCCTGTGGATCTGGCGCTCTCGGCGGGCGCCTACTCCGCCAAGTGCATTAATCCGCCCCTGAGCAACAACCATACTATAATCTTGACACCCAAGAAAGCCAAGAAAGCAACACACTGTAGAAGTGGGGAGGAAAACTTCACTTAATATGCCAAGTGTTCAGCACTGTGTGAGCAGCACACATGGCCTAAAGATCTACAAAGGGGTACAGCAGGCAAATTAATCTGTGTAGCAACAGAGGCATTTTCTCCAACCCTAGGGTGCATCTATACCAGGCATGAGCAAACTTGGGCCTTCCGGGTGTTTTGGACTTCAACTCCCACAATTCCTAACAGCCTACTGGTTGTAAGGAATTGTGAGAGTTGAAGTCCAAAACACCTGGAGGGCCCAAGTTTGCCCATGCCTGATCTACACACTGTGGAATTAATGCAGTTTGAGACCACCAGAACTTTTTGATAGAGAAAGCTAAAGACTCTGTAGAAGTATAACTCCCATGATCAGGCCCGGATTAACCAATTTTGGTGCCCTAGGCCACACTTTGGAATTATGCCCCCAAACCAACCTCTACCGCCTCCTCCATGCGCCTCCTTCTTCCTCCGCACGCCCTGGGGGCGAGCCTTCCCTTCCTTCCTCCTCCTCCTTGCCATGCGCCTGGCTTCCTTGAGTCAAGGAAGCCGGGCACGTCTCGGAGGAGGAGGAAGGGAAGCCCCGCCCCCGGAGGCGAGCCTTCCTCTTCCTCCTCGCACCACGCGCCCGGCTTCCTTGACTCAAAAAAGCCGGGCGCGGCTCGGAGGAGGCGCCTTCCTCTTCCTCCTCGCCACCGCCCGGCTTTTTTGAGTCAAGGAAGCCGGGCGCGTCACAGAGGAGGAGGAAGGGAAGCCCCGCCCATGGAGTCGCCCGAAGATCGACTTTAAAAAAAATTGGGGGGTCTGGATCTGGTGCCCCCCGCCTCGGCTGCGCCCCTAGGCCTTGGCCTAGTGTGGCTTTATGGGTGATCCGGGCCTGCCCATGATCCCTTAGCATTGAGCCCCTTAGCATTGAGCCACAGTACATAAAGTAGTATCAAACTGCATTAGTTCTTTTATGTAGATACACCCAATGTTGTATTTTCTTTTCAATCCGTGAGGGGAAACTCTGGTGGATCTTCTGCCTTGGGTCCCAAAACAACGTAGCTGTTCTTGAATATTTTAAATCTTGACTGGGTATGGGGATTATGGACATGCCATTTGCCACTCTGAACCAAGTGTCAAAACGTCTTGAGCAGCACCACCAGGTTCATGAGGATGTTGGTACAGACAAAGAAGTGAGGCTAGTAAAAATAGGAAAATATGACAAGCCCAGATAGTGAGTGGGGAAACTGTAGCTGACAGTGATGCCAACTAAGCAACAATCAAGAATGAGTCCTTGGGCTGTTTGTGAACACTACTGCTTGAAAGAGAATCCATGGCAACAGAAAAGAGAACCAGAACAGAAGAAAGTAACATTACAGAAAGAGAGAAAAGGCCGTCATTATTCACTCACTCTTTTCTGAAACTGAATTCCAGAGATTGCACTACACTGTAGCGCTGGGCTGGCTGAACTCCACTGAATTCAAAAGGGTTCACATAGCCAAAAGATACACTGGATTTCAACTTAAATTCGTGACTGGTGAGAATTATAAGGAATCAGCTTTCCATCTATATTTCTTGAATGCTAAGTTTGGCTTGGAAAATTTCTGGGCAAGACGACAATTATTCGTGCAGTTTCGCTTTTCTGAGAAAAGAAGCACAAACTACTTGGTAAACAACCTCACATGTGGCATCAGATTTTTAAAAAGAAAAATGAGAAAAGGGAACTGATTGAAAATAAAATCAGTGCAGCTTACTGTGAGCCGATCCTCCAGCTGCACGAAAACTGTAAAAAGTCAGTTTCTAATCTTTTCTTTCTCTATGGCCACATTTCCCAAAACTTTGGGACTGTTGGACGTATTTTGAGTGTTGAAAAATTGTCATGTGCACAGGCAAACAGTGAGTAAAAGCAGGATAAAAACTGTTTTAAAAAAGATAAATGGGCAATTACAAAAAAAAACTTTCCTGAAAATGCAAGTCAAGGCAAAAGAGCAATCTGGACTTCATAACTCCAATACATTTTTTTGCACCGATAAAACCTTCCACTCCAACATCCATTTCATATGAGGTAATCTGATGAAGCTCAACAACAAGAAACTTGGTCTATTTATTTAATTATTTACTACATTTTTATACCGCCATTCTCAGCCCAAGGGCGACTCATGGCGGTTTACAGAGCGGCACTATTCGATGCCTATACAATATAAAAACAGATAAAACGTTCCACATAGCTAAAACATTCACTTACATATTAACATCAATAAAAACACAGGGAAAGGTCTCCTTCTAAGAGCTGTTTGCAGAAACCTAAATCTGGATCCAACTCAATATACTTAATGCTTTAGCCCCAGGGTGGGCAATTACTTTTTTCCAAGGGGCAACACGAGAGCCAAAAAATATTATGGAGGGCTGCACCTAAAGGCGGAACTACATTCTAACCTACATTATTTATTTATTTATTTACTATATATTACACATCATTAATATTAACATATTAATATATCAATAAATATTCATATATTATTAGTATTAATATCATAATTATTATATTATAGTATATATAGGCATTATAATATATTGAAATTATAATATAATATAACATAATATTATATTATTTATTATATTATTATATTATTATAATAAAATTATTATAAAATAATAATAAAAACCACTAAAATTAAATTAAATTCAAGAAGACAAGGTGCGAACCATGATGGAATGGCCCAATGGACCCAGCCCAGAAGATGGCAAAGCAGACGCAGATGCCGCCGCAGCAGAGGAGAGCAGAGCTGCAGGCGATCGGAGGGTGCAGGCCTCCGCCCGCTCCGCGCCCCAGCCGTTCCCCAGCTGATCGCCCTGCTATGGAGTACCTGCCATCCCTGGAGGCAATCCAGGCCTGCAGGGGGGAGCAGTCGGCAATCTGAGGCGGCTTATTCGTCCTGGCGACCCAGAAGACGATCAAGTCTTCCGGGTCATCAGGGCGATCAGCTGCCGTAGGTTGTCGAATGCTCCCGCTGCAGGCCCGGATTGCCTCCAGGGATGGCAGGCACTCCAAAGCCGCTGCTCCTCCGGCCTGTCTGCCGACACAGGCCCCACAGAGCCCGCGATGGGATGGGGGCGGCACCCCATCCTTTGGCCCCACCCCCAACGCCCTTCTCCCCGGGCCGGACAGAATCGGCTGCCGGGCCGCTTCCGGCCCGCAGGCCATAGGTTGCCCACCCCTGCTTTAGCCTAATGGAAACATCCTGCATATGCCTTATTCCATCACCACTATTCAATAGATCCCTTATCAGATCAAAAATTAATAATATTTAAAGTAAACAAAGTCAACAACTATTTGTTAATTCCTTTACCAATAACAAAACAATAATATTAAATCATATCATGCATATTGGAGAGAGGGAGTTATACACTTCAAATTGTAATTTCAGTTTTAAAACAATAAACAGAATACAAAATCAGGGATGTAATTCATCATTTGCCTTGTTTTCACATGCAAAAATGAAAAATATTAAAAGGCTTCTGCCTGTTGAAGGGAAGACAAAAAATGTGGACTTTCTTATTAACGTTGCATAAATCCAGCTGTGTAGAGCAGTCATTGTCAACCGGGGTGCCTCGGCACACTGCTGTGCCGTGGCGAGGCTCCTGGTGTGCCGTCTGAAAAGCTTTCTGCCCCCCTTCCTTCCCCCCTCCTTTTGTCGCCTCTATTTTTTCCTCCTCCGTGGGAGAAAAAGAAAAACCTTCTTTGCAAGGGAACAGAGGGGACCAATGGGCAGCTGGAAAATGACGCTGCGTCAATTTGGAGCCGCCCACTGGCTTCCCTCCCACAGGCAACACCAAGGAAGCAGAGGGAACCCATGGGCAGCTGGAAAAGGACGCTCTTTCCCTCACCAGCAAGCGTGCGCACAGATGCCCTTCCCCCGCCAGCAAGCGCGCTCGTGATTGGAGGAGGAAGGCAGCTGCGTGTGCGTGCGCCCCTCCTCCTTGCATGAGGCCTGGAGGGCCGCGGCAAGAAGGGAGCGGGGGAGGGCCGTGAACAGAGGTGGCTCCCGGCTGCTACAGCAGCTTGGAGCTGTTGGTAAGCTGATGAAAGGGCTATTCTCCCTCCCTATCGCTCTCCTTACTTCATCCCTTTCTTCCTTCCCTCTTTCCTTCCTTCACTACTTCCCATCTTTCCTTCCCTTCTTTCCCTCCCCTCGTTCTCTTCTTCCTTCCTCTCTCCCACCCTCCTTTCCCTTCCTTGCTTGCTAATCTTTCTCCCATCCTTCCTGCTTCCTTCCCTTCCCTCCTTCCTTCCCCCTTCCTTCCTCCCTCCTTCCTTTCCTTTCTTCCTTGCCTTCTTCGTCTCCTCCTTACTTCCTCTCTCGCCTCTTGCACACAAACACGGAGGCAGAGCTGGCTCCCCCTCCCTGCTGTTTGTTTTATTTGCTGTTGGTCGTGGGACTTCTGTGTGGGAAGTTTGGCCCAGTTCTATCGTTGGTGGGGTTCAGAATGCTCTTTGATTGTAGGTGAACTATAAATCCCAGCAACTACAACTCCCCAATGTCAAGGTCTATTTCTTCCAAACTCCATCTATGTTCACATTTGGGCATATTGAGTATTCATGCCAAGTTTGGTTCAATTCCATTGTTGCAAGATGCTCTTTGCATGTTAACTATAAATCCCAGCAACTACAACTCCCAAATGCCAAGGTCTATTTCTTCCAAACTCCATCTATGTTCACATTTGGGCATATTGAGTATTCATGCCAAGTTTGGTTCAATTCCATTGTTGCAAGATGCTCTTTGCATGTTAACTATAAATCCCAGCAACTACAACTCCCCAATGTCAAGGTCTATTTCTTTCAAACTCCATCTATGTTCACATTTGGGCATATTGAGTATTCATGCCAAGTTTGGTTCAGTTCCATTGTTGCAAGATGCTCTTTGTGTGTTAACTATAAATCCCAGCAACTACAACTCCCCAATGTCAAGGTCTATTTCTCTCAAACTCCATCTATGTTCACATTTGGGCATATTGAGTATTCAACCAATTTTGGTCCTGATCCAACATTGTTTGAGTCCACAGTGCTATCTGGATATAGGTGAACTACAACTTCCAAACTCAAGGTCAATGCCCACCAAACTTACAGTATTTTCTCTTGGTTATGCGAGTTCTGTGTGGGAAGTATGATTCCATTCCATCATTGGTGGAGTTCAGAATGCTCTTTGATTGCAGGTGAACTATAACTCCCAGCATCGAAACAGGCCCAGGTTTCACACAAAGTGAGTGTATAAATACATAAAGGACTCAGGGCCTTTTCACACAGCCATATAACCCAGAATATCAAGGCAGGTCATCCACATTATCTGCTTTGAACTGGGTTATCTGAATCCACACTGCCAGATAATCCCACATTTTCTGCTTTGAAGTGTCATTTTGTGTCATTTTGGTTGGTGGTGTGCCCCAGGATTTTGTAAATGTAAAAAGTGTGCCTTGGCTCAAAAAAGGTTGAGAAACACTGGTGTAGAGGACACCAGGAATCCTGGGTTTGGGTTACCTATCCTTTGTGCAGTTACGTGGACATTACAAAGACATTCATTACCTGGCATGGCCATCCCAATGCTGAGAAGGTCATGCCCCATTTTCCACAATGACATTTCCCCTTTTTCCAGAACTGGATTACTATGCCATCACTTTGGACAACACTCTGCAGGAAACACAATGGACATGGACACTGTGGGTGCCGGACCCACCTTAATGGGTCACTCATGTACACAAAAGACACTCCAAAACATGTGTGGGGCCTGTTGACCTCTCTTTGTTCTGTCCCTCTTTGGAACAAAGGTGACTCATTCAGAGTACTTTACCAAATGATTTGTCTCCCGGACCAGCCTGCGCCCGTCAGCCACTAGAGGGGGGGAACACTCTCTTATTGGCTGGTGTGTGCCGCAGACCCTCCTCTGCAGGGAATCCTGCCCAACTGATTGTGACATCAACAGAGCTCAGCCAATCACAGCTAAGCCAGGTCCAGCTGGAGTGGGAGCAGGAAATTCAAAGTGTTCCTGTCTATACAAATGTATGTTTTGAGCTGTATGGCATCTCAGCTTCCTTCTGCAGCTTACCGCAAGCTGGCAACCATTTTAGCTGACTTGAATAAAATACCTTGGTGGCTTCTTCTTCAACTTGGTGAGATTTCTTGATTCGGGAACATTGGGTAGCTTCTTCAGACCACCAGGCACATGGATCCATGAGCAGCTCACTGCTGGAGCGATGTCTGCTGATCGGGACTCGATATCCATGCTTTGGGCTTCTCTATCTGCCGCTCAGATCTCACTATCCGTGGTTGCTTTAAATTGCTTGATTTCTCAGTGGTATGGAAACATCACATTTTTCAAGCTGTTGATGGTTGAATCCATGGTTACGGAGGGCTGTGTGCATAAGCACATTAGACCAGTGGTTTTCCTGGTTTGCTTTGCTTTAGCATGGCTTCCCAGTTTAGGCATCCTGATCTATTTCGAGTAGGCCCGGATTACCCATACGGCCACCCTAGGCCATGGCCTAGGGGCACAAGCCAAGGGGGGTGCAGTTCACACAGACCAAAAAAAATATGTTGAAACAAAACCGCAACACGCAGCATGGCAATTATTCTCTCTCTCTCGATGGAGGGCGGGGGGAGAGCACTGCAAGGGGGCGGGGGAGGAGGGAATGGCACCCCCCTCACCATTGCCCCCGCCCCCTTGTCAAGGAAGGAGGGCGCGAGGAGGAGGAGGCGGAGGGAAGCCCCCGGGGCCACTGCCGGGTATGTGCGGCACCCAGGAACCTGGTGGAGGAGGCAGAGGCACTCTGGGAGGGCGTGAGGAGGAGGTGGCGGAGGGAAGCCCCACCCCCGGGGCCGCTGCCGGGCATGCGTAGCAGGAGGGCACAAGCGCCTCTGCCTCCTCCGCCATGTTCCTGGGTGCCGCGCATGCCCGGCAGCAGCCCCGGGCCTGGGGGCTTTCCTCTGCCTCCTCCTCCTCGCACCCTCCTTCCTTGACTCAAGGAAGGAGGGCGCACCGCGTGGGGGTGTGTGGTCAGGCCCGGATTATCCATAAGGCCACCCTAGGCAGATCCGCCCCTCCCCAAATTTATTTAAATTTTTTTTAAAAAAAAGTTCCATCCTTGGGTGCTCCTGCGCCTGCGTGTGGAGCACCATGGGCCCTAAAGAAGCCCGGCCGCGCCACCCCCTCCTCGCGCCGCCCCTCGGCATCGGCACTGCCCGTCTTTCCTTAAGACAGGCGGGGCCGACGCCGAGGATGTGGCGCGAGAGAGGAGGAGGCGGAGAGAAACCCCGCCGCGCCGCCCCTCCTTGCACCGCCCCCTCGGCATTGGCCCTGCCTGTCTTAAGGAAAGATGGGTAAGGCCGAGGACGCAGCGCGAGGAGGGGGCAGTGCGGCAGCGCTTCTCTCCTCCTCTTCCTCCTCCCTCGCGCTGCGTCCTCGGCGTCAGCCCCGCCCGTCTTAAGGAAAGACGGCGAGGAAGCGGCGTGAGAGAGGAGGAATAGGAGGAGAGAAGCGTCGCTGCGCTGCCCCCCCCTTGCGCCGCGTCCTCGGCATTGGCCCCGCCCGTCTTTCCTTAAGACGGGTGGGCCCGATGCTGAGAATGTGGCGCGAGAGAGGAGGAAGAGGAGAGAAGCGCCGCTGCACTGCCCCCTCCTCTTAAGGAAAGATGGGCGGGGCCGAGGACGCGGCGCGAGGACCACGTGGCCACAGACGCCCCGCCCCCTCCGCTCCCTCTGCGCAGGGGTGTGGGGAGGGGCGGAGCCGGGCGCGGGGAGGGGGCGGAGCCAGGGGCGGCGGAAAAGCCCGTGGCCTAGGGTGCCAAAAGGGTATGATCCGGGCCTGGGTGTGGTAGGGGTTGGTTTGGGGTGTAATTCCAAAGTGTGGCCTGGGGGGTGCGGTAGAGGTTGGTTTGGGGGGGGGGTAATTCCAAAGTGTGGCCTAGGGCGCCAAAAGGGTTTAATCCGAGCCTGATTTCGAGTTAGGGACTTCATGCAGGCATTTGAAGTAGGTAGGAAACTGGCAATTGTCTTTTATTTTTACACTGACAATGGTACAGTGCCCTCCATTGTACCTCAGTGCAGGAAGCAGCTTTTGGGGCACAGGACAAGCATTGTGCCACATACGGCACTGCCCACTCTTTCCACTTTGACACCTACTGCTCCGGTATCTGCTTCATTTTGCCTGTCAGTATATGCCAACTGGGTTAAACTCAGATACAATTGAGAACACTGTACCATTGTCAGTGTAAAAGTAAAACCCTTGACACTACACAGTTACAGCACTATGATTCCTTTGCCACAGTTCCATCCTGCGAAAACCTTGCATTTGTAGTTTAGGAAGTGGGATTCAAAATGCTCAGCAAGAGATCTCTAGTCCCTCCCCAAACTACAAACAACAGCTTTCCACAGAATGTTGCCATCTCGCTTATTAAAGTGCTATAATTGGGTAGTGCAAAAAGCCTCAGGCAAATTTCACCAACACACATCATATATATTCAAAATCATATCATTTACAAAAGTGTATCCAAACACTATTGTTTGCAGAATGAAGATGCAACCTGCAAAGGAGGTGAGGGCAAGCCTATGTAATTATGTAAACACATTTTGCCTACGTCTTGGAGGCTTCCATTTTCCTTGTGTATCAAATAACACTGGAATGCTGTCGTCCAAGCTGGTACAACCAGTCTACACTCTGGGCTGCAGCACTGAAGTCTATTTGAAGCAAAAACATAGGCCTTCGTATGTTTTTGTTTCCCTGCCCTAGATATGTTTTTTAACACAAGGCATGGGTGCTAAACTTGAGACTTCAATGATGTATGCCTTTTGGAATTGTGCTTGAATCTCCTTAGGATCATATTAAAGTGATTAGAAATTCTTTACCATCACACTGTCTTGAATGCATTCACTTATCTGATTTTGGGGACTAAGCAGGCTAAGTCTGGCAATTACCTGGATGGGAGACTCTAGGGCAGGGTCCGGGAAACCTTTTGACTCAGAGAGTCATGAAAGCAAAATATTTTGACATTTATTTCAGTGAGAGCCATATATAATGATTTGTAAGTGTTTTAATGATTTGTAAGTCACCCCGAGCCAGTCGGAAGGGGCGACTAAGAAATCGAAATAATGAATACATATTCATGCCATCCTCTCCCCCTTATTATTCAACATTTACATGCGCCCCCTGGCCCAGCTGGCCCGCGACTTTGGTCTGGAGTGTTACCAGTACGCTGATGACACCCAGCTTCTGCTGAGAATGGACGGCAGGCCGGACACCGTACCCGATTGTTTCCATCGATGCCTTGAAGCCGTGACTGGTTGGCTGCGTGCCAGCCGGCTGAAGGTGAATCCGTCGAAGACGGAGATCCTGTGGCCTGGTCGCCCTGGGCTGGGTGGGTGCCAGTTGCCTACCCTGGATGGCGAGCGGCTTAGCCCGTCATCTTCGGTTAAGAGCTTGGGTGTTCAGCTGGACTCCCTGCTGACCATGGAGTCTCAGGTCTCGGCGGTCAGCAGGGTGTCTTTCTTCCACCTACGACAGGCTAGGCGACTGGCGCCCTACCTGTCCAGGAGCGACCTGGCGACGGTAATCCAAGCGACGGTCATCTCGAGACTGGACTACTGTAACGCCCACGTTGGCCTTCCCTTGTCGACACACGGAAACTCAAGCTAGTGCAGAATGCCGCCGCCGCTGCTGACGGGCTCGTCGGTGAGGGAGCACATCACGCCCATCCTCCGGCAGCTGCACTGGCTTCCCATTGAGTACCGAATTGCCTTCAAGGTGTTGGTATTGACCTTTAAGGCCCTACACGGCCTTGGGCCTGCGTACTTGAGGGACCGCCTTACCCCGTATCTACCCCCGAGATCACTGCGTTCAGATGAACAGAATCTGCTGACGATACCATCAATCCGCTCCTGCCACCTGTCTGTGACTAGACAGAGATCTTTTTCTGAAGCAGCTCCGGCGCTGTGGAACTCTCTGCCGGACAATGCTTGAGCCATGTCTGAGCTGGCTCCATTCAGAAGGGCCTGTAAGACCGCCCTCTTCAGACTAGCCTTCAACTAGGCACAGAAGGATTGTACCCCAAGAAACCTTTTGTATGTCACCCTGCACCTCGTGATGTGATGTATTGTGTTTTTAATGTGTTCTTATGTTTTTATTGTAGGGCTGCATGTCTGCGACATGATGCCCATATATATTGCTGTTATCCGCCCCGAGCCTGTGGGGAGGAGCGGAATACAAAATCGAAGAAATAAATAAATAAATAAATATAATATAATATATTTTAAGACTGAATTCAACTAACTGTGAGTATATACGTACATACTATGAGAAAAGGATTCCCCCGGCAGAAGGACGGGACACTTCAGACCTGGCTCTGCAAAAGGCATGCTTAGGACTCTGGGAAGGAAGAGAAGACGGAAGAAAGGGGGAAGAAAGAAAGAAAGAAAGAAAGAGGAAATAAAAGAGGGAGGGGGAGGAAGAAAGAAAAGAAGAACTAATTACATAAAAAGAAGAAAGGAAAAGCAGGAGAGACAAGGAGGGGAAAAGAAAGAAGGAGATGGGAAGGGAGGAAAGCAAAGGGTGGGGAAAAGAAAGGAAAGGGAGTGAGGACAAAATAAAATAATGAATGGAAAAGAAGAAAAGAAAGAAGCAGAGAGAGGGGGAAGTGAAAAGAAAGGAAGAAGAAGGAAAGAATGAATGGAGGAAAGAAGGAAGGGGAAAGAGGGAGGAAAAAGGAAGGAGAGAAGGAAAGGGTGAAGGGGAGAAAGAAAGGAAAGAAGAGGGAAGAAGGAAGGGGAGAGAGGGAGGGAAAAGGAAGAAGAGAAGGAGAAGGAAAAGGCGAAGGGGATATAGGGCTGTGTGGAAAGGCCTTAAATCCACGCTCAGATAATGTGGGATTTTCCACCTCGATATTCTGGGATATAGAGCTGTGTGGAAGGACCCTGAGGTCCTAGAGACCTGCTCAGCCACAGAAACCTACTGGGGGTCCTTCCACACAGCCATATAACCCAGAATATCAAGGTAGATAATCCACAATATCTGCTTTGAATTGGGTTATCTGAGTCCAAACGACCATATAATCCAGCTCAATGTGGATTTTATACATCTGTGTGGAAGGGTGACCTTGAGGATATCACACCATAAGGCCTCAGAGGGAATCTATTGCCGTTCCTATCAGCTCTAGTAGCAAACATAGACAATAGTGAATAAGATTTATTGGCAGTTTCCCATCCAGGTATTAACCAGACCTAGCCCTGTGTAGCTTCCAAGATCAGACATTCTTTTAAATACAGACAAGTGTTTTAATTTATTGACTTGGCTTTTAATATTTGCATGAAATGTCTATTTGATTGTGTTTTATTGATTTGTTATTGTTTACCTGTTATATTAATTATTTTGATTATTTATTATGTACTTTTGGCATCGAATTGCTGCCACTTTTGTTGTGAGCTGTCCCAAGTCCCCGGAGGGGAGACAGGAAGGGATACAAATAAAGTTTTATTATTATGTTATATTATATTATATTATATTATCAGTGTTTATTATACCGCTATTATATTATATTATTATATTTTATTATATTATATTATATGGATCATCTGGTGTGCCGCAAAAATGTCTCCCCCCCCTTTCTTCCCCCTCCTGCCTGCTGCTGCTGCTTTGGGGAGAAGGAGGAGGAGGAAGGGCCAGACAGTGGCAAAGAAGAAGGGGCTGGGGCACCACCTCCTTCGGCCATTTCCCCTCCGCGCACTAGCCAGCTGGCCCATCCCAGCTGCCAGGGAGGGCCTGGGCACCTCGGGGAGCCTCAGAAGAAAGGCTCCCCGCAGGACCCAGGCCCTGCCTGGGAGCCGAGATCGGTCGTCTTGTGTCTTCCGCCGAGCCCGCTTGTGAGGGAGAGCCTGGGGAAATGGAGGAAATCTCGGGCCCTGGCCAGGGGGCAAGATCCATCTCCTCCTTTTGCCCAGGCTCTCCCTCCGCTTGTGAGGGAGAGCCTGGGGAAATGAAGGAAATCTCGGGCCCTGGCTGCTTCCAAAGCGCGCTTTGGAAGCAGCCAGGGCCCGAGATCCAAAGGCTGAGATCCATCTTTTCCATTTCCTTGTGAGGAGCCTTTCTCCCGGTTCGCAGCTCCACCAAGCCCGGAGGAGCCGCAAACTGGGAGAACGGCTCCCCGCAAGGCCCCGCCCCTCCCTCCTCCCCCTCGTCTTCCTTGCACGCGAAACTGCTCTCGGCCTCCCTACGGCTCCCTGTCTATTTTCCTCAAACTTCATCTGTGTTCACATTTGGGCATATTGAGTATTCATGCCAAGTTCGGTCCTGATCCAACATTGTTTTGAGTCCAGAGTGCTCTCTGGATGTTGGTGAACTACAACTCCAAAACTCAAAGTCAATTAACTATATGTATTACTGTGTTAGAGTGTCATTTTGTGTCATTTTGGTTGGTGGTGTGCCCCAGGATTTTTAAAATGTTAAAAGTGTGCCGCGGCTCAAAAAAGTTTGGGAAACACTGTATTACATGATCTGATGCTTTTAGGGTATTTAGACACTTAATGAATTAAATGGAAAATCTGAAAATTCTAGGGGCTAAATTAATTTAATAAAAGTGAGGCATTTTTACAAACAAAAAAAACCCCAAAGGAACATGGGAGCCAAGAAAGGAATAAAATTTATATCTCACTGTCATGTAATGCCAGAGAAAGGGGGAAAACCTCGCTTCTGGGATCCAATTTCCTGAATGTGAATTTTTGACTCAAAGGATTGTGCTGTTTCCCAACCAGGACATAAACTAGGGTACTTATTTTTAAGTTTAAAATAAAACACAAAAGCCAAGGTGAAGAATTGCTTTGTTTGACAATACCAATGTTTTACACCCGCCCTTTAATTTAATTCTATCCAAAGCTTGTTTCGTTTGTATTTTAATTGGATTCTTTAATATTACTGTAAGCTCCCTTGAGCCTCACCTTTGGGAGAAAGCCAGGATATAAATCCGATAAATAAATACTTGTCAAGACATTCGCCTCCCCGCTCCCAAATGTTCTTCATTGTATGCCCAGGGAGCTCAGGAGAAAGGGATGTCTGCTTTCCTTCCTTCTAGGTTAAACATCAGGTATTTTATTTTGTCTTTTTGCCACAGGTTATATATTGGGTCGTGTAAAATAAACCATGTATGCATTAAGTAAGGGTCTAACTCAACCTTTTGATGCCCCCCCTCTTTCTTAAAATGGAACCCACCCCATGTACAATGGCACTTAGCCAGGCCTCATTTCCAGGAATGCCCACACGTAGCAGTTTCTTGTTATTGTTGTGTGCCTCCAAGCCATTTACGACCTATGGTAACCCTAAGGAAATATTATCATGGAGTTTCCTGGGTTTGAGAGTGTGACTTGCCCAAGACCAGTGTTTTTCAACCTTTTTTGAGCCACGACACATTTTTTACATTTACAAAATCCTGGGGCACACCACCAACCAAAATGACACAAAATGACACTCTAACACAGTCATACATATAGTTTATATGTTTTTAAATGTATTTATACACTCAGTATGAAACCTGGGCCTGTTTCGATGAACACAACATGTATATGACTTCCTCTCACATATTTATACATGGCTATCATGTCTTCTCTCAGCCTTCTCTTCTTCAGGCTAAACATGCCCAGCTCTTCAAGCTGCTCCTCATAGAGCTTGTTCTCCAGACCTTTGTGAAATTTCACACTGAGTGAAACTTGCTTCCAGTTAACTATGGATGTCATGAAGCTGTTATAAACAGTTCCTGGGGGGGGGGGGGGGAGGCAACTCTCAAAAAATTCAGTAAAATAGTTAAAAAAAACATTTCCAAGCGGAGAGGCTCAATTTGTTTCTTTGAAACCCTGCTAGGAGGGGGGGCCAATTTCCTACGGCACACCTGATGGCACACTGGGAAACACTGAAGTGCCAGCTTGGTTGGGAGCCCCAAGCCTCTAAACCACGAGAACCTTTTTGACTCAGAAAGCCATGCAAAATATTTGGAAATTTATTTCAGCCATATAAATATATATAATATATTTTAGACTGAATTCAACTAAATGTGAGAATATATGTACATACTATGAGAAAAGGATTCCTCACGGCACACTGTTTGGGAAACACTGCCCAAGATAACCCAATGGGTTTCCATGTCCAAGCAGGGAAACTCTAGTCTCTAGAAAATTAGTCCAGATGAACAAACACAACCTACAAACTATCTACAGACCCCCCCCCCCCCCTCTAAGAAAATTCAACAAATGCTAAGTTCAGCAAAGGACAAGAAGGATCCTCTCACCCCGTATACTATGCAGCTGTGGACAAGCCTACATAGAACCAGCAAACAAAGCATTGCCCAAACATGAATCAAGAAACATGAAAGGCACTGCAGGCTAATTCAATCAAAGGAGTCAGCCATAGCTGAGCACTTGATGAACCAGCCTGGACACAGCATATTTTTTGAGAATACAGAAATGCTGAACCACTCCAACAATTACTATATCAAACTGCACGGGGAAGCCATTGAAATCCTCAAGAACAGTGTTTCTCAACCTTCCCAATGCCTCGACCCCTTAATACAATTCCTCATGTTGTGGTGACCCCCAAACCATAACATTATTTTTGTTGCTACTTCACAACTGTAAGTTTGCTACTGTTGCGAATAGTAATGTTAATAGGATGTATTTTCATTCACTGAACCAAATTAGGCACAAATACGCTCAAATTTGAATACTGCTAGGGTTGGGGAGGATTGATTTTGTCATTTGGGGAGTTGCTGGGATTTATAGTTTTGTATTCTGAACTCCACCAACGATGGAAGTGAACCAAACTTGGCACACAGAATTCCCATGACAGTTGCTATAAGAGTTTGGTGGGCATTGACCTTGAGTTTTGGAGTCAGTTCACCTACATCCAGAGAGCACTGTGGACTCAAACAATGATGGATCTGGACCAAATTTGGCATGAATCCCCAACGCAAATGTGAGCACTGCTGGAGTTTGGGGAAAATATACCTTAACATTTGGGAGTTGTAGTTGCTGGGATTTAAGTTCACCTACAATCAAAAAGTATTCTGAACTCCACCAATGATGGAAGTGAACCAAATTCCCATGACCAAGAGAATATGCTATAAGAGTTTGGTGGGCATTGACCTTGAGTTTTGGAGTTGTAGTTCACCTACATCCAGAGAGCACTGTGGACTCAAACAATGATGGATCTGGACCAAATTTGGCATGAATCCCCAATATGCGCAAATGTGAGCACTGCTGGAGTTTGGGGAAAATATACCTTAACATTTGGGAGTTGTAGTTGCTGGGATTTATAGTTCACCTACAATCAAAAAGTATTCTGAACTCCACCAATGATGGAAGTGAACCAAATTCCCATGACCAAGAGAATATGCTATAAGAGTTTGGTGGGCATTGACCTTGAGTTTTGGAGTTGTAGTTCACCTACATCCAGAGAGCACTGTGGACTCAAACAATGATGGATCTGGACCAAATTTGGCATGAATCCCCAATATGCGCAAATGTGAGCACTGCTGGAGTTTGGGGAAGATATACCTAAACATTTGGGAGTTGTAGTTGCTGGGGTTTATAGTTCACCCACAATCAAAGAACATTCTGAACCCCACCAACGATAAAATTGGGCCAAACTTCCCACACAGAACCCCACATGACCAAGACACAATACTGTGTTTTCTGATGGTCTTTGGTGACCATTCTGACACCCACCTGTGACCCCTCCAGGGGTCCCGACCCCCAGGTTGAGAAACACTGCTCAAGAATGTGGACAATTTCAACAGAAAGGAGGAAACCACAAAATCTGGCTACCAATATTTAAGAAACTCTAAAATTAGAACAGTAAATAAAGAGCAACACTCAGAAAACAGGGGACTTCCAGACAGGAAACAATCAGGACGAGCTAACACCTCCCAACAAAGGATTCCCCCAGGCTTTGAAGCTGTGAGGCTATTCAATGATAATCAAGGTGGCCAATTGCAACATTTGCACTTGCCTCAAATAGACAAGAGTTCTTTCTCCCACCCTGGACATTCCACAGCTATATAAACTCCACCTGCCTAGTTTTCAAAAGCACCAAAATCAGTGTGTACAGAGCTATCGTACTGTCTATTCTCATATATGGGTCTGAAACATGGGTCACCTATCGCCAACACCTATGACTCCTCGAACGCTTTCATCAGCGCTGTCTTCGCACAATCCTAAATGTACACTGGACCGACTACGTGACGACTGTTGCTGTCCTTGAGCAAAGCAGGGATCACCAGCATTGAGGCCATGCTATTGAGAACCCAGCTGCACTGGGAAGGGCACGTCTCTAGGATGGAGGACCACCGCCTCCCAAAGATACTACTCTATGGTGAACTCGCCACAGGTCAGCGCAAGAGAGGCGCCCCCAAAGAGATATAAGGACTCCCTGAAACAACATCTCAGGACTCGGCCAGATTGGTCCAACAATGGTCCACCCTGGCCTCACATCAGGAGGCATGGAGATGCACTATCCACAATGCTGCGGCCTCTTTCGAGAAGACACGCCAAATGGGTCTCGAAGAGAAACGACAATGCAGAAAGAACTGCAACTTGGAGACAACATCACCCAATGAGACTTTCTGCTGTGCTTTCTGTAACTGAACTTGCGTATCTCAGATTGGCCTTTTTAGTCATCAATAGGGAAGGTCGTCCTTGGGTTGGTGAAAGGGTCTCGCGTGCCTTCGTTTCTCCCCCGTAGGGGCTTCCTCAGGGCCAGGGGTGTGGCCTAAATGGCGAAATCTCGCGAGCGTCTCATGAGTGTCGAAGCACTAGAGTTACAATAATAAAGATTGATTATAGTACATATACAGTATTTACATAAAAACGCTACCAGCAAGGGAACAGCAAGGGTCATTGGAAAATATACAAAAATAAAAAATGATTTAAATATGGATATTCTCTTAAAAGGGATATGCGGGGATAGTAAAATCAAAGCGCAAGAACAAAAATTAGTTATGATGATGTTTAGAGCGGCACATGCCGTGATTGCCTGGGGGTGGAAAGAAAAAAAGAAATGGACCCTTGAAAAATGGTATGAATATGTGTGGGAACAAGTTCAGTTGGAAATTATGGATATTAAAAGAAATGAAAAACTATGGACAGAAAAAGCAGAAGAAAATCAAGAAATATGGTTACCCTTCAAAAACTGGATACAGGAAGCTAAACCAGAAGATGAACATTGGGGGAAAAAACTGGACAGAATGCAACGATGGCTCAAATAAATGAAGGACTAACTTGTCAACGGGGGGAGGGGGGAGGGTCAGGGGGGAAGAAAAAATGTATTGTAAAAGCAATGTAAAGTAACACTAAATGTAGTATAAAAATACAATAAAAAAAATTAAAAAAAAAAAAAAAAAAAAAAAAAGGATTTGTGAACACAGGTCGCGTTTTCATACTGCTTATGATAACTCAGTGTTATATATGCATTTCAAGACTTGCAACAGCAAATATGATAACTTTACTGTGACTGTACTTGAAAAGATCCACCCACAACCCCACTCTGACGTCAAAAGGGTCCTATTACGCCTCGAAAATAAATTGATAATAAATTTAAACAGCGAGACCCCCCACGGGTTAAACGACAAACTATCCGTGAGTGAATTACTTGTTTAATTGGGACACCTGTGTCAGCCACTATTTAACTGCTAACTCACTGAGCGGCTGTGCTTTTAGCCCAGTATCTACAGATACTGCCTCCATCTGCGGTGCTCCTGTTGCTCCTTGCCTTGGTATGTACCTGCCTGTCTCTTTTGTATTATACTGTGTGTTTAGATATTTTCCAATGACCCTTGCTATTCCCTTGCTGGTAGCGTTTTTATGTAAATACTGTATATGTACTATAATCAATCTGTATTATTGTAACTCTAGTGCTTTGACACTCATGAGACGCTCGTGAGATTTCGCCATTTAGGCCACGCCCCCGGCCCTGAGGAAGCCCCTACGGGGGAGAAACAAAGGCGCATGAGACCCTTTTGTCGGCCCAAGGACGACCTTCCCTATTGATTGCCACATTGCTGTGAGAACTCACTTGAACTTTATATTATTTTGAACATTTTCCTCTGTTTGGGAAGGCGTCTGGGACTGTGCCTGGTCATTTACCACAACATTCCTCCGTTGAGCCTGGGCATCTCGGTTCACCCCTGCATGAGCCTGTTCACCGCTATTATGTTGATACATACTATGCTGGTATTTACCTTGTGATATTTGTATATTTTCATGATTGTATTCCTTTTTTACAATATATGTGTATGAACTAGAGATGACTCTATTATTGCTCACATAATTGCCCATTGTGTATTTGCCTTTATTGTTTACTTATCAGCCTACACGCTGTCTTTTCCACTTTGTATTTTGTATATGTGGAACAGCCCATTTTTTGCTTGCTTTTTAGTCATCAACGCGCTTGTAAAAAGCATGGGATTAGTCCTTCCTAAGAATCTTCGTTCGCGAAGTAATGCCGAGAGAGACAGGACAGACTGCAGCCACATAGCTCTATACACGTAGATCCATTGGCAGTGCTCAGTGCCCTTAAATGTCTACTTGAGGCAGCTGCCTCATTCTGCTTAATGTTGGCCATCTCTATATCATGGAAAGAGTTTGGGAGGGGTGTTCCAATAAGGACAACACATTGTTGATTATTTTATCTGTTTTCATTGCATTGCAACTTCCAGGAAGCAGTGCTTGTGGGATTTGCTACCATAGATGTCAAATTGAATTGGTCAACCTTGGCCTCTTATTGTGAGGGTTGCAGAAGAATGCCTTGTGCTTGTTTTGCGACAGTCCTGATTACTTCTTGAATGATGTACTCACTTCCTTGTGACCAAGTCCCAATGGAGAACAATAACCAAGGATACACCACCCAGGATGTGGTATGAATGTCACGAATATTCTGCAGACAAAGTCTAATGAAAAACTGCTGGTGCGGACACACCCTTAGTGGTGAGCAGAGGGAAGTCTTTTTGGTTTCATTGGACAGCTTGACATTCCATCTATCTGTCTGTAACATAATATTTCCATTCAACACAGAAATTTTGGAATGACATTTTGGAAGCATAATGGAATGGCTACTTCAATGGAAGGAAGGAGGGAAGGATCACAAAAATAAGCCATACTTCTGCATGAATTTCACATCTGTTAGCTTTAAAAAGAAATTTTATCCCGCCACTATCTTCCCAAAAGGGACTCGGGGCGGCTTACATGAGGTCAAGCCCAGAAATGCATATCAACACAATAACATAAAAAACATAAAACATTTCAAGTAAAATAAACAATCAAATAAAATAAAAGGAGCAGGCCGCATGTGCAAATACAGAGATTAAAAAACTAAGGATGATATAGGATTACAGGTAAGTGGAAACACTGAGAAACCTTACACCAGTGTTTCCCAACCTTATTTGAGCCACGGCACACTTTTTACAATTGCAAAATCCTGGGGCACACCACCAACCAAAATGACACAAAATGACACTCAAACACAGTAATACATATAGTTAATATGTTTTTATGTATTTATACACTCAGTGTGAAACCTGGGCCTGTTTCGATGAACTCAACATAGATATCCTGGCAGGAATGGCAGAAAGACACAAACTTCCCACACAGAACTCCCATAACCAAGAGAAAATGCTATAAGAGTTTGGTGGGCATTGACCTTGAGTTTTGGAGTTGTAGTTCACCTATACCCAGAGAGCACTGTGGATTCAAACAATGTTGGATCAAGACCAAACTTGGCATGAATACTCAATATGCCCAAATATGAACACAGATGGTGTTCAGGGGAAATAGAGCTTGACATTTGGGAGTTGTAGTTGCTGGGATTAATAGTTCCCCTACAAACAAAGAGCATTCTGAACCCCACCAACGATAGAGCTGGGCCAAACTTCCCACACAGAACACCCAGGAGGCAAGAGGAGGTCTCTACTTGGAGAAAGGGAGGTGGGCCTTCCCAATGCATGGAGAGGGAGAGACCAAGTAGACAACGGGTGGGGAGTGGGGGTGTTTGTAATTTTATGCCTTTATCGAGGTAGGTTTCTTAGGGTTTTTATACTTCAACACACTAGACTCTCCCCCCTCCCCTCCTGGAGGTTCCAATTTCCCACGGCACACCTGATGATCACTCCTGACACACTAGTGTGCCCCGGCACACTGGTTGGGAAACACTGCCTTACACAATAGCAAAAACACAGCGAAGAGGAAACATAAAACAATATATGGCCACCAATGTGGCATGTGGCAAAATATGGAGTGTGCTAGGCGTAGCTAAATATTATCCTGATGGTATACTATCCAAGGGCAAAATGGGCTTTCAAACCTCTAGTATGGATAGAAAGTCCCTGTCAGAGATAACCCAAGTGAATGAAAACAAACCTTCAATGTAATGGCAATTGCGAGAAATATCTAGTCCAATCACCCTGCGTTGATCCAGATCACTGATTCTCAAAGCAGGCGGTACCACCCCCTGGTGGGCGGTGAGGTGTTCCAAGGGGGCGGTGGGAGGCTCAGGGGAATTTGGGGGGTGGTGAACCCCTTTAAGAGGGCGGTGAAAGATTGGCCATTTAAGCGGGGTCGCACGGCCCTCTTCTTTGGCCCCGCCCACTTCGCTTTGACCTGCATATTAGATATTTGGATTAGAATTCGTAAGAGTAGCAAAATTATTTATGAAGTAGCAACGAAAATATGGTTGGGGGTCACCACAACATGAGGAACCTTATTTAGGGGTCATGGCATTAGAAAGGTTGAGAACCACAGCATTAATACATAAATCTTTCTGTTTAATTGCTATGAATTTTTTTTAAAAAATTCTAAGGGGGCGGTGAGTAAATTTGTTACCCGGTAGGCCAAAAAAGTTTGGGAACCACTGATCTAGATGATGAGCCACCCTCCGTGGTTGGGAGGGAACTCCAAAATAGGAGAAAAAAGGTCCCCCATCAGACGTAAAGAGAGCAGTGGTGTGTGCAGCTCTAGGACCACCGGGCATGGAAGCACAGTATGATAAATTCAACGACGGGATGATCGATGGCTGGCTCGTGGGCTTGGACCATAGATATATGATGACTCAGAGGGTCTGATTTAAAGTCCCGGCGGCCAATGGCCCAGCTGATCAAGGTGATGAGGTCACCCCTAGAGCATAGTAGGCTTGTATCAATTTAGAGGAAATTCGAGCCCAGTGGAGGCAGGGAAAGTACCTCAAATAATGTGAAAAAGAACCCAGAGGATTCCGGGCGGGCAGCGAAGCACTGAAAGGAGTCCTAGACTCTATGAGCAGATGGCTGGAAGATCGATCGAAGAGCCGCTAAAGGTGCATCCACGCCTTGCAATGGATGAGGGGTTGGTAATTCGGGATATATAAACGGAAAATCCAAATTAAATAGTAGTGGTGGGTCGATATGAAGGAATGAAGTGCCCAATGTAGGTAGCAAAGGTAGATTATAATGGTGGATAGTGAATAACGCCGCAACACCAGAGAAAACAGCACCAAAGTTTCAATAGAGTATCAAAAAGTTTTATAAAGCAGTGTTTCCCAACCGCTGTTCCGCAGTGCCGCAAAAAACATCTCCCCCCCCCCCCTTTCTCCCCTTCCTGCCGAACTCCTGCTGCTTGGGGGAGGAGGAAAAGGAAGGGCCGGGCGGCGGTGAAGAAAAAGAAGAAGGGGCCAGGGCGCTGCCTCCTTCGGCCATTTCCCCAGCCAGCCTCCAATCGAGGGAGGGAAGAGGGAAGGGTGACATCACCCCCTTCCCAGCAGCAGAAGCTTGCTCGTGTCTGATTGAGTCATGGCGGGAGTCATGGCGGAGAGCCGGCCCCGTCGCCGCTCTGCACCATGACTCTGGCCCCTCACTCGCTGAGCATAAGCGGTGGACGGGCTTCAGTGGGCAGGGCTGAAGCCCATCCAACGCTCATGCTCCTCCTCCGCACGGCCTCAGCGAGCGAGGGGCGGGAGTCATGGTGGGAGTCATGGCGGAGAGCCGCCCCCGTCCCCAGCGCCGCTCTCCGCCATGACTCCAGCCCCTCGCTTGCTGAGGCCGTGCGGAAGAGGAAGAGCATGAGTGGTGGACAGGCTTCAATGGGCGGGACTGATGTCCGTCCACCGTTCATGCTCCTCCCCCTCTGCGTGGCCTCAGCGAGCGAGGGGCCGGAGTCATGGCAGAGAGTGGCACTGGGGATGGGGAATTGCCACCTTCTCCCTCTCCCCCGCTGCCCCTTTCGCCCGTGAGCCACTACCTATGGGAATGGGAGCGACTGAGGCTGGCGGTGGGACCCTGGGCCAGAGCCTGGGCTTGGTGGCAGCCCTTAGCCTGCTCTACTGCCTGAGGGGCCCGCTTGCCACGTTTGGTCCAGATTCATCATTTGAGTCCACAGTGCTCTCTGGATGTAGGTGAACTACAACTCCAAAACTCAAGGTCAATTAACTATATGTATTACTGTGTTAGAGTGTCATTTTGTGTTATCTTAGTTGGTGGTGTGCCCTCGAATTTTTTTAATGTTAAAGGTGTGCCACAGCTCAAAAAAGGTTGGGAAACACTGTTATAAAATAATGTTTTATAAAGCCAGCAATTAAGATAACTACTTTAAAGTTTGGGCTAAACCCAGGATAGATTCACTACCCTCCTGACATGGAAGCCACCAGCTACCAATTGTAGGGCTAGGCATGAACTGGGTCTACATTGTAGAATAAATGCAATTTTGTCCCACTTTATGGTTCAGTGCTATGGAATCTTGAGAATTTCCCCCCATAGGACAAAAACCAAACCTTGATGGCGCCATTTTATAGAAGGAATGCCATTTTATTATACTATTGACCATCCACAGATTTTGATAACCATAGAACCAAACCCCTGCAGATACCAAGGGCCTCCATTTTGCTCTTTCTCCTATATTACAGCTGTCATATGAAGGATAGATTTGGAGAAAATAAAATTTCTGCACTCCAGGAACTCAGCAGTCCTCAAGGCAGCCCTGTCATTAAGCAGCCTGAGGCAATTGCCTCAGGCAGCAAATTATGGGTATTATGAAAGGGTAGGAAATTGTTATTTTGTGTGTTGTGTCTCTATTTTTTACTGCCTGTAAAGGAAAAGGATTCCTAATGGGGTTTCTTTTTTTAAAACTCGGGTGCCAAAATAACTTGGCTGGTTTGGGGCATCAAAGGGTAGAAATGTGAAAAGTCAAAGCAAATCAGCAAAAACAAATAAAGCAAAGGATCATCTATCTGCACGTGGCTTTTTTCCCCCTCTTCGCTTGTTTTGTAGTCGGTATTTAGCAGTGAGATTGGATGGTAATTTTTAATATCTGTTTCTTCAGTGTCTTCTTTATGTATCATTATTATTTCCGCACTCTTCCAAGATTCTGGGATTGTTTGAGATATCTGCTTCATTTAATACTTTTTTTAAATATAGGGGTTATCTCTTGTTTCATCAATTTATGTATAAAATTGCTTTTGACCAAAGGCCGTTGCAAGTCCAAAATAAAAAGAGCGCACACACAAAACAATACATATGGAATTTGCATAGTAGACAATAAAAGGTTACCAGTTACTTATACACCATGAGTCACATTGAAACCTTCTTAAACCAGATTATCTCCTTTACATAGGACAGCCATCTCCGCTATGTGCCTATGTGTTCATCAATTTATAAAACACTGCTGTAAAGCCGTCTGGGCCTGGGGCTTTGTCGGAGTCCATACTGTTCATAGCAGGGGTGGGCAATTATTTTTTCCAAGGGGCCACACGAGAGCCAAAAAATATTATGGAGGGCCGCACCTAAAGGCTGAACTACATTCTAATCTACATTTTTTTATTTTTTTATTTACTATATTTACTATATATTACACATCATTAATATTAACATATTAATATATCAATACATATTCATATATTATTGGTATATATATATTTATTATATTATAGTATATATATAGACATTATAATATATTGAAATTATAATATAATATAACATTATTATATTATATTATATATTGTATTATTATATATTTTTAATAAAATAATAATAAAAACCACTTAAATTAAATTAAATTCAAGAAGACAAGGTGTGAACCAAGATGAAGGCTGACATCCTCAAGAGAGGAAGGATCCCAAGATGGAATGGCCCAATGGACCCAGCCCAGAGGATGGCAAAGCGGACCCAGCCGCCGCCGCAGCAAAGGGGAGCAGAACAGAGCAGCAGGCGATTGGAGGCTGCAGGCCTCAGCCCACTCTCACCCCCAGCCGTTCCCCAGCTGATCGCCCTGCTATGGAGTGCCTGCCATCCTTGGAGGCCAAGAGGCTTTGGAGTGTCTCCCATCCCTGGAGGCAATCCGGGCCTGCAGGGGGAGCACTCGGCGATCTGAGGCAGCTAATCGCCCTGTCGACATGGAAGACAATCAAGTTTTCCGGGTCGCCAGGGCGATCAGCCACCTCAGATCGCCGAGTGCTCCCCCTGCAGGCCCGGATCGCCTCAAGGAATGGGAGGCACTCCAAAGCCACCGCTCCTCCGGCCTGTCTGCCAACACAGGCCCCACAGAGCCCGCGATGGGATGGCGGCAGCGGCACCCCTTCCTCTTGGCCCCACCCCCAACACCCTTCTCCCTGGGCCGGACAGAATTGGCTGCAGGGCCAGATCAGGCCCGTGGGCCGTAGGTTGCCCGCCCCTGGTTTATAGCATTTTCTATTTCTTCATCCGAAATTTCTTTATTTAATTTCTTTCTAATTTCATCCTTAATTTTCTGGAGTTTACATTGACCTACTGTATGTAATCCATTATTTCTTCTTTAGAGATATCGTCTTTAGTATATAATTGTTTATATAATTTCCTGAATTTTTCCAGGATTTCCTTGTCTTTGGTTGCTACTTTGTTTCCTACTTTTATTTTAGTTATCTGCTGAGCTTGTCTCCTTTTACGGACTTGTCTCGAAAGCCATTTTCCTGGTCTATTTGCATTCTCAAATGACAATTGTTTTAAGAATTTTAGCTGTTTAGCTTGAAATTCTAATTCCCAGTGATGTTTATCTTGATTTAAGTCTTGTATCTCTTGGATTAAAGTTTTATTTACTGGGTTTGATTTAGCTTCCCTTTCCTGTATTTGAATTTTGTCTTCAATATCCTTTAATTCATTATTCCTCTTTCTATCATTTCTTGCATTTTGCTGAATCAAATGCCCCCTAAGGACCTCTTTTAGTGCATCCCAAACAACTTGTGGCTTTGTTTCCGTTATGTCATTCAGATTTATATAGTCCTTAATTATCTTTTTATACTGGTCAATATCTTCCTCTCTTTTTAATAGGTTTCCATTGAGTCTCCATTTTCTGTAATAATTTATTAGTTAATTATATTTTCTAATGGGCAATGATCAGACATGTCTCTCGATAAGATATTCATTTCATTAATCCTCGTTGCTAGTTTTTTCGTTGACCAGGCCATATCAATCGTCAACCAGGTTTGATGTCTGTTGGAGAAAAACATATAATCTCTCTTCTTTAGGTTTCTATTCCTCCATGTAATGAGTGGAATGGAACAGGACGTCCTCTGAACAATCACCACTTACGTATGGAGTTCCTCAGGGGGCCATTCTATCTCCACTGTTATTTAACATCTATATGCGACCACTCGCTCAGCTAGTTCGGAGTTATGGGCTGGAGTGTTATCGGTATGCTGATGACACCCAGCTTCTTCTACGGATGGACGGCCAACCGGACTCCGCTCCTGATCACATCTTGCCTTGAGGCTGTAACAGGTTGGCTGCGTTCCAGTAGACTGAGGGTGAATCCAGCAAAGATGGCGATCTTGTGGCTGGTTCATCCTGGATTAGGTGAGGTTAGGTTGCCCACTATAGACGGTGAACCTCTCTCTCCACCATCAAAAGCCTTGGTGTCATTTTTGACTCGTTATTGACAATGGAGGCCCAGGTCTCCGCCATCAGTAAGTCGGCCTTTTTCCATCTTCAGCAGGCTAGGCAGCTGGCGCCCTACTTGTCCGGTGATGACCTGGCCACAGTGGTTCATGCCACAGTAACCTCAAGACTTGACTATTGTAATGCCCTTTATGTTGGCCTTCCTTTGTCGGTGACCCGGAGACTTCAATTAGTACAGAATGCGGCGGCCAGACTCCTCACGGGAATTCCCGTGAGGAACAATATAACACCTGTTCTATACCGACTGCACTGGCTTCCGGTCGAGTTCCGTATTAATCACAAGGTGCTAGTTCTGACCTTTAAGGACTTGCATGGTCAAGGGCCGGCATACCTACTGGAGCGCCTCTCTCCGTGTCGACCCTGGAGATCGCCTCAATCAGACCATCAGAATCTATAACAGATCCCAGGCCCAAAGGATGCCCATTTGACATCAACCCAGCGTAGAGCGTTTTCGGTGATCGCCCCATCACTCTGGAACGCCCTCCCTCCTTACATCAGAGCCACCCGTGATCTAAAAGACTTTCGCACGGCTTGTAAAACGTGGCTGTTTGAGAGGGCGTTCGGCTGAGAACTGTTAGACTGTCCATCGCTTTTAGATGTTTTTAGATGCTATTTGTTTTTAGATGTTTTTAGATGTTTCAGGTATGTTGCTGTGTGTTTTTGCTGTGAATCGCCCAGAGCAATCTGGGATGGGTGATTAAAAAAATCCCTAAATAAATAAATAAATAAATAAATAAAATGTATCCTCTAAATCGAATTCATCTTTTAGGTCTAATTTTTTTTAGGGAGGAGGCTATTACCCTGTAGAGCTCCTTTCTTAGTTTTCTTACTTTTATCCTTCTCTTCGCTTGTTTTGATCTGGGGCATCATATGGGAGCCAAACCACTAAACTGGACTGGCTCTGGTTTTGATGTTGGAGATCAGGATTCAAATTCCTGCTGGGCCATGGAAACCCTTTGGGTGACCTTGAGCAAGTCCCACACTCCCAGCCTCAGAGGCACAAATCTTGCCAAGGAAATCCTGTGATAGGTTTTCCTCAAGGTCACTATAAGTCAGAAGCAATGTGAAGGCACTCAACAACAAAATAGCGGAAGCAAAAGAGGGAGTTGATGACAGATTTTGTACAAAGATTTACTTAGTACATTTTTGACTGCACCATTAGCCATGGTTTTTTGGGCATGTGACTGTTCTTCAGAGAGACCTCTAATGTTAGGGCTACAATCTTTCAACCTAGTATGACATGGGAGACCTGGGAATAATATTTCCTACTTTTATATAGAGGTATTAACAGCAGCTGCAGCCCATGGGTAGTGGAAATACTTCTCTGTGTCATTTCCCCCATTGTCCCACACACTTCACTTCCCTAAGCTGGCATTTGCCCTATGGAGGGAAACACAGAGGATCATATAGAACAGACATGGACAAACTTTGGCCCTCCAGGTGTTTTGGATTTCAACTCCCAGAAATCTCAGCCAACTTACCAGATGTTAGGAATTGTGGGAGTCGAAGTCCAAATCACCTGACGGGCCAATGTTTACCCATGCCTAAGATAGGGGAATAGGGTCTGTATGACTCTCCACAGTTCATATTGGGTATTTCTGATTGGATTTGCAGGAAATGTGGTATGAAATTAATTTGCATATAATTACAGTAATTATATGCAAATTAAGACAAAGACAGACGTAGTATAACATAGTTGTATTATTAAAAACAGCTTTGTGAATGCAATAATACGGAATTTTAGTTAATTTTTGCCCATTGTCTGAGAGTTCCAGTTGTTTGAGTTCCAGTTAAAGCAAAACCTCTTTGAACAAATCTTGCCAAGAAAACCCTGCGCTGTAGTCTCCTTTGGGTTACCACAAGTCAGAAACACAACAATAATAACAAAAGTTCAGCAGCTCAGTGGTTTAACCCACTGCACCACTGGGATAGGCATCTTTTAATAGTAACTCTCAAGCAACCAGAAGCTACCGTTATCTAGCATCTGCTAATTCCCATGGGTGCTGGTTAACTGAGAGTCCCCTGTACATGCACATATGTGTATATTTAGCCAGCCAGAGAGATTTAGTGTGCGTATGTCTGTGTATCAATGTGAATGCATGTTAGTACATATATTTGTATATGTGTGATAGCGGACAATGTATCACTATGGAGAAGGAAAAGTTACAATTAAATGATTCTTTATTGGGGGATTTGTTACAACGTTAGGGCCAAGGGAAGAAAGCATAGTAAAGAAAGATTGCTTGTTGAAGCTGCTGCTGTAGCCCCATTCCCAGCAATGCTGGCCCAATAGGAAATCCAGGAACTGCGGAACTCCCTGCTGCAGGTCAGCTCAGTCTGACTTCATGGCAAGACCCCCAAATTCTATTTATCTATAGATAAATAGAAAGATAATATGTGTATATGTCTGTATGCACCTGTGTTTATATCCAGGCATCGGTCAATCCCCAAATGCCTGCCTGAACAGCCAGGTTTTACAAGACCTACGGAAAGCCATCAGGTCCCGCAAAGCCCTCGTCTCAGCCGGCAACGAGTTCCACAGAACCGGGGCTGCCACCGAAGACGCCCACTGCCGTGTGCTGGAAAGTCTATAGAGCTTCAAACTTGGGACCTCAAGCAGGTTATGGCCCTCTGAGCGCAGTGATCTTCTGGGTACATATGGGGTAAGCCGTTCCCTCAAGTACACTGGCCCCAAACCATATAAGGCCTTGAAAGTTAAGACTAACACTTTGAAGGAGCCCCGGAATTCAATCGGCAACCAGTGCAGTTCGTGCAGGAGAGGTGTTACATGGGATGTTCTCGTAGCTCCTAGCAGCAGGCGAGCTGCCGCATTCTGCACCAGTTTGAGTTTCTGGATCGCCGACAAAGGTAGGCCAATGCACAGCGCGTTACAGTAGTCGAGCCTCGAGATGACCGTGATATTTATTTATTTATTTATTTATTTTATTTATTATTTGGTTTTATATTCCGCCCCTCCCTGCAGGCTCGGGGCGGGTTACAACATATAAAACGGGCAGCATGGAACAGACATGCAGCCCTACAATAAAACAGTTTAAACATTTAAAATTACATGTCATAAGGTAGTAAAGAGGGAAACACAGAAAGTGCCTTAGGTCTGGGAATTGTGCTAGCATCGACCGGTCAGGGGACCTAGCCGAAGGCAGATCTAAATAGAGCAGTTTTACAGGCCCTCCGAAAGGGAATCAGTTCTGAGATGGCTCGGACTTCCCCAGGGAGGGAGTTCCAGAGCTCTGGAGCTAC